>PYHW01009683.1:469419-543854 GCA_013186435.1 Turdus rufiventris | reverse complement strand
GCCAGCCGGCGGGGAGCGCGGGCCCGGCCAGCACCGGGATGTGCCCTCGGCAGCAGCCGCGGCGCAGGCTGCGCGCCCCGCGGGCGGCGTGAGCGCCTCCCGGCCAAACCATGGGCCAGACCTCGGTCTCCACGCTGCCCGAGCCGGCCGGCGGTGAGTACCGGGGGCGGGCCGGGGGGCTCCCGCCGGGGTCCGTGGTGGCGGCGGGGAGCCGCGGTGCCGGGGCCGGGGAAGCGGTGCCCGCGGTGCCGGGGCCGGGGGAGGGTGCCCGCGGTGCTGAGGGAGCGGTGCCCGCGGTGCTGAGGGAGCGGTGCCGCCGCCGCTGCCCCGTTCCCCCCGCAGCGCAGCGGGACGGGAGGGGCGGCCGCTCGCTGTCCGCGCTGCGCTGCCCGGCTCGGCGGTCCCCGAGGCCCCGCCGTGCCTCCCAGCTCCCCCGGGGCTCGGGGCTCCTTCTTTCCCCCTTATTAAATAAGTAAGTACGAAGGCTTCCCCTTCGTAGCGAAAAGGAAGGGAAGGAGCTCTGGCACCTCGCCCAGGAGCGCGGCTAGTAACCGGCCCAGCTGGCTGCTTTTAGCTCCGGGACATTTTATGTGTAAGTAGGCTGTTGAAAATAAATAAATAGCGTGTGAGTGGAACTGTTTCGGGTTCTTGCCCTCCTCCCCTTCCCCCCAGTAAAGCAGTCCTGTCCGTTTGCGACTTCTTGAACGTAGTACGAACTTCTTGGGAATGTTGTTTGGAGGCATGTTAGGATAACCTGGTGTGTTTTAGTTCCTGAAAAACACAGTGGGTCTCTTCCCACAATAATAGGATGTAGAATCTAAATTAACTTCAGCGAGGTTTGAAGTTTCCTGCGAAATTCCTGCATGCCTGCTTTTCCTCAATGCCTGTTTCCTTTACATCCACTAAAAACAAACAAACAAAACCTAAACAAACAAAAGCAACAAAAAACAAAACAAAAAACCAAAATCCTGTTGTGGACTTCAATGCTGAAGGCTGAACTTTATCCTTAATTTGCTTATTGCTACTAATGTTGGAATGATTTGTCTAATAGGAGTGCAACAGACTTTCTCTTTTCCCATTTTATTTTTCTTTCATGGCTGTTTCAGAGTTAGTATTAACTCATAATTTTAACTGTTAGTGTTAACATATAATTTTCAGACAAACTCTTATATTCCTAGTCACGCCATCCCAGGCAAAACCTTGGATGATTTTCTCACCTGTCAAACATTGCATGAAAGAGAAATTGGGCCATTTCCAATAAATGTTACCACCCTGTTGAAGGTTTCACCCGGCAGCCAGTGTGTTAGGATTGTTTCGAAGTAGTCATCGGGAAGCAGATGTAAGGAAACAGATGGACTGGTTAAAAATTTTTGTTAAACTTCCTGTACCAAAAAAAAATGACCAAACTCTTAAGTACACTTAAGTCTACTGTGAGTGCATTTTATCTCAGGAGTGCCTGTATCTTGACTAAGGATAACTGTGATGTCTGTGTTTGCTTGGCTGAATGATAATGGACAATAACTGGGCTGAATTTCTAGCTTTACCTCATAGAAAAAAGTCACTGTTGAATTCTTTTTGACTGAAACCAAAATTTTCGATCAGGAGCAGTAAGATACAGGTATCTGAAGATATAAGTTACAATGTTGCTGCCCCAGTATTGCCAAGTAAATTTTACTTATCTTCATTTTTAGAGTGCTTCAGTTTGTGATGAGACAGTGGTGGTTTCTGGGAGGTTTCATGGAGGAGTAATTTCACTGCACTTTCATCACTGTTGAAATTGTTGGCAGGGTATATATATCCTCAACAAGAAACCATAGTGGCAGGTGGGTTTCTGGGTGGTGTGGATTCTTGGGGGTGCACTCATTTGTTTTCTCTAGTCTGTTTTACTGACATGGTCTGGACACTTAATGCATTGTGAAGTTTGGGAGGCCCTGTTCATCTGTGATCAGGGCAGGAGAATGGCTTCCACTCGTTCCTGTTCCATGGTTGCCCTTTAGGCAAGCAGGCCTAAAATCTTCGTTGATTTTGGCGTGCCAGGCAGCTCCAAGCCATTTAAGTCTTTGACAGCTGCTAGAGATTAGAGTTGAAGGAGATATCTGTCTTGCACACACAGGGGTTACAAATCTGTTTTAGTGCTGCAGAATCAATAGTGCATTCAGATCCCCAGTGAGCCACACAAAAGCAGCTGTGAGGAGTTGCTTGCCTCTTTGCTCCCTTTTCCCCCAGCCATGCCAGCCTGGAGGGCTCAGACCCTGCCCTACAAGCAAGCCCTGCTGTGCCCCTGCAGAGCTCAGAGGGGCTCTTGGCTCTGTGCAGGGGAGGGCACCACTAGTAAATCACTGTAGACTGTGAATGTGGTTTGATATAGCAAACTAAAGTAAAAGATACTTTCCTGAAAGTCACAGAATGACTTAGAAGAGATTAAAATATATACATAAGGCAATACTCAGGATGGACCTCAGCCAGTGTCCTGAAGGGTTGGGTTTTTAAGACTTCCTTTAATTAAAGGTTTTACTCTCAGAAATGTAAATATGTGTTGAAATACTCAAACACATCAAGGTCCTAGTGTCTTTTCCCATTGGGTTAAGGGCAGGACTGAGGCCTAATCATAAAATTCAGAAGTCCTCCTCCACTGGGCAGATGTAGATTCATACCAGATTGATTAGCATGCCTATAAAGAGAGAGATAATTTCAGATTTTCATCCTCCATTGGAACTTTCTTTACTATCCTGCTAGAGTTTGCCATCAGCTGCATGTGAGTGGGTGTGGAAGGAGGATCTGGGCTTTAATCATCTGTCACAACTATGAGTGGTAGATAGGAACCAAAGCACGTCTTGGATTTCCCAACTGGTGTCCATAGGTAGCTTTTGCTCCTTCTTCTAGGTTACAGCTGTCTAGTCATTTAGATACTTTTTTAAAATCTTGTTTGTTATTTGACATGGTTAGAAAATGTGAACAAACATCAATTGCAACAAGAGTTCGGGAAGACAGTATAGATATGTGGATAAGGAGAAGCACATATTGTTGTTCATTTTCCTTCCTCTTCTCTGATTTTCCCACGCCTGGCAAGACTTGATTAACGTGCTCTCTCCCCATTTACTGGCTGGAGTTGAGTGCTTTTGGGGGTTATCAGCCACTGTGTGCAAAAGCTATCACTTCTGCTTTCTGATCTAAAGCTTGTCAAAGGGCAGCAGAGCTATGCACTTTTTTCAGTTTGGGTTTTTTTTTCCTTTAGGGTCTGTTTTTTGGTAGTTCAGTATCAGCCATAGCACAGAGAAACAAATAGTGGAGACATGATCAGCATATCAGGAAGGTAGCATTTCAAAGCAGAACTAGTTAGGTGGCAAAATATTTTTGTTGTTTCTTGAGTAGCGATGCCTTGTCAAGAACGAAATTTCCAGTAAAAACAGACCTTGTTAGTGTTCCTAGGAATAGATCGGGCAGCTCAGCATGGAGTGTGGAGCAAAAGCTGAGGGTATGGGAGGGGTAGGACAAGTGGCAAAGGGAAGGTCCCAGGAAACTCTTGCCACACTGGTCAGGGTGCTCACTTGGGCCAGCTGAAGATCAGGGTCAGAGCCCTGTGCTGACCTGTGCCAAGGATGTGATCTACAGGGCTGTTTACTCTGGGGTGGGGGAGCTCCTCTCCTCACATACATTTTGCAGAAACAGAGCACAAACTGTCTGGCTTGCGTTTCATCCTTTTACAGACACAGTTTTTTTCAAGGGCATGAAAATGTACTTGAACAGCACAGGAAAACCGTTTCCCACCCAGCTCCCCCCAGGAGATGAAAGCAGTCACTGGTAGGATCCTGTTGTTTGTTGACCTTGGCACTTGGCGAAATGATTCGCATAGGTCAGAAGTGAACATGTTTCTCAGACTGCTGCTTTTCATCTCTCTTGGCTTTATGGGATTTCCTGTTCATGGACAAGGAAACAGCAGCTTCACCTGTGTCTGTGCAGAGGAATTGTAATTGCGTTAACTGGGCTTGTCATAATCCTGAAATGAAATGGAAAACTAATATTTGCTTCAGCACTTCTAGGTGTTGGTAAACAAACTAATTGGTTATCTACGGAGAAATTCCAAGACTTGTCTGGTAAAAGAAGTCATTCCAGTAGTACTCTGCATTAGTAGCTACTTGTGAGCCTTACTGAGGGCACTGTTGTGGAGCAGGCCCTCCTGTTTCTGAGGAGTTGGATGCGGAGATGCTCAGCCATAGAACCTAAATTCTGGTCCTGACTCAGTCCACTATAACTCTGAATGTGCAGAAAAGCCCTCAGAGTAATAATTCTTAAAGGGTTTAGAAAGGAAATTGATTTTTTCCCTTTGGCTATTTTTCCTTTCTAAAGTGGAAGAACTTTGAAACTCACTGCACTTTACAGGAAGGCATTTCAAAGCATTTACAGGTGCAGTGAACTACTCCCAAATGACCTGTCAGCTGGTCATTTCAGGTTTTGCTGCACTTGCAAGAATGGAATGCAGAGCTATTGAGATGAAATGGTAAGTTTCATTTGATGTGAAGCCCCAAGTGACTTGTCCACAGCCACAAAGGACATTCTTAGCAGAGAGCCTCATCTTCTTTTTTTTTCCCCCTGAGATTTAAATTGGTTGGGGACATTGAGGCTGAACTCTCATAAGACTACACTGAGAATCCTATACATTTTCCCCTTCTTTTTTATAGTTCTGTAAGTTATGCAAGAGTTTTAAGTATAATGTAAAGATGTACTTTTTTCAATTGCTGCTAAATTTCTATCCAAACCTTTTCAGCTTTTTGGGAAACTCTTCCTTCACCCTACCACTGTTGTCACATGGGACTACAGCTATAACAGCTCCAGAATTTGGATTAATTAAGTATGTAATCTACCTTAGACTTCAGGCTGATTGAGTGGATATTTTTGATGCCTAGTCAAAGGTATTTACAGCCCATGTTTTCAGACAGAATGGGGAGTCATGAAGTTGCCTGCCACTAATGGGAAATGCATGACCTCTTTTAAAAGTTGGTGCTTATGTTTCTTGAGCTGAAATATGAAAAGCAATGGCAACTGCTGGAAGCGTAGGTCTCATCATGCTCCCAACACCATAATTCTGATTTGTGCTGTGGGTGAGGGTCTCAATGTAAGTGTGTGGAATCAATCACTATATATAGAGAAAAGGCTGTGCACCCTTTTAAGCATAGCATGTTTATGGAATATAAAGTGTACGTGCTGCCACATGCTCTGTGATCCTCCAGAGCAGAGCGGTGCCCCCGCGGCCGCTGCTCCTCAGCTGCAGCAATTCCTCACTGCAGAGGAGGCTGCAACCTGAGCCTGCACCCTGGTATGGCTGGGAACACGGGTCTCATAAGGACACCAGCCACACCACGGGGAGTACGTGTGTGTGAAAACAAAGGTGTAGTGCTCAACAGGTTGGTGCCTCACCTCTTCTCTCTCAGGCTGGTTCATAGATGACCAGAATTTCTCCTGGTTTAGATGCCAGGGTATGTGACCTTTCATGTCAGGCATGCTGGCTGAGATATCTTCATGTGCTGATGTTTGGTAGTCACTAATCACCTGTTCACAGTGTTAATCATCAGCTTCCTCATCTGCCATGAGGAGCAGGAGAGTTCCAGGGCAGGGGACAGAGCCTTGCTGGCTGCCTGTGTTTGTGTGGGGGTTGTCTTCTCAGATGGCCACCCGATACTTCCCCCAGATGAAAAGCTCCTGGAAGATCTTGTTTCCTGCTGAGCCCCCTGTGCTAAGCCCCACTAACAACTGATCCCACGCTGCTGGATCCCAGCCGCCCCTTGGATCAGTTGTCCTTCCTTCCTAGATCCTCTCCCTTGGCTTTCTTACTGCTCCTGAGTAACATGGCCTTGTCCTTGGGTGGTGACTTCTGTTACAGATATCAAAATGCTTTCCAGGCCTTTTTATTTCATTCCTTGGTTTAGATGGGAAACCACAAGGAAGCAGGACAGCCCCTAAGATAGCCAGGAGGAAACCAAAGAGCTGTCAAATCCTGGTCAGTGTTTGCACCATATCACGGTCCAGCCTATTATTAACAAAAAAGATTTGTACATTTCTATCTTTTTTAATATGTTTTTCCTTAAAGTTGTCCTTTATTCATATTGGACACAGATTCTTTTTGATATTTAAAAACTGTAACATTGCAGAAAAATACTGAATCAATACTAGTATGAATTTGTTTTTCACTGAATTAATTGTTTTAAAACACAACACTGAGTGGTCTCAATGCTTTGGGTCAATCACTGATGGATTTTAAAAAATACTTCAGCAAACAGCCTGCTCCCAGAATGTATCTCTACCCATTGTATTTAAATTGTAACAGCAACTAGAAAAATATTTCTGATATGCAGAAATATCCCAACTAGCTGCCAGTATGTCCCATATGGAGAAGTCATTTCTGAACTGTCCTTGTGTTGTCTTCTCTAGCTGGCACAAGGCAGATTCCTGATCCTGTTCTTTTTCTGATATGAAAGGATTGACTTTTGAGTAGGGCCAGTGCTAGGCATAGGAAAAAAGAAAGGAGGTAGTTAGCTGTTGATGATAAAATTACTCTAATAACAGGCAGCAGTAGTTCTGGTCTGTTTTGCCCCCAGCAGATCCCAGAGAGTGAGGCTGGCTGCTGGTGCCCCTTCTGTGCCAGAAGAAACGGTGACTGCAAACCATGGGCAAGGAAAGTGGGCAGATAATGATGGAGGGGTTTGTTAGTTTTTTCAGGACCCAAAGCAAAATCAAAAAGTGACACTGAGTAATTTATATCCCCCCCATACATGAACTCTACAAGCTCTAAACAGTCAAGTGTATTTTGGGCAAATGTAAAATTATGGTTGGGTCTGGAGTGTGCCATTTCCTGTAGTGTCTTATGAATTGGTTCAGTAGGAACTAGGTAGGAAGATGACCATGGATATTCAGGTGATGCAGAGTAGGAAGGTGGCCTTTTTTTCTTCTTACTGTGTTTGACCACAGCCACATGGGCTGGGTGTTCTCTCTTCTGGGTTTAGAGGGTTTTTTCTGGGTTTAGCTATTATAACATGTGAATCACTTTCACCTTGATTTTTGCAGTCCACATTGTGGTTCGGACTAGCAATCAGCACAATCACCTCTGTTAATCATATGGCAGCTCATTATTAGGAAATTTGATTTAAGACCAGAGGTTCTTGCAAGGCTTGATACAAGGTCGCTACGAAGGAATATGAATTTCTTCTGTCCCTGACTTGGTTTATGGACACTTGGAAATAAAGTCCGTCCAAAGGGAACGTTTTATTTACCTTTTTGTTTTCTCACTACTTTGTACAACTGGGATAATCAGTGTAAGTGGGAAAAAGCTAGGGAGAAATGAGCATCTATGGCTACTCCATCATTGTATGGAAGTACAGGGTATGCTCTCAGATTGCTTGTACGTATAATGAGAATGACAGATCATCAGAGGGTTAATACCAAATCTGTGTCAATGATAGCTTTGTGAAAATGAAGTTTTAATTGAAAAGATAGGGGCTGTTCTGCGTTTTTCTTCTCTGATTCCTGCATTGGTTTCATATGAATTGGGATGATGTTTTGCCCAGCAGAGTGAGGCTGTCATACAGCTATCCTAACATGTGAAATCATGTGAGCAAAACCAGTTCTGTTCCCAAAGATCAGCCTGCATTACTACCCCTGAGAATGTGCTTTTTTATTTAGTGTTTTAAGATGTCTTCACTCTGACCATCTGCCCAAACTGTCAGCAAATCCTCATCAGGTAGATGCACAATAGTAATTTCAGTGGTTTTAATCCTTTTTGTATTTTCTGAATCTGAATGTTTTCATGTGTTGCCCAGTAAAAGCCCAAGAATGGTGCAGAGGCCTTAGGTACTGGTTTGTTTTTAAAGCCTGGGCTATTGATCTATGCAAACAGATCATGTAGTTTACGATCTTGAGATAATTCACAAAAAATGCAGACTAGTATTTATATCTCTAGTATTTATTGATTTTGGCTAACTTAGTGATTTGCACTATTAGAATAACTGTGATATATGCTGAAACTTGATGTTTCACTGCTATTATAATTTACACTTTCAGCTTAAAACATTGCTGATGAGACTTAGAGACACATGGGGACTGTTTTTTACGCTTAAGAGCTTTTCTTTATTGCTGGAAGCTTCAGCTCAGAAAGTGAAATCTTGACTGGGGATTTTTCACCCCTGGTTTTATTTCTGGGGTTTGCAACACTGTTGATGCACACTTAAATGACTGGTGTTTAACTTGACCCTTTCTGCTGAGGAGGAAGACAGGGCTGGCTCTTCATGCCTTCTGCCCACATGGCTACAGAGCAAGTGCAGGCAACAGAGGGAAAGTCATTTGGATCTCACCTTCTGTTTGCTAGTCAGATCAACTAAGTAAAATAGCATTTGTCAGGAGTGAAATCTGGTCTGAATGCCCAGGAAAGCTCAGGGAGGGCAACCTGTCAGAGTAGAGTGTGGTGTGTTGCAGAAGCAAACTACCACAATGGGAGCCTGGAAGCCTGAATGTGGAAGGTTCCCTGCCCATAACAGAGGGTTTTGAACTAAATAATCTCTAAGGTCCCTTACAACCCCCAATATTCTGTGTTTCCTAGAGCCAGGCTTTGCATTCAGCTCAGCCTGCTGCAGTTGGGTGCACCAGTGATCTCCCCTCTCAAACCAGGAGCTGGGCAGCGTCAGTGTCCATGTCTGCAACCTCTGCTAGCATATCCCAGTGTTAGTATTGTTGGGTGAATGTCTGGAGCAATAGGAGTTCATGGAAGAGCCCCAGCTGCCGTTCTTGTAGGGAGTGAGATGCCCAGGATACATGTTCCAGCCAGTGTTTGCCCTTGAGGCCATGGAAAGCCTCAGTGTGACTTGTACATCTCTCACCCCTGCTGTTGAAGGGATTTTAGTGCTTGGGCACCAAACAAGTGAATTTCACTCAGCAGCAGCTTCTGAGTTAAAAACATGGTGTGATGTGAGTAGTAAGAGAAGGTTCAGTTTTGTGACTTCTCCCAATTGCTCTCCTTGCTTATAAACCCCCAGAGATCAACTTACCTGAAGCATTTATGTCATAACAAGCCATATAAAGTCATCCAGGCTGAAAGTTAATTTCTGTGGGCTTCTTTTCCCTCCCTTCCCCCCGCCCCAAGATCCTGGATGAATCAACAAAGAAATGACACTTTCATTGCGTGCTTATGAAAGAGATTTAGTGGGATACAATCGAGTAATTGGAGTCACGTTACAACTTAAAGTCCCTCTAAGCTGGTGGGAAATGATTCTTAGATACCAGCTGTCTTTATGAGGAGAAAAAAACCCAAAAAACCCCAGACAGTTCATTGCCAAGAAATTAGATTTGTTTAAATCATGCATTTATAATGTGTTATAATTTATTTCATTGCTAATAACTCAGAACTGGCTGTGCATTTCCTTTCCTGTAAATTCATTCAATGTGTCTGAAGATTATTGGTTTGTTTCTTGGAGTTTTATAGATTTATTGCATTTCTGAGGGGAAGGAAGTGTTGGTTTTGGCACAGATGCTAAGAATATTCTTGTTCTGAAAATGTGAAGCACTGTTCTAGTGCACTGCAAATCTGGCATCCTTTATGTTGATATAGAGAAGTGTGTAGTGGTTTTCCTGCCTTACACATTTTACCACCATGCATGATTCCCCTACTGTCATGAATTGTACAAGTGATTGACAAAAAAAAAGGAGACTATTGGTATTAATAATTTGTGCTAAAAATCCATACGAGGTTTTAAACAATTGCAGTAATTGCAGGGTAATTCCTGTGCTTAAATTCTTGAATGAAAGTTTTGGAAGGCTGGTCTGACTCTTATGAGAGGACACTAGATTTGGTTTCTTGGAAAAACCATGCTGTTGTTTATTCTCACTTGAATATTGCTGCTTTTGACACATAAAAATAGGGTATGGAAGAAATAAGTGAGAGATAATAAAGACTGTGTGCAAGGGAATGAGCAGTAGACAACTAAGACTGTGGATGAAGCCAGTTTCTTGAGAGCTGGACAAAGACCAAGCAGAAATAGTATATACTTTAGTTGGAGGAGAAAGTAATAAGAGAGTAGCAAAACATGAGCCAGCAAGAAAGAGGTATTAACTACAAAGCATTGCAGAAATTACCTGTCACTCTGCTTTGAAAGCTTTTTGTTGGGCAGTACTGTCATGTAACAGTGTCATGTTACAGAGAGAACATGATTCTGAAAAGAGGAAGAAAGTTTGTGTTGGCAAAGCCTAGGGGAATTCTCAGAAACCTGAAACTGAAAAAACAAGTATCTTGGACACTTAGGGCAACACCTCTCTCTTAACTCTCCCTGCACTTCTCTTCTCCCTGATTTAATTTTCCAGTTGCTACTGGAGGCAAGAGGGGGAGAAGAGGAGGAGATCATATTTTAGCCAGATCCTGCAAGATGAACAGTGTGTTTCTGAAAGTTTAATGCACCTGGAAACTCTGCAGCTTAGTTTGAAGTGCTTAGTAAAAAATGTGTTGAAGGAGAAAAGTATTTAACATCACTATTGGATCTCTAGGATTATGTATTTTTGAAGGAGAAAAAGAGGAAAAAAGAATGTACCTTTCCAGCTGACATCCATGAATGATGAAAAATCCTTGAGAATACAGGTTTAGGTCACTAGAAATTATACAAAAGCTAAGCATTATTTTCAATACATTTTAAGCCATTAACAAAATCTTGGGACTTCTCAGGTTTCTCTAGTTATTAGGAGAAGCTGGACACAGATTTTATGTCTCTGATTGCACACTGTATCTATTCCATAGACCGATTTCTAGTTTGGCAATGGCTGCAGTATAGCTGCAGCTCAGCCCTGTTAAGGTACAAGCCTTTCCCAGCTGCTTCAGTATGAAATCAGCAAGATCTGATAGTATGTAAGAGTAAAGGCCACAGATAATCACCCTGGCATAATCTGGAAGGGTTCATGTCACCCAGCTCTGAAGTCTTCCATGAGTACTAATCCATCCTGAAGATGGGTCTTGTGTGATAATTAAATATTGTGTTCCCCCCCTTGCTACAGATGGAGCCTGTCAGACCTGAAAGTGGTAGACCATGGACGTAAGTGAGCACAAATGGCCGAAGTTGTGCCATGGATCTCTGTGGTTTTACCTTTCCACCAGCTGCCCTTAGGGTTCTGTTTGTAGAGAAAACATCTCTCTCTCTTTCTGTAGCTTATCCTACATTGCATTTGGGGTTTCCTCAACCACAGAAGAGAATACTGCAGGAAACATTGCAGGAATTCTCACTAGAAGGTGAGATGAACCAAAAAAACAAAATAGCATTGCTATATAAGATCTTTTGTTAGGTGAGTTCACCATTTAGCTTTTGCAGGGGAGCAGGCTCCTCAGCCCCTGCCTGCCTGTGTGCCTGTGCTTTAGTAGATAACATCATTACACCCTGACAGTGTTGGATGGGAATGCTACTGGTTAGCATATTTGGCAACCTGTTTTTTCCCCTGAGAACCTGTATATAGCAGCAGGGCAGAACTGAGACCAGTGTCCTTATGTCAGAAGGAAGGTGTCTGGTGGCACTGAGGAGTTTTTCTTAAGCCCCTAAGAACATCCTGATAGATCCTCTGTATTTATAGGCCCAGGGGTTTCTTTCTTTCAGTTTAGATTTTTTTTCTTGTTTGTACAGTATATTCCACATAAGACTGAGTGGGGAGAAAAGGAAGAACAGATGCAGAACTGCTAATTAAATTAGCCATTTCCTAAAAGCAAATAGCAGGCACTTCAATCTCATAAAAAAATACCAGCATGGAGCCCATTCTTTCTGGTTTGAGTGATTACTTACATGTCCAGATGTCAATGCAGAGAAAACTTGCAAATGTAGTGAGGTTTATTTTGTCTTACTGTATGTCTTTCCTTGTAATTCAGTCTTGCCGCCTACCATTTAAAAAAAAAAAAAAAAAAAGAGCTGTGTTTGAGGTGAGAGAGAAGGGAGAGAAACTGGGATAATGCTGAGGTGGTGCAAGAGATGATGCTTCAAGGAGATGGGTAGTAAAGGAGGGAGTCTTTTATGACGACTTCCAGTAGCCCTCTTTAGTCTGGCAGCTTACTGCAAAGTTAGGTGGGAAAGGCAACCATTCATTTATCTTGATGCATTTATTGTTGGTATCATATTGAGGGCTCTTTTTCTGACACATTGGCAGGAACATTTTTTTTCTAACCTAGGAATTGAGTGAAATCCCACTGAGTGATGACTGAGTGATGCACGTATGTGCCGAGACACATATACTCACTGAAGTTTTGAACATTATGCTAATGTTTTGTTACTTATGATGTTATGTTTTTCTGTAAGTGTCCGTAGCATGATTTTCAAGATAACTGACAATTTTTCAAAATATTTGTTGTATCCATTTAAATAGAGAAGACAGAGGTCTGGTGGTAGCAATTGTTTGAGGTTGTAGGAGGGGTGCATGAAAGAAGGTGAGAGATAAAGTGATGCTCCCTTGAGCTCCCCAGTAGTAGAATAAGGCAGGTTTAGGATGTGTGGTAGGTTAAGAGTCCCTTCAATAGCATGGATTTGCTCTGGGCCTCCCGAGTTCTGAGTAGGTGCAATAAGAAGTAAAAAACAACATCAGATACACCCCAGACAAGAACTATGACTTCATACAAAATTGAGATAAGGTTCTTTTCAACAGCTTGACCAAAGCACACCAAGGGCAGTATTCTAGCACTGTACATTTAGTCCTGGCTTTACTCTCTGGCTTCCTTTAGTTGTGAAAGTGGTGGGTTTATTAAAATATTATATGGAGTCAAAGGTCCTTTCTAAAACCCAGCATGCAGGGCCATGCATTCCAGAGTATTTAGTAACGAAGCACTTCCCTCTGCATGAATAACAAGAGACACTTCATACTTGGTGTTTGTGTTTTTCCATGCTCAGTTGCCTCCCTGGGGAGCAGGTGCTGAGCCCAGTGTGCTGCCACTGCTGGGGAAGGAAACTGTGCGTCCCTGTGAGCTGCACACTCCAGCCAGGGGGCATTCCCAGCCTGTATGCTGGCCCTTTTACTGCAGGAAAAGTGTGCAGTATTAGTGAAAAACCATGGTACTCCTAGAACATGAGTAAATTAGGCAAATACAGTATTTTGACTTGCTCTGAGTGTGAAGAAAATGTGTGTGCCATAGTAATCCTTCCGCTTTTTATCTTGTTATTCATTACTTTTTTCTCCTTAACTTTTCTCAAAGCTAAACTTCCCACAGGATTCAATTATACTCTAAAAGTCTGTGTTGTCATGAAAGATAATTAAAAGTCCACTCAAACCTTTGGTTCCCACGTGGTTTAAGACAGAAGATTAAAGTTATTAGAAAGGCTGACTGAAGTGGGAAGGAAGTGTAGGTGATAGAACTGTTTGGATTGGAAGCTTTGAGGACACATCTGAAGGTTTTTCATCTTCCTCAGAGCAGGTGTTACCTGAAATAGGATCCTGTCTTCCCTGGTACCTTGACACAATCCATGGACCCTTTCCTTTAGTTGGCTGCTCTGGCATTGCTGATTTGGCAAGGCTGATTTACAGTGGCTCACTGGCTGGATGCTTGGCCAGGCTGCTCCTCCTCATGCTGACATCTGTCCAAAAACTAAAGGCAGTGTTTCAAATGCAAGGCTGAGTACAGCTCTGTTGTATGGGCCATGTACATGTTCACAAACATGAAACTGAAGTGTTCTGGTTTAAGTGAAAATACTTCTGGAACTGGTTCATAGCAACTACTGCTCATAAATGCATGAAATGTCACGATGTTTGTCAAAAAGCTCCTGAGTGGGATACATCTTGCTTTTCTGTACTCTTCAATTTAGTATATTATTCAAGATCCTATACAGGAATTAAAAATAATAGTTAAAAAAATGAGACAGTTAACACTTGATTTAGTTTAATTTCATTCCTTCTAGAGCAGGAAAATATTCGGTGAAGGTTAGTGGTGCTTTTCTAGCACTTTTTTTTAAAACTGAGTTAGACTGTGCTGCTGTGCTTACCTATATTCCTTGTATTCTTCATTTGTATTGGTGTACAGAAAATTTCTTACTAGATACAGAAATCTTCTGTTTTGCTTATCCTGGCTTATCAATGTTTCATCACAATTCCAGATTTTTTCCTGATCTACCATAGCTCTTGTGAGCACAGAATGTGAAAGACAATGCTTGCCCATGGCAAGGAGTTGCATGGTGTAATGTACCCGTCCCTTTTTGGGTCTCTCCTGGTGTTAAAATTACCACTCTCTCCCAAAGTTCAGCATCCAGCTAGGGTGAAAAGTGAGTACAGGGTCTAAAAATGTTCAATACGTATGCCAAGTACTTGAATGTTAGCAGGAGTGGGAGGGAGATTTAAGGGAAATTGTAAACCTTTTTCAAGGCAAGCAAAATGACTGAACTCTATCACTTCTTTTCATTTCCAAAATGTCACAGCTTCTTGCTAAGCTCGACAAAGTTGCCATCATTTATTTGTAAGCTGCTTGAAGGTGCTCTTTTAAAGAATAATTATGAACCTTTATATTTCAAAACCTGTTCTTATACAAAGCATTTTTCACTGGAGGTGGAGTTACAAGGCAGGTTTTTTTCAGTATGGCATAGAATTTTTCAGGAGGTATTTTCTGAGGGAGGTAAACTGCCAGGGATTGCAGGAAGGCCTTCTGCTCCTTCTGTTGAGATTGGAACTCAACAGGTTTCAAACACCACAAAATAACTCTGGGAAGTGGCTGTGAAGACTTTGTGCCTTGTGCCTTGCAGAGGCAAGGGGCTGGGTTTGACTCTTGCTTGTCATTCCAGGGCTCCAGTGTTCCCTCTGTGTCCACCAGGCATGGGGGATCATCCATCACCTGTGGGATCTCTGCCTTCCTTTCCCTCCTTGAATCCTTGTTATTTTGGGGGCAGCTGGGTTGGAAGAGCAGAGACCCAAGCGAGCCCTGCCTGCCAGAATGGACTCACCTCTGGGAAACCCTTGGAGAGCCCTGTGGAAGTTCCACCAGTGGAAAGTGATTGCTTGTTCCTTTGTGGGACATTTTGTCCGTGTGTTGATTCAATGTAGACTAAGGTGGTAAGCGCCCTTGTTGGGTGCATCAGCTGCTGGGTGAGTTGCAGAAAGCCCAGGATGAGAAACAGTCAGGTCAGGCAGAAATTGCAAGCAGGAATTTCTGAAGTATTCCTGTGGGCTTTCCTAAGAAATGGCTTGCTTTCCCAGGGACCGATGGAAACAGGCGAGCACTCTGTCACATAATGTTCCCTCTCTAGGAAAACATTTGGTGGTAGCTTAAAAAAGAAAGCTTTATAGATCTTAAATAATGCCAAAGATGAATTTGGTGAAGACTGATACTGTCCGTACTTTATTTGCAAGGAATTGGAATTTCCAGTCCTGCTTGAAGTTGCTACCAATAGGTCCAGGGCTTGCCAGTCGTATTTGGGGTTTTTTGCACCACCTCTTTTATTTTAATCAAGTTCTTATTATTCCACTCTTAAGCACATAGTTAAATAGTAAAGCTTTTGTGCTCAATTCATCTGTATCAACAAGGTCATGGCACTTGTAATCATAAAACTAAAGAAACTTGATAATTGCGGGAACAGCTTCTGTTTCATTTGTTTTTGTAAGTAATTCATGTCAGTGTTTTGTATTCTGGCTTGTAATTACTCAAGGGTCATGTAGCCTGGTTTACCTCTAAATAAATAAGGAATAATAAAAATATATTTTTAAATGAAAGCTACATTTTTTAGAAGTTTAAAGACAGTCTAAAAGAAAATACAATATATATTTTATGATTGCTTAAAATGCCCATGTCTGAATGAGAAAGTTAGAAAGGGACATGCTGCAAACAAACTCATAGGGACTTGTGGATAGCTGCAATTTTTTTTAAAAATGCAACAGCTGAGCAGGTGTCAATGAAAATCAGAAATCTGTTGTTCAAGCTATTGCCTTTCATTTTATAGTTGGAGCTGAAACAAGAATGATCTTTCTGGTGCTTGTCCATGCTGCTCTTTAAACTAAGATGTTTGATCTATGACCAGCCTTCTTTAAGCACCACAATAATGCAGTCATTCATTATTAACAGAGAGCAGAGGAGAAGTGCAGACCTCAAATACATTGGGAACAAGCAAGTGGGGAAATGAAGGTATCAATTATGTATCTGCCATGTTGATGATGCTCTTACACAGCTGTTGTTTTCCCTAAGGGTAGAATCCACTGGGAGAGTAAGACAAGATGACGTCTCCCCAACTGAAGCTTCAACAAGTGCCTTTCTTTAGCCCTTTTCCTTCCCAGGAGTACTTGATGCTCTTATTATTTCTGAGCTGGTGGCTGGATCTAAAAGGAGAGTGCTGCTGGCTCTCCCACAGGGAAGTGGGATCCTGGTTTCCAGCCTGCCTCCACAAGTGACAAGCACCTGTGCCCCCAGGGTGTGCAGAGAACAGGGAAGGTTCCAGCCCAGCATCCCAGTACAATGAGCTGAAGGGCAGTAGTTTTCTCATTTGTAATTTGTTCCAACTAAAGTATTTTTTGTGGTTATTTTATTTTATTTTTTATTACCAGCACCTCACTTCCATAAACACTGATTTCATGGAAAGACTGAAGTAAAAAAAATATGTATGAGTACAGCCTCAAACCTTGATGTAGATGAAAACCCAATTCCACTGGGTTTTACTATATTTATTATTATAGTGATTTACAGTGCCATCACCTTGCTTGATGGCATTACTCTTTCTTGATTGTGTAGGAAAGGGACCATACTGATTTTTAAAGCAGAACTGAATCCCATCACAATTGCACAGACTTGTCCTTTGGCATTAATATGTCCCTGAGTGTCTGAGTTTAAGCTGGCAAAAGAAGGGCAACTGGGCTGACAAATATGTCAGCTTGTGCCTGATTGTCCCCACCTTGGCCCTAGTAATGAATAAATTACAGGGAATAAAACTGCTGTTTGCTGTGTGGCTGGGGATGAAGAGGGTAATGAAACATGGTGTAGAATAAAAGTCAGCTGCAACTTGGCAACTCCCTTTCCCTCATAGCAAAGAAGATGACCTAGACTGTATTAAGAATTATGATGATATACATACAGAATGTTATGAATGATTCTTAAAGGCTGTGGTTTTAGAGTTGGCAAGTTAGTATTTTGACTCAGAAGACTGTGTTTAATCATTTATAGGTTGTTCTGAGTATTTTGGAGTTTCACTATTATTGTTTATTCAAGCTTGTATCTAGCAACAAAGACAAGCATTTTAAAGGCAGCTAAAAACTGAACTTAAAAATAAACACAGTTCTCTCTACAAAGACGGCAGAGCTAAAAGCCTGTACAAATATTTGCAACGACAGCAACAATCAGAAGTTTGCTGGTTGGGTTTAAAAGTGTTCTTGACCTCCCTGGCAGGGTTCTGAGGCCTGCAAGGTCACAGAAAGAGACTGTTTGCTTTGAGGCTGACTTGCACGCATTTGGACAAGTGCAATATGCTGTTTCCTGTACTAGAAAAAAAGGTGTTGAAGTGGTGCCAGTATAGAAGAAAATGTTTCTCTTGAAAGGCAGCACAATGAGCTCTGGACTGTCCTGTCCCAGGCATTTAATTACATGACTGATCAAATTGCTGCTAAAGTTTTGGGTACGTAAATGTTCTGTTATTCGAAGATCAGGAACTCCTTGTCATAGTACTTAGGAGTGGGGAAGTATTGGGATGGGAGCCCACAAAACCAAATCTGCTTTCAGATACATAAACATGTTAATTGTAAAAGATTTGGGTAAAGATAGTTATAATAATGGGAAAAGCACATGTAATATTCATACAGAATTGTGTTTGGCAAGAGCACTGGATGGTCTGGAATGAGTTGGAGTGGGCTCCTCACATTTTTCATGCTGAAGAGAAAAACAGCTGATGTTAGCACTTCAGGTGGTCATTGCTTCAGCACTGGATGTGTTGAAAGATTCAGAGCATCTTTCACCTGTTGGAGTGAGCTCAGGTGATCACTTCCTGGCAGGAGTCTTCCCTCTCTTCACAGACCTCTCCCCTTTCCTCCTGTTCTGTTCCTGCCCCAGCTCAGTGGTATGCTCTACATATTTCCAGCTCGGAAGTAGGAGGTGGCTCAGTTTTAGAAGCCCAGACAAAAGGCTATTTTTCATTTGTTTCAGTGGAGTCCTAACGTGCCTTTTAAGTGGTCATCGGCATGGCTGGTGGTTCACCTAAGGTTTCTGTTGTGGTGGTGCAAAACCACAGGCTGAACTGACTTGTGGGCAGCATCTCTGTAAAGCTGTACCTGTGTGCTGCCTCTGCATGCAGTGGGGACACAGCCAGGGATCTTCAGGGAAATGCCTCTGTCTCTCCAGGGGTATCAGAGGCATGGCTGAAAGGCATCAGAGAGGGATCAGCAGCTGAGTCCTTTAGCCAGTGATGCAGAGTAGGTGAGTTAGCAGAATAATCTCCTAACATTTGACAGCATTCGCTTTGGGATGATGTACACCTCCAGAGGAGCTGGCCAGCTGAGACCTGTGACAGCCTCAAGCTTGCTTAGGGATGGAGAGGAGTGGAGCTATAAACAGCCCAGAGTAACTTTGGCCATGCATTTGCTGTTTTGCTAGGTTTTTGGCTCAGAGTGGACAGTGGCTAGAGCCACCTGAGGGTGTGGCATATCTACAGCCCCATCTTTCCTGTCAGTCAGCTGGCACTGGGCATCTTCCCCTGCCTTCCCTTGCCTCAGCAGGTGCTGCTGCTGCCAAAACCAGCTATCCAGGGGCTCCTGGCATGCTTGGGGCAGATGGAGGGTCAATTGCTGCTAGCTGGGAATGTAGAAACCAGGGCCAAAGGCTTCCCTCTGACTCTTCTCACCCAGTTTTATTTCAGCATCAGTATAACACAGCTATTAACTACTGCAAAGGTGGTTGTTTTTCATCCATCTTTATCACCACACAGGAGAGGAGCCACAGGTGCTTCAGTTTATTTTCACACTTCTAGCCAATATCTGCTGGAGAGATTTACCACTTTCCTGCAGCTAAAAAGGCTCATTGTAAATTTATTACTGTTATTTTTCTCCTTCATATTAAGGCTATGCCAAGAAAAGTCAGTAAAGAAGTATTTAAAATTTTGTGGTTCTGTTTTTCTGATGTGATGTTTTAAAATATCGATACAGAATTTAATAAGAAGAGTACATGCAGCTTGCTTTTAGGTGAAATTACAAAATTATCCCCCAAAATATTTAAACTATAAATAGAAATATATACTGTTGTACTCCAGGGAGATTTATGCCTTAATATTCAGACATAAGAAGCATTAATATTCAATTAGCAGCTCAGTTGCTCAAAGTAGTTTGGTTGCTCTTTTATGTACACTGCTTTTAGTTGTTTTTTCTGTCCTCCCACACCTCTGTTATTGTGCCTGGATTTTTTTTTTCCTCTTGTTTTTATGGAGGAGTTGCTTTGACCTTTGATATGATGTTTCATATATCTGGAAAATGTAACTATCTGGAAGCTTTACATTTGCTGATTTTTTTTCTCAAGTATTGAGGCTGAGGAAGAAAAGAATAAGCAGCCTACATTAAACCTATGATCCCTTTTCTTCTGGTTAAAGCCAGCCAGGGAGAGAGAGGAGGTAGCAAGAAGATTTTCAGCCAGGTTTCTTTCCAACCTGTATGAAAGTATGGCTGAGCATTTGCTTGTTCCTTCTTCAGGAAGCTGGAAGAGTGAAAGTCAAAAATTTTATTGAAGAGGAGGAAGAAGTTGTGTAGTTATTCCAATAAGGTCTGCATGTTGCCAAAATGTAAATAATTAATTTACAAACACGTTTGTGGGCATATTGCAAGCATAGGTCAGATCTTTATTTTTTTTCAGACCTTAAGAGAATCCCTGATGTGTTTTGACATAAGAACCGGTTGAGAAGAGAGGTGGTGTGATTGCAGAGGTCTGACTGCAGTGCTCAATGCGCTGTAGAGTGCACCCAGCTCAGCTCAGATGCCAGTGTAGGTGGAGCGGATGAGCTCTGAACCATGAGGTTCCTGCATGGGAAGTGTAATTTAGTGAGGCTGGGTAGCCCTGACTGGTTGTGTTCTCTTTGGTATTTCTAGTGTCTCTACAGAGTGTCCTGCAATCATAACTTTGATTTTTTTTTTTTTTTCCCTGTAGAATTAACCCCATAAGAGTGAAAACTATATTGTGAAGTAACATTGAAGGTAGATATTACAAGTATGTTATCTGCATTTGGGATGCACTAGCAAGAGGCAATTTGTGGTAATGATAGCCTGTAACCTGACAAACCAACCAACAGCACTTGAGGTGGTTATTGTGACAAGGAAAAAAAAAGGCAACATTTTTTGCACTTTACCCCAGTGATGCAGCAAGCACATTTCAAGCCCTAAAGTTAACCCTGTTTTATGTCCTAGTTTTTGTGTAATTAGTGGGAAGCCCAGGTCAGGTCCCTTGCTTGCTTGCTGGGGACCAGTGTCTTGTAGGACTAGGGTGTTCTACCGAAGAGACAGATAGCTAAATAAGCTTTTCCAGGCCTTCAGCCAGTTAGTCCCAGGTGTACAGCTAAGAAAGTGAGAACTAGAATAAATACATCATTGTTTGTAACACTGGTCATACTCCTTCTCTGCACACTGCAGAAGAGAGCAGTGCGCCTGAGCATCCTCTGAGCCACACGGCTCTTTGAAACATGGAGCCCTGAGCATCCATGCTATGAATTTCAGGGAATCGCAGGCTTCCCTCTTTTCCTTTGAAGTACTTGTGCAGCAGTACCTGTGCTTGTTGCAGAGCGTAGGTAGGGGCTCATTACAGGCAGAACAGAATGTGGTCTTTTGAGCTGAATTTTCCGCTCCTGCTGTGTTTGACTTTCTACAGCAAGTTAACATTTTGCTTGTGGAAGCAGTGGGAGTTGCAGTGTTTAGACTTGAAGCCCTTTCTGGACTTTGGCTGACAACTCCAAAGGCATTTATGTGTGTATCTTTGTAGAAACCTGAGGGTATTGAGGCCATCATCTCCATCCTTGCTGTGGTTATCCTAGAAGTATTCCCTCTGGCTCTTCCAGGGCAGCAGCCAGCATCTCTATGGAGTAGCCACTACCCAGCCTGTTTAGCTCATTGCTAGCAGGAGGTCCAATTAACATTTGGCAATATTGGCAGTTCCATATGGAAACTACCACTCTGCCGCCCACATTTGAACTTCAGCTTTTTCCTTTCATTTAATTGAAACACAATCAAGTCAATTAGCTCATGACAGACTCTCTCTAAAGTTAAACTCCAGATGTATGGCAAGGCAAAGGCATGCAGATGCCAATTCATTGTACTGCCTGGAGGTAGATTATATCTCTCTCATTTACCAGTTTATCCACTTTGGATTAGTTTTATTTTTTCCCTTCCAAGCAGATTAAAAAAACTCAACAACAACAAAAAACCAAAACAGAAATGGCCACAAAACAAAAAAAATATGAGTAAGAAAAAATTCCATCTGGTGTGGGTCAGGAAAAATAATTTGAGATACTTACTGAAAATGACATTTATAGTGCCAGAATGACTTCTGATTTTTAATGATTATGTCAAACCTTTTGTCAGGCAGTGTCTTGAAGTTTGCCAGTAAGCTCGAGGAATCTTATACTCTATAGCAAGTTGATGACTTATTGCTAATTAGGGATAATAGGCATCTGCAAAAAAATGTTCATTTTACTGGCATAAAAACTGTGATTTCCAACTCTGTGCCCTCCGGCAAGGCAGTATAGAAAATCATATTGTTGTCAGAAGAGGTTTTGAGGTCTCAATAAACCAAGATTACTTTTGCAGCACATTCCTGTCAGGCAACAGGGAGTTGTGAGAGGAAAAGAAAAAAATAGCTGTACTAGCTAACTGGTAGTTAATAAGCACAGAAATTGTATCCAAATCCACTTGTAAGGTTACTGAACTGGGGCCAAGGCATCTTCTGCTGCATTTCTCAATTCATTCCTGGTTAGATGTGGCAATACCCTGAGTCACCTGTATTCTAACAGGATGAATAGGTTTTCCTCACATACTTTAAGGGTGATGTTGTGATACCGTGGCAATACTGCAAGAGAACTATTGCTAGTGAAAGTATTAGGCACCAGTGCTGCCTTAGTGCCTTGATATCTGTGGTGGGGTACTTGATTCTGTGCCTTTTTCCCTCTTGGTTATGTTGTTCAGCAATAGCAGGAGGACTTTCCTTTTGTCTTGCCACTCTTAACCTTGCTCTATGACAAGGATCCAAAGCAGAGTTGCAGTGCAGGTGGGTGAGCCTTGGTTGATGTGGGGGAGAGAAGGGGTTGCAGCATGAAAGGTGCAGCATAGTGGGGGAAGAAGAGAGCTTGACATTTTGCTGGTACTGGCTTGTGCTTAACAGCCCTGATGTGACAAAGAATCCCTTAAATATATACCAGTACTCCAGCAGGATTGGATTAGATCACTTTGTAGAAAGGTGCTGGTGAGGCGAGTGCAGGTTAGATTCTTCTGCTGGCTTTTCATTTTCAGTGCCAAGAGAAAAAATATACAGAAGTAAAAAATACAGAATGTCTTTTTGAAGATGGTGGGAAGAATGCAGGATTTCAAGACATTGTATACAAACAAAAGAGTACTGTGAGTCAGCAAGCTCCTTTAAACCTCAGAAAGCTAAAATGTTTCTTTTCCCCTCAGTGAATCTGTATAATATTTATAATGAATAATAGAAGGTAGATAAGTTCTCTGAGGTGAAAAATGCACTGCTTTATTCTTCAGTAGTGCATGAGCTGTAAAGCAAATAGTGTACATCTGAAGCATCAACTGATAATGCTAACTGATAACATCCTGTGGATGTTTCAAACAAGAGGAGTAATAACTTTTGTAAAAATCTTTCCATAAATGCTCTGTAATGTTATTGCTGAAATTGTGGGGTTTTTTTCTAAATGTGCTAGCTTGTGGATGTGTATGTATATATGTAATATATGTGGTTTTGAATATAAATAAGTTCTTTTTTCTAGACATACTACTTTAGCTTAGATTATTTCTGAAGTTAGTCTGTGATATCTGGCTATGGTTATTCCTTTTTTTCAAGTGAGGGAATTGGTACAAGGTCCATGGATTAGTAAATTCCCAATTTTGAACACTTGTTGAACTCACTAGATAAATAAAGGCTTCTTGCCTTTTATTGTCAGAAGGAATTAATATTGGCATCTGCTTTCAAAAGTTTCCATCTTCCTGAACAGAATTATTGTCCATGAATTTCATGTATTTACTGCTTGAAGCAGACAGATTTCTGTAGCTAGGCTGAATATCATTGTTTTGGAGTTACCAGTTTTCAGCAGAGGGCAGAACAGGGACCTGTGCAGATCTGTATTTCTCTGTGGGGAGCTATTGGAGCCCTAATCCTTCTCCATTTCTGCTGGTAGGCACAGGGAGAAAAAAATCTAGATGAGGTTTTTGTGACAGTGGTCTCCTGCAATAGGCTGTACTCCATGACTGAGGAGGATTTGAAAAGATCAGTGTTCTAGTAAGACCCTGCTGCCTGTCACCAGGCTCTTCACCCCAGTAGCCCATCCTTTCTGAGCCACTGGAGAGAAAAGCACAGGTTTTTGTCCTGCTGCCTCAAGGATGGGTAGCCTCTCACTCCACTGAGCTGATAATCTCAGTGCTTCTGCCAGTGAGATAGTGCCTGGCTCCTGTCCAGGGAACAGAACTCCACAGCCAACAGATTATGGTCTCTTTTCTTCACAGCTTCACTTCTGAGTATTTGGATTTACTCGTGTTGATTTCACAGAGAAACCGCGTTTTTCTGCATCCCTTGGCACCACAGGAATCTTGACTGGGAGGGACTCGGGGGTTACTTGGAGCAGGACTGTTCCTGACAGTAGGTGATGTCAGCCCCAGAAGGAGCTTTGGAGGTTTGCGTGGCTGAGCCTTCAAATCCTCCCAGGGCCTGTTCCAGTGCTGCACTGCCCAATTCCTGGTGTTTTCCTTACCTCTTACCTGGCTTTTCCTGGCTGAAAACTGTGGCCCTTATCCCTTCTTATGTCAATTGGAATTGCAAAGATAAATTTTGCTCTCTTGTCTTTGTACATGCACTTCAAATAACTGTCATTCTCCCTTAGATCCGCAGTTTGCAGCAGAGGCTTCTGTATTCCATAGGGGACTGCACTCCACAGGCAATGCCTGGAAGCCCAGATAGAAGTGCAATCCCTAATTTGAGGCAAGGCACCCCTACAGGGCTCCTTGTGCTGCCCTCTGCCTTTCTGCAGAGCTGCTCACTGCCTTTGGTGATCTTCTCAGCCCCCACCTCTCACCTGGATTCTCAGGGTGTGTTGGGGGTAGCTGATTCATTTTAAGGCAGTCTCATTTTAAATCTCTTTAAGGTTTTCCTTGTTCTCCAGAGCACAGAGGTGAGGAAGTTTATCACTAGTTTTAACTTCACAGACTTCAATGAAGTTATAAAATGAATCTTTCTTCCCAGTAATTTATTTCAAAACATTGGAAATAAAATCTCTTGGACTCTGTTTGCATTACATCAACTCTCTCACAAATAAGCTTTTTTTTTCTTAGCATCCTGGATCAATCTAAAGCCTAGGACAAATATAGGATTCATTAAATGTCATTTGTATGAGAAACAGAATAATAAGATTGCACCATGATGTTATGTGGCTGAATATGTATCTTTTTAGCAGCTAGGACACAGGACCAGGATTCAGGAAGCTATTTGGCAAACATAAAATTAAGCACTTAACATTTCTATACCTCATATTTTCCATCTGTAAAATGGGGACATTGATATTTCTTTCTTTGAATAGATTTCTGATTTAATGATCTATGATTATCATTGCTACTGTTCAGAGTGGCATCAACTCTCTTCCGAATTGGTTATAATTAGAATATTTAGATGAATGAAAGCAATTACAGAACCTACATGCCACAAACAGTTAAGGCCATGATTAATTTTGTGTCTCTAAGTTATGGCAGTTACTTCATTGCTCATAGGAATAAAATCCACATTGGAAGTGTTTGCAGGACTACAAATGGGAGGCTTTAAGAAACCTTAATTCTCAAAGAGAAATAAATAATAGTAGATTTCTCAGGGTAGTTTAAGTGTATGCCACAGCATGTTGTGGGATGAGTCTTGATTTGGTTCACAAAACTCAAAGTTTGGCCACTGATGCTAAGTATTGGCTTTTTTATCATTCAATATGTTTTTGCAGTAAAGAAATCCTTCTTTAAGTTTTGGCTCCAGTTCAAAAGCTTATTGTTAAATAGGCTTTGTTAATAAGAAGCCTGACTCATGGCTGGGAAGGACTGATTACCAGGGATATCAAACAGACTTGTTCCCATTCCACTGCCAGAAAAGTTATCTTTAGAGTTTGTTTAAGAAAGGATTATTTTACCCAAAAGAAACAGTTTGTTTTCACATTGCAAGGGTTTTGTTTTCTGTGTGATGCCAGCTAGTTATTCAACTTTATCAAGGATTGGGAAAAAGTCACATATAGAAAACCACTGGACTGTGTAAATACGCCAGGTGACCATCATGAGAAGCAAGTTCTGGAAGCTGCAGTTCAGGTGCTGAGAAGCAGTGAAACCCAGGGCTGCCTTCTGGAACAGGAAAAAATCCATGTTGATACTTACACAGCGTGTTGCAGTCTGGTAGTGGAGAAGTTTAGCTGTTGTGTACTATTTTGTTTTCCATCCTTCAGTTATTTGTATTTCTTTTTACAGTTGATGGTTTGGACAAAGCTTCACTTGCTAACTCAGATGGACCAGCCCCAGGATCCCAAACTCCTCCCTTCAAGAGGAAGGGCAAACTCTCCAACATTGGCAAAATCTTTAAACCTTGGAAGTGGCGGAAGAAGAAGACGAGTGATAAATTCAGAGAAACATCAGCAGGTATGTCTGTGGCCCTGTGGTGGCAAATAGTAGAAAACCATGTGATGGTTTTGCAGGGTAATATTTGAAAAGCTCTTTGAACTTGTTAGATGGCAGGGATAATTTAGGCACAGGATTTGACATACAGAAAAACTTTTATCCTTGGCAAGGAGAAACTGAGCCTTGTTCAGCTTCTGTCTTGAACCTATCTCCTAAAATACACAGCTGATTTGTTTACAATTGATTTGATTACTATCCTCAAATATATAGGAAAATCTCTCTGTCCTCCTGGTAGTCAGTGACTTGAATTATGAAACAAACCTTGCCTTCATGGGGACAGAAGTATGGGGGAGAAGCAGATGTAGCCATGCCCAGCAGAATGAGAATCAGCTTTGCAACCCCTGCCTTCACAGAGAATGTTCTGCCTCTTCATGTCCCCACTGACAAGACTGGAAGGATGGCCTGAAATCAAATGCTGTGACGAAATTATATTCTGTCTGAAAAAGAGGGTTATGAAGGCTGGGATTTAGTTAGCCAAACATGGTTGTTTGGGGCCACCTGAGATGCTCTAGGGTGTCCTGGCTGCTCTCCCAGAAGGTTTGTTCTTATATTTGTCATCTCTGGGCAGATAGCTTCAAAACCCTGGGGCATCTGAAGTGGCTGTAGACATCCATGTTTACAAAACTGAATGCCACCTTGCATATATGTGTGTGTGTCTTTGTGTCACTGCTCTAGCCAAACTGTCTCTGCAAAAATCCTAAACTTCTGGTTTGGGATTCAAACAGTTGTGGTTGTGGTTTCCTAAACTTGAGTCTAATTAGCGTCCAATGAGCTTCTGTGAGCTCTTTAGATTCATTGCCACAGTGCAAGCCCCCTGTCTGTCTTCAAAGGGTGTAGGCAATAAAACCAACATGAGTCTCCCAAAGTGTTTTCAGTAGGCTCCCCTGAACTCTTAAAGTACACTGCTTAGGATTTTAAACCCATACCAACCCCTGACAGTTAGAGCAATGAGCTCTGTGGTTTGACAGCGAAACTTCAAAAACAAAGTTTATTTACACAAAAAGGAAAAAGAAGCCATTTTCTCTGGTGTCTTCATCACTTCAGATGCCAGCTGAAGTTTGGAACAGATTTCTGACATCTTCAAATCCTTCTTTCTCTCCTTTTTCCCTTTGATTTTTTTCGTTTTCCCACATACTCCCCACAATTTCTTCTACTACTGCAGTTAAAAAAAAATTAAATCCCCTCAGTCTGATATCTCCTTTATTGTTTCCCCTTTCCTTCAGCTTTCCCAGTACTTTTATCATATTGCTAAAACAAAGTTGTTTCTAGTTAATGACTCCTGAATGTTCTGCAGCTTCTCCTGGACGGATATGTGATTTTATATGCAATGAGTTCTTCAGAGTAATGACCATTCATAAGCTGTGTATACAGAGATTCCCTAAACTTTCACAACCTATTAGCACATGTTAAATTGTTATGCCATTAAATAATAATGCATGTATCATTTTTCAATTATTATTTTTAAAAAGTAAGTTCATGTTAAAGATGGTATTTCTTACATTGTATTGTCTGTCTTCCGAAGGTCTGAATCCAATCTTGCAAGCATGACGCATCAATTCTTATAATACCAAGGCAAAGCAACAAAGTGCAGAGAAATTCAGGTCAACATTTGCAAAAGTACCTCCTTAGATATTCACTTCTATTTAATTTGCTGGTCTTGTTCATGATGCTGTGGGTCCCTCAAGACACCAATTTGCTTTTAAACTGTGCATGGGATCAATTTTGTTTGCGTATGTGCTTCACATGGGGCTTGGATCTTGAATTGTGAAACAGTTTGAATTGCATTCATCCTGCCTTAGATGGTAATTTCAGGGATGAATAAAAATAGTATTCCCTGTATTTCTTGAGGAAATAGACCCAGGACCAACGGAGACTGAGAAGATGCATTTACGTGGCAAGTTACCCCTTGTTGCTTGCATAGTGACATGGCAGAAGAAACTTGCTTATCTAACTCAAGAAGGAAATGGGAAGACATCCATTCAAAATAAAAATCCTACAGGATATCCTTTTCCTCAGACTACTCCATCAGAGGTGTATTTACATTACCAAGTGGGGGCTGTGTGTGTCCCTGTCTCTTACATGCAGGAAGCCATTTCCTGGCCCAAGACCATGGGAGAGAGCATAATGATCCTATTTTTTTGCCAGTTCTCTCAACAGGGCTTTGGAGTGGTAAATCCACATGCAGCTGAAGAAAGGGTTTCTTCTTAAGACAGAATGTGGGCTGTTGGAAGGAGCTCTCACTACTTTCTCTGGGTTTTCAGTAGGTTTTTTGAAAGAGATTCTTGCTACGGCCTTGCCAGGACATATACCATGGAGCATTTTTGTCTTAGGAGCAACTGGAAGATGTTCATAAACAGCAAATACCACAAACATCAAAAAAGGAGGGATGTTTAGATGTAATGTCTGTGCCAGTGTGGGAATGATGGTTGGAATTTTTCCCTTTAGCAACGTATTTTCCATGCTCTATCTCAGAAAATCTATTCTCTGGGCACTGGCTTTATGCTTTTTGCCCTAGAGGGCTTTCAAAATCTAGGAAAAACAAACATAAACTGCCATCATCCCAAGGGTTTCTCTGCTCTGCAATGTTTTGCTGCAAAGGAAAAGGCAGAAGTTTGCGTCTTGGCACAAAGTAGATATCACTTCAAAGCTTCACTGCAAAAGTATATACAGAGAGGGATCAGAAAGCAATTTTAGCTCTTACTAGTTCAGAGAAAAATTAATAATCAGAATTCTCTCAAGCTTCTCTTAGAAGAACAAAACTAAATACTGGAGAATATCCAGAATCTCCCAGCACTCTGAGTCAAAGAATGGGTCTTAAGTCTGCCTGAGGTTTGCAGCTGCTGGTCATCACTAAGCAGTCTTTTTTTGATGGGATGAGGAAGGGGAGAGAGAGAAGCTGCTTTTTGAGGTAAACTGTTCCCATTGTTATTATTATTTGTATTGGGCAAAAAAGTAAATATTTGTGAAGGGGAGTAAGATTTACTGGAGTAAATGAGGGTTGCATACAATACAATAAATTTAGATCTTTTCTGATGGTTACACCTGAAGTCAGGGCAAGCTCTGCTTCTTAGTGCAACAGGGGAAGGATTTTGACCAGGGATTTTCTGATTCTTCTGGAGCATGAGTCTGGAGACTGCCTGCCTGCCTCACCTCAGCCTTCTTCAGTAGGCAAGGACCAGTTACCCTAACAGCCAGAACTGACCTCTTTGTAATCAATCAATACATACATGCACACAGATGGAGAAATTGTTCTTTCCATTTTATTATTGCTTAAAGTTGTAAACATTATGTTGGTGTTCATGTTGAATTTTTATATATATATTCACACCTTTATATATACATACATATATCTACATATATATATGATAGACATGTTGAGATATATAAACTTATATACACATATTGCAGAAAAGATTTGTACTGATAGCATCAGCTGGTCACTCAGCCTAATTGCACAGAATTTTAAGAGTCTCAGACAAGTCTGCTGAGATAATTACTTTTGACTATTGTTATATTTCAGTCGGCTTTCTTAAAATGATAGAGTTACAAAGTCAAGCATTCAGAAGTCAGGAAATGTTTGAATGATGGTGCTGGGCAACAGAATGGTACAAAATACTTGTGTAAGTGTGAAATATATTGCATAATCTAAAGTCTGTAATGAACCATAAGTTATTATGATGAGTCCACACTGACTAAATAGCACCCAGTATAAGTTCCTAAGTTGACAGGCCACTCCTTCCTCTTACACAAGGGGACGTATTTTGCCGCTTTGATTCAAATTAAGATTCTGCCTTTTTCTTTGTAGGAATTAAAATTATGATACTACTAGTGAACACTTGCTTGATTATTTTTTATGTTCTTTCCATAAGCCAAATAATGTTTAAAATAAATTATCTTTTCGAGCTGAATTAATTGAGCTTAATCAGTTTAAATAAAAACACCAATCATGGCTAGTATTTTAGAAGATGGAGGACTGGGACTTAAGCTTCTTATCTGTTCACAAATTTTCTAATGTGTGAAATAGAGATAGTTATGTCTCAGGCTTGTTACGAAACCTGTGTAATTTATGAAATGCTTTGAGGTTTTTTAGTTGAAGTGTAAGGGGTTCATTCCTTTTAATGACAATTGGCATTTCCCATGATAATTAATTCAATGCAGCTGTTAATTCAATGTTGTAGAACTGGAAAACTAGATCATCCTGAAAACTAGAGAGAGACGTTGATGGGGGAAGGTCTGATTCAATGTTCTTAAGCTTGATGGCATTATTTTTACAAGTGGTATTGAATTGACCCACAGATATGTAAGAGATCATCTCATTTCATTGTCCTCAAGAAAACAGATGTAAAAAGAAAGCAGAGAGAATTAAATAATATTTGTAATGCTGAAAAAATAATAAAATAATATTTATAGTGTCAGCAACAAAGCAAGTATAAAGTGCCCGCGTAAGGTGTTCATCCTTCGGGGCTGTGTCAGAGGTGATTTCACCTTGCTTTTGAATGCATCTACCCTCTGGAAAGACCAAGACACTCCATCCATGCCTACCAATGTAGTCCTCTGTCTTCATGACCCCCCCATCTCTTGTAAAGCAGTCTTTGTGGGACTGCTTCCCTGCATGAAAAATTCTTTGCAAGCCTAGGGTGTGCTCCTGTGCCCATGTGTGACAAACAGCTGCAAGGCCCATGCTTTAATAAATACAGGGGAGAAACTGAGAGAGCTTGTGAGTAATTTAGGTGTGGGACCAAAGGCAGCCTGACTTGATCAGAATTTAAGCTACCGTAGACTCCCTGAGGAGGCTGGCTGGTATTGAAAGTCTACAGCCACACTCGTGGGCTCCTTTATGCTGTCAAATGTGGCTTGAATGCTGCAGAGGTTTGACCTTTAATGGACAGATCTCTTAAAGTACTTGAGTATATTGACACAGACGTAATGCAGCTTGCTTGTTCTTGAGCCAGTAATGCTTGCATTTGTGAGCTCTTGATCTCACAGGCATCAGTAGCTGGAACTGGACTGGTCAAAATGTTTACTCCCTCCAGCTCTTCTGCCAGGAGTTGGTGCTATTTTGATGGAGAAATGCATCCTATGTTGAGGAGTTGCTGAATCCCTGCACTTTGCAGTGTGAGAAATAAAGCTGGTACTGTAAATTCAGGAAGCACAGAGTCTGAGGGACTTTTTACAAGCGCATGTAATGATAGAACAAGGGGGAATGGCTTTAAACTGGAAGAGGGCAGCTTTACATTAGATGTTAGGAAGAAATTCTTTACTTTGAGGGTGATAAGGCACTGAACAGGTGCCCCAGAGTTTTTGTGGATGTCCTATTGCAGTAGGCATTCAAGACCAGGTTGGATGGGTCTTTAGGCAACCTGGGTTAGTGGAGGGGTTGGAATGAGATGGTTTAAAGTTCCTTGCAGCTGAAACCCAAATTCTGTCATTCTGTTCAAGCATCCCCTTCTCTGATGGAGAAGGGGAATGGGAAGCTGTAAGCAGTAATGCCTTCAGACACCTGAGGTCAGCCAGTCTGGTTGTGTCTGCTGGGAAAGGTTTTTTGCTATGCATGAAGGACAGCTTTCTCAGAAGAGCCAAACTGCCTTTCTCTGTGCCTTCACAGGAGCCTATCACTCCACTGTATGGCTGAGTCACTCCAACTGGGCTGGCACAAGTGAGATTAAACAGTGCAAGAGATACTATCACTCTGCATACAGCAATTAGACTGAGCCTAGAGAGTGTTTGGATTAGTTGATGAGACAAATAGCTCTGTCCCATAGCATTAATAGGATGAAGTCCAGAACAGCTGAAGCTTCACCACAAGCTTCAGCTTGAGGTCCAAACGTCATATGGATTTTGATGTCCATATGCAAACAGAATCAGGATAGAAGACTACCTTTTATTATCAGGGGAGACTGGATTTTACAAGTGATGCTCACATTTTGGGGACATTATGCACCAGGGTCCCATGGATCATTACAGTAATGTACCAGACCACTCCATCAGTTTGGGGATGGGATGCAGTGTGGAGCTATTCTATTTTGATATCTGTAAATGCTTTTCCCTATAAAACTATACAGCATTTTTCCCATGGGAAATAAATATAATAATTAGAATGCTTCATGCCACAGTCTTGGGGTTTTTATGTATGCTGCTTCTTTTTTAACCTAAAAACAGGATGCTGGTTTTTTTTTCAATGAAAGCTAGCCAGCATCGATTGATGAAGATGTCATTTTCTTTTAGAACAACTTTTGGCTTCTGGTAAAGGTTGTTTTTCTTGTTGATTTTGGTTTTTTGGGTTTTTTTCACTTTAAACAGCTTGCATGTCACAAGGGCTACTCTGTGAGTTTCTTGCTCTGAGCAGGATTTGTGTCTCAGTATTCAAAAGCTGTAGGAAGCAGATGGAGGTATCTCCAGCTGAGCTACTTGGTCTAGTCAGTGGGAAAAAAGGTACTCTTACAGGCTAAATGCCTACACTAGGATGAGTTCAACTTCACACTGAAAGTACCTCTTCCCATTGACCATAAAAGAATCCTCAAGGAGACTTGCTGAGCTGAAGATATTGGATCATATGAGTCCCCACTTTCTGGGCCTGAAATTGCAGGCAATATATTTTAGAGACTGTCCATGAAAACTCAGACCACTTCTTTTGCAAAATCAGAGGAAACAAGAGTTCTCTTTCTATGAAATAAAAATAATTCTCTACATGTGTTTCACAAGCATCAGCATTATGAGAATAAATCTATTCTTAACTGTGCTTTTTCTTTAGTGTTGGAAAGGAAGATTTCGACAAGACAAAGCAGAGAGGAGCTGATAAGAAGGGGAGTGCTGAAGGAAATGCCTGAGCAAGGTGATAATGCATTAACTAGAATTTAGTTACTAAGAACTAAACATTTATGATAAAGCCACTGTTGCATTGTTTCCATGTAGTAGAAATAGGTTCTGAGGAGACAAACTGAGAAGTGTGAGAGGTAATTTGGGCCAGCTGACAACTGAAGCTAACTCAAGGGATTTGTGCTCTGCAACTGCTTCTGCCATAGGTGCCCAGCTGACTTCTGGTCATATCCTGAAGTATTTTAATGCTCCCTGTAAATAGTGTGACTTCTGTGGCTCCTGTTTATTGTTTGCCAGATTTTTTTCTAATTAGTGATAAAACTATTTTTGAGTCAAGGTCTGCTGTCTAAAGCCACTAGAGTATAAAATGAGAAATTTTGACTAAAAAATTAGGAACCCAGAAAAATCAGTATAATGCATTTCAGGTATCAAAAAGTACCAGTGCTGGGATCATATGGATCCCACTGCTGTCACACAGGCCACAATCACAAATGACACCAGCATAAAACTCTGGGTAAGAATCAGTTGTTTCAAAATGCTCTAAGGTTTAGTAACTGATGTTAGCCAGAATTTGCATTTTGAAAAGCATAAGTAAGCCAAGGTAGATACCTCTATGCTACATCCAATTATATTTCTAGTGGTATTCTCTCTAATATTTTTAATCTTTTATAAATCTAGGTCAAATAAAAGTCAAGTGAATAAAATAATTTTCTGTAGCTTAAGTTAAACCATTTGTCATTTTTATCAAGGACTCTTAGAACTCCACGTTTACCAAAAATAATTTTCTCCTAGAAATTGTGTTTTTCTGTGTAATCTGAAAAATCAGTAGAGTATCACTGTGTATGGATTGTGTCATACACATAGATACTTAGAAGTAAAGGGCTTGTTTGTTGATGTGTGACATCACTTGTCCGTACAGAGTTTGGCTAATTATCAGACTATGACACTCAGCATAGCTGGCTTCTGCACTTGTCTCTGCCACTGTCAATGTCTTAAAACAAGACTTACAAACTCTCCATACCTCAGTTTGTCTTTTGTGAATTTGTTGTGGGTTTTGCCCTGTGTTTTACTGGGGACTTGCATAACCTTGTCCTTTGAAGGCTGTAAATTATATTTACAGTTGGGACAGTTAATGAAATGGGGCAACTTCTCAGATTGGTGACAGTCTGAACATAAATACTATAATTTGTGATAAAAGTATGAATACTTTGGTCATCAGTGTCCTTGACTCTCTCTTCCACCCTTAAAAGGGAAAGGGACTTTGAATTCCTTACAGGGATTGAGCAAAGTTGGAAAAGGATATAAATATGAACAAGTTTATCCTCTTCCTCCCATATCAATCTGGTCAGTGTTATCTTCATCACATTGTGCTTCATGTTTGATGAAAATTGTAATTTTTAAGGACATTTTGAAAGGATATGGGGTTGGTCTGAAGGTGCTAAAAATGGAGAGGTAGGAAAGACAGTTGAGGAGTGTGAAGGTAGTTGGAATAACTATGGGGATGAAAGCTAAAAGAGGAAATTACACGGAGACGTGAAATGTGAGAGGTAAGAAATGTGAAGAAGTGACAACGTTTCACATGGAGTGAAGAAGAATGAGGTAGAAAGTGGCAAGTGCCACTTGGAGGCAGGAGGTGTTGCAGAAGCAAGACGAGAATAAAGGTAGCAGTGTCATATGTGGAGGTGGAGAGGAGAGAGTGGATTTAAGAAGCCCTGGAAGAGAGAAGCTGAAGAAACTGAATGTTGCAGTTAAGGTAAGTGCAAATGTCAGCTCTAGTAAATTAGACAAAGTTAGGAAGGCAGAACTAATTTTTTACAAATCAAGTTGATGTTAGTGTGTGGAAGATAATGAAACAATTACCTTAGTGGGAGTACCCAAGGTGGTAGGACAGAGGCTGCATAATTGTGTTAAAACCAGGGAAGTGCCAAACATCCAGGTTCTAATAGCATACAGCAAGGAAGAGAAGTGGAATTGCCACAGTTAGTAAAGAATCAATGGGAGAAATCAGAAGAAATGCCACGTAGATTTGCTTATTTTTTGGATTGACAGCAAGAGAGTTATGCAGAAAGAAATTACCTGAGAAGAAAGTCGGCAGCAACTTTAAAGTGCATGGAACACAGAAAGCTGTAAGCCAGCAAGAGCAGCAGTTTTCACCAATATGGAGAGAAATAGGAAAATAATAAAATAAAACTCTCAAGCAGAGCTAGTCTGGGTGAGTAAAGTATCATCAGAGCTGAGAAAGAATTTGACTTGCAGAATTTAACTATAATATGATATGTGATACAGGAACACTTTAAGACTGGATGATGTCTTTGTGACATATTTTTATTAAGTAAATGGGCACATTCTGAGAACTTTTGTCAGAATTCCTGGCTCATTTACGTGCTGGGAGTGCACCACAGTAGTTTTGCAACTCTGCCCACCCGTTATCCATTTTGGAGCATGCTGGAATATGTTACAGCTTTGTTGTGGTCCATGCACACATTTCTTTGCTGTGTAAACCAAGATGCAAGGATGAGAGAACAGGATCCAAACCTACTACTGCAGAGGTGTCAACTCAAAGAACATTAAAGCCTAAAGACTTTCTTTACAGAGTTACTTTCTCGAGCAGATCTACAGCCTGATGTTTCACATTTCAGTAAGTTTTTCTGCTTTTCTTTACACAAGCTTGAAAGCAGAGAGATGCTGTATGTTGTAAGTAGGTGCTAAGTAAGTAGTTAAACTAGGCAATAACTTTTTAATTTTCATTTCAGATGGTGATGTAACAGTAAATTTTGAAACTTCAAATGGACACACCATAGCCATTGGTGAAGAAACCATACAGGAAGAAAATACAGTAAAAGCCAGTGGAAATAATGGCACTTTATCAGAGAAAGCATCAGCATCAGAAGGAAAAAATGAAGATCAGAAAGGTAAATTAACGTATTCTTCACAGATTGTTTTTTGCCTACTTTAAATTTTAACGTGTTCTTCCACTAGCACCTGTACATGCTGTGAGTTATATTCTGCCACAAGGATGCCAACAGAACCTGCTGAGAAGATAAGACTTGTGAAACACCCGTATTCTATCACTGGTAGACATGCCTTTTCCTGTGCACTATGGTAAGGTCATAAAGAGAAGCATGATCTGAACACAACGATGTGTGCAGGGAGGTTCAGTTTCCAAATTCACTGCAAGCCTTTCCTTGTAGCCATGGCTAAGCTTTGGTGTCAGGTTTTCCTCTTATGAAAGAACACACTGAGTTCATATGCATCACCTTGCCAGTATCATTATAGAAGTGTCTCCTGGGTTGAATGTTCAAAAGTGTTTAAGTCACTTGAAAACCATCTACCATTTTGAAAATAACTTCGGTAACTCATTCCAATTGGTTTTCATGGAATCTTAAACACTTGCAGTCCAACTCTTCACAAATATTCAAGGGGCTGTGTCACTACTGCAAGCAGAAACCGGGCGATTTATGGAAAATGCACTTTATAGGGTTTTCTATAGATTAATTGTAGTAAATGCTGGTAAATATTTAGCAATCCCAAGGTCCATCTTAATTGTGCTATCCCTACTCAGATCTACCTGAGTTTGACTCATAAAGGAAATGTAAAGATTAGTATGGGATCACAGGATTTGAACCAATTTTTATTTTCTTTCTCTACCATCTTGAATAATGCACCACTTCTTTCCCCTGTCAAAAAGTGTTCTTAAATACTATTTCATTTATTGGATTTCTCTAGCAGAAAGAGCAAAGATACAAAAGATCAAGACCTTCATGGATGGCTGAAGCCATGAAGGCAGGACAGAACAGCCTTTCCAATGCCTTCTATTAAACTCTACCTAATGATGAATGAGCCTCTGGAGGTTGAGAGGGTCAGTTCAGCTAACACAAAAATTTGAATTCTTCTCAGAGCTACGTAAACCATTTGACTATGCAAAAAGTGGGTAGATGTCCAAAGAGAATCTTATGAGATTTCTGGTACTTCCTGTCTCCCAACAAGGCAGAAATACAAGATTAGCCTTTGTCATGACATTTAAATACGACTATCTTGTGGTGCCAACTAGAACCAGATGTGTATTGGGTCAGAGGAAAAGAGTTATAAAAGCCATGGAAAACTCCTTTAAAATGGTTCTGTTTAACTTTGGGGTTAGATCAGGCCATTTATTATTTTGTGCATCACTAAATACTGCATTTTGGAACTGTCAGGACTTGGAAGTTTTCCTAAGGTACAGTTTATTATTTTAGAAATACACATTTCTAACCATGTTGAAATCCCCTTGAGCTGACTTTGCAGAATGTAGAACTTCAGTGAAGTGTAGGTTCAATATCTATTTCAAACATTTTACTAGACTCTGCACTCTCTATATACTATTTTGACCTTATAGGGAGAAATTAAAAATGATTGCTGTACAGGAGTAGATTCAGTACAAAAGAAAGTATTGCTGTCACTCCTGTCCCTCTCAGCAAATTAAGAATATATGGAGGAAGGAAAAGGAAAACAAAAAAATGAACATAACCAGTATTCTAGGCTTCACTGGATCTCAATATGAACATCTAGAAGATGCAAACACCTGAAAGTATACCTTCCTCTTGCACGAAATTCATGAGTTAACATGTTGAGTCGCCTGAAACAAAAGGAGATAGATTTATTGCAGAGAATATTCTCCCCACAAAAGGTGTTAAGGATCAATTCCACGTATCAGAACCAGTGTTACACTATGTAAACCCTGTACAAGCCACCCCACAGCCATTGTGAAAACACTTCAGTTACTCTTTATTTATAGCACACTAAGCAAGAAGGTGAGCCAGCCTGCTGAGCTCAGTGGAAGAGTAAGGCCCACAGCATCTCACCTGACATACCAGTTCTAGGTGATACTTCTTGGCAGATGCAGTAAGTTTGCATTACACCCACACCCACTGGCAAAGCGAGGAATCAACAGGGAGCATCAAAATCGGAGCTGAGCAGGAATACTTATCTCACTGTCTTTTGCTAAGACCATAAAATCTGAAGCTGGTACTTCAGATGACAACCCTCCATCACGAGAACTGAAACAGGTGGATTGAATACTGGCTGACAATCAGGAGTAATGGCTGCAAGAAGTTCATCTGTAGTGAGTCTAATGTGAGGCTTCTAAGTCATGAACTCTTAGGTGTAAATCTTGAAGGAAGATATATACACCTTCCATGTTTGTAAGACCCAAAGACAGGATTAATTCCTGCTGCTTAGTGGCACACTGTGCTGCATTTCCAGCTCCCACTGAATCAAAGCTTGCCAAAAAATGCATCTCAGCATGAAGTTACAAGGTTATTTTAAAATACCCTTGTGAAATTATGATGGTCTTTATTTGCCCTCTTGTTCAACTGGGTTTTGAAAATGGCCTCATATAAATGTGATGACTGCAAGAGCCAGAAGCTTAAAGAAAGCACATGATACAGTCATTGTTGTGATAGTATGGTGAGAGTTGGCAGCAACAGGTTGTAGAGTGCGGAATATATTAGGAGTTAAAACAAGTTAAAGGAAAAATGTTTTTTCCGCATGAGCTATGGAAATACAGTATCCACAGGGCAAACAATAGGCTCAGCCATGGATATAAAAATGAGTAAAGCAGAAGCAAGTGAAGAAGACAACCCCAGAAAGCTGTTCCCCTTGCTACCAGGCAGTTCCATAAGCTGCATACCCATCTGCTGCCTATCAGCTCACAAGTGCCTTTTATATGTGGTGAAAAATTCTCTTGGGCAATTTAGTAGTATAAGTGTTACTATTTGTAGTAATGATGACATACAACCAGTCATACAACCAGGGTGTTTAAAAGAAAATTTCTCCTTTATGGCAGGATGATAAGAAACGAGTGACAGTTTAACATAAAGCAGGTAATTGATGCATAAAGCCTTGCTGTTGAAAAATCAGACTAATCTTTTTCTGAGATCATTTATTCATGTTGTGTTTGTTCTGGGTTGACTTCTGAATTCTTTTGTTTTGACTAAGGAAAGTCATGAGCATCTTTTGCAGAAAATAAAGAGCTAAACTATAGCTATTTTATCTGTGAGCCTTGCAAGGGATACAGAGCAGCAAGTGGACAGGCAGCAATATCAAAGAACACCCTGAATATCCGGGCAGCAGACTGAAATATCTCTCTGTTCCTGGCTCCTGAGCCATGGCACGGGTCTGCAGAATCCCCAGCAGTGCCCAGAGCTCCACGTTCCAGGTGGAGTGTGAGCACTGCAAAGGAGATCCAAGGAGTCTCTGTGCCTTCTGCCCCCTGTAGCAGTGTTGGACAAGATCAAAAGCCTCATCAGTAGGAGAGATGTCAAAATTGTCACTGTTTGCCTCCCTGGATATCAGGACATAGCGTGGTCATGCAGCATGCATACTGCACATGGTAAAGCCTCCAGGTACGGTGTCAGAGATACTTTCTTCCTTTCAGTCCTCCCAAGATGTCTCTGGGACACAGATGTACAAAAGAACCCCTTATTTGTATCTGATTTCAGTTTGTAAACTTCAGACTTACTCATTTTTATCAAAGCAAGCTAAATCTTTTAATGATTCTTGCAGATGGTTCCAGATTTCATAGTTAGCTTGGGCTTGAAGAAGTGAAAGGCTCAGTAACCATCAGCAAGATACTGCTTGGAAAAAAACAGTAAGAACTTCTGTTTAGCATACCATCAGTCAGGTGTGTTAGGTGCTGCTTTGATAAATAATTGCATTGCAGAATGTCAGAGCTCTGTTTCAGGTGCTGTATGGGAATACACTTCTGGAATGTTCTGGGCCATTTACAGGAGATTGATTTCTCAGGTTTTCTCATGTCTAAAGTAAACATGAGTAAAGGAGACAGTTTTTAGTCCTGTTTCTAAATGAATTGTTGGGCTACGTGTGCGTATTTTTTCCCCTGAGAGGCTAACTCTCATATGAGAGCTAGAAAAGGTTCCAGGCCTTAGTATGTTGAGTTTAGTGTTCTTTCCTTTATATTTTGTCTCTCTCCTTAAATCCACCATTAAATTTAATCTTTTTCTTTTTCATATGGGTAACCAAAGAAAAGAAGTTTGGAGTCACAAACTCTGGTATTATGATCATTGCTCTCTAATGCTTTAGTTTTGTCTACTTTGTTCTTCAAAGTCTGATTTTCTAGGTTCCTTTTCTCAGAGATCTTTTCTTTCTTTCTGGAAAGCAGAACAAAACCTTTTTGAATATAAGGTAGTAACCCTCATCTTCCAGGTCTCAGACAAGAGCCTGCTTTGTCTCAGAAGATTAAACCTGCAAACCAGTCACTGTGAGAAATTAGGCAGACTTTCATGCCTCTTGTGTGCCTAGCTGGCTTCCTTCGCTCCTGATCTGTAGATCATTGATATGAGCAGCATACATAAAAGGTCGTGGGCTTTTTTGCTTGACTCCCTAAGAATCTCTCACTCCAGCTGAGTTATTTGCTGACTAAAACCAGTTCTTCTAAGAATAGTATATCTTTAGTTCATCACCTGAACTATGTAAATGAGGCTGAATCCAAGTATTCTTAAAAGAAAAGCTACTCTAGATAAAGCTGTATTTGGCCAGAGCCTGCCTATTAAGTCAGCAGAGCTGGCTCTTGTTGGTAGGGTGATGTGAGAGGCACAGGCTTTCACCCACAAAAACTGAGTGCTTGAAGAAAGCTCCAGACTTGTGAAGCTGTTTTGTTAATTTTGGCTTTTTTTTTTTTTTCCTTTTAGAAGAAAAATATTCTAACATGGCTTCAGAATTAAGATTGTTTATATTATTTTTATGAACTGATTATTTCAATTATTTGGGTATATCTTTTCAGAAAGTGTAAGAGAATGTAGACATCTACATGCCTTCCACCTTCCAAGATTCTCACAGATAGATGACAGTGAATATGTCTTAGGTATTCTCTCTTTTTTTAAGCAGTTTTCTTCTTACACGAAGATTGAGCAGTTAAAAATGTAAAATGACAGGTGTTTAAAATATTTTTATCTTGAAACTAATGCAAAATACCTGAATATGGTTGCTTTAGGTGAGATGTTACACCTGTCCCTTTCTCCCCTCTCCTGTTTTCTACACTGTCTCTGTTAGAGAGCCTCTTGCACTTGGTGCTGTTGCAATTACAGAGTCAGTAAGATGTAGAAGTCTGCAGATGTGCAGATCTACTTTATTCATCTTCAAGCAAGATGAATTCAAAACTGCAGAGAGAGCTGCAAACAGCACTGTGAGACAGCTGTCCTGGTTCAGTGCAGCAAAACAGAGCCCAAGTGAGCCTGAGTGCATTTGATAAATGTTGCAAGTTGGTAAACAGCCAGGAGAGAACATGGCTAAAGGACAATGCTGGCACAAGTAGAAAGGAATAAACAGTAGTTTGAAATACAGTTAGAGTGGAAATTAAAGGAAGCTTTCTAACAATTAGAACGGGTCTTTTCTTGAACAGAATTTTATTAGCAATAGCAGGAACAGAAAAAAATGGAGCTAGTTAAATCTGAAGTTTATGAAAGGATTTCTCTGAGTTGACCACATGCATCAGCACAATCAATGAGTCCAAAAAATTGACAAAAGATACCTTGTCTTGTCCTGTGTCCCATGTTCCTGACTGACAGCTTCCTGGATTTTGATTAATCAAGACACAGCTCTCTGCGCAGTCTGCAAAGGAAACTCACGATCTGCAAAACTCTTACAGAGTTTCATTGTGCAGGGAGTCATTCTGCAGAAGGCAACAAACATGCATTATTTCCAGCTTTAATTTTACATAGTGTTTCTCCAGTGTGTTGTGTTCATCCTCACAGGAGGAGGAGGATGCTGTACATTTGATGGAGATCATACACTGGTGTTGCAGCACTGCTGGTTTTCTGTGATGTAGGTCCATGACACTGCTCAGCTGTACAAACAAAAATACCAGTGCTGTCAGACAAAATCCTTGGGTAGAAAAGCTCTGGCCTTCTGTTCCTTGGAAGTTCACAGAAGTAAAGAAAAAATTCTTGTATTTTACAACCTATCTTCTGAAAATACGCTCAGGATTTTCATAGGTCCATTTGGTCCAGAATTAGCAAAAGGCCCACTTTTAGTTTGAAAATAAGTAATCTGATTTTCTAGTGCACGTGGCATACTGGCATCTCTCTGAAAGTCTTTCAGATTTGATGAGTCCCTCCAAGAGCTGTTGTATAGTGAGTACTTTATGAATCTGACCATTACTTAGATGTTTACATGAGAACAGAGTTTTGTTAAGAGTCTGGCCCCAATCACAATTTCTGGAAACAAGAAAATCTGGTTTGAAAGTGAAATTTCTTTAAAACCTGGCCTTTAGAAAATTTATTCTAAACATAAACATATTGTTGATCCAAAGGCTTAATGAGATATTAACATTTGCTTCCTGTTGAGGAAGTAATTTATAGGCAAGTGGCTTTTACATCAGTTATTTCCATTAATGCAGCAGTGGATAAAAGGTATTCCTATCTGGTGTGTTTTGGAGACCTTTTGTTAAAAGGTCAGTTCTTGATGAACAGATGTCTAAATTAAGAAAAATAACAGTAATAAAAGTGTTGCAGCTGGTCCTGAGGTACCTGGGGGATTGGTTTGAAGAAACAGATGGGTATGAACTGATTCAGATACCTCCTTGTTCTGGCAAAAGAAAGAGCAGGCATGAAGACCAAGGGTCCAAATTCAAGCAGAATCATGTTAGGGAGGTACAATTACAACATAGTCATATCTGTAGCCATTTACAGACATCAGACCATCTCTGTCACTGTTCAAGATCAAGCCCCTCTTGCAGTTATTAGTTATTTGTATTACTACAGTATTTCTGTATATACCAGAAATAATATTATAGCATCTTACATACATGCAGAAAACCACAATAATTTTCAAATGGACTTGCAGTAAAAGGAAGGACATTATGATTACGCACTGGAAAACAAGAGGACACCAGACCAGGATAAAAACCAGCATACTGGCAGCCTAAATATTATCAGCTTTGGCATCACAGCAGGGGGGAGTTTGAGGGAAGACAGTGAATATTCACAAAGCCTGAGGGTCAACAGAGGGAAAGCAATGAAAAGCATCTGCTTCAAACTTGGCTTGTCACTGTCAAAAGCTGATATAGTGGACTGGTCAGGTAGGAGCTTGAAATCTCTGTCTCAAATCAATGAGAAACCATACTATGAGCAAAATCATACTGAGATTTAAAAAATGATCTTAACAAAGGTAAAAGCAAGAAAACTAATGAGATGCCAGGAGGAGCGATGTGGTCAAAGACAATATATTGTCATCACCACAGATTTCTTMCTGGCAAGACTGGATGAGAGGTGTAACTTTCTGAGYGAGTAGGATGCAGCTGTGCAGGAGCCTGCCAGTCTTTGCCAAACTTTGGAATGAGGCGCGTAACAGTATGAAAAGAGCTGTCTTAGACAAATAATTCCAGTAATGGCAAGGCATTTCTGTTAAAATAAATGCTATATAAATTGCCAGTTTTAATCACAGGTGAAGTGTGCAAGCAAGAACTTTGACATGAATGAACTGCTCTTTGGTTTTCATTTATAGGTTTTAGTTATTTGTCTAAAGAAAAATTGAAAATTATTGGTTGTCACTAGGATGTATTTATTTGCAACTAAACAAAGCTTTAGCCTTATATTTTGTACCTTTTCTCCTGATTCAGAAAAAAAATTCTGATACACATTATTTAATCAGTTACATCGTTTAGTGTAGATTGACTGTATTACTTTAGAATATGGTGAATGGTGTATTACTCTTTCTAGGTTATCATTCTGTTTTTAATATTTTCTCTACTTATGACCTGAAACAAAGTACAATGGTATATAAGTAAGCAAGTTTTAAATTCTTTCTTGCAAGTAAATAAGATTTTAGCATTATGGATCTCTAGTTAATACATATAGCGAAAAATTGTTTACACTTACAGTTATTTCTGATCGTCATGTCCTTCAGGATCTTCAAAATACAAAATCATGTCTTCTCTTGCCATGTTTGTTATTAATGGACTTCAGATTTAAAATGTCCTGATTTTTCAGAATTATGTCAGCATTTCAACTTTGAACGAAGGTAGGTAGAATTTCACAAGGAGACCCTTTTGCTGTAAAAGAGGAGGTTGAAATGTAACAGATAAGAATGTTTTTCTCCATCTGAAGTCTTTCTATGAGAAACAAAGAGATGATACAAGAACATGTGCTCAAAACAATTGGTTTGAGAGTTATACAAGGTTTATATGAGATGGATCTTTTAAAGCTTTAGCAAAAGCATGTTAGTCTATAATAGGCTAGAAATAAAGGAGGAAGACACTGGACTGTTAAAATTAATTCCTTCAGTTCATGAAGACGTGTGCATGTTGCTTTTAATAACTGCAGGTGATGCATTAGGTTTGTGTTAACAAGCCTGAAGCTTAAAGTTGGAAAGGCTTTGTTTCTGAGAGGAGGAATGTCTTTGTTGTCTAGCACATTATTTGTTCTTCATCTACTAGTCTTAAAATGTGTTGCTTATCTCTTGGGAATCTTTGACATGGGAAAGAAGAGATATGAGAATGTCCATTTAATGTGTGTTAAGAGTGAGGCTCTAATAGGAACAATGCAAGAAATGAAATGGTTTTCTCTTGAATGATAGAAGAGACTGTTAAAAGCCTTTGCAGTATTTGCTTGTCTTCTTTCTTCCCTAGTCACAGTTTTCAGTAACATGCAAACAAAGCCTCTATGATTCTGATGGAATGCTCTTACTTCTACAATATCCTTTTTCAGAAAGGTTTGGGAAGGCTGTCTTGAAAACAAAATGGACATAGAATTGGTTTAGTTGAACAGATAAAGATTCCCATCTGGGAACTTTAGCTCTTTCCACCTGGGAACACCAAGTTGTACAGCTGTAGTGATTTTGTTGCGAAATTGTATGTTCACTGTAAATGGCTCACCTACATTACCATTACAGCTGGCATTAGGCATGCACTTTTGAAATTAATATCTTGGTCATCCCCACTTACCCTTCTTTGGTTTGCAGGCTACAAACAAACCAGTTTTTTTTGGATGAAACTAAGCCAAAAGATGCACTCAGGTACTTGTACTGCCTCTACCATGAATCATGCAATCTGCAGAACTAGCCTAAAGAAAGTCCAAAGTCAAATCTCATGAAATGCAAGCTGTGGGTATTGGGTCCTCTGTGCTACCACTTTCAGTCTGCAGAGCCATTCCTATTGCACAGCACAATGTAGATAAAGACCAAATTCCTGCTGACTAATGAATAGATACTGGAAAGTGTAGTTGTGTAACAGTACCCAAAGAACCTAGAAGATGAGGGGAGGAGAAAGCATTTCCATGCCAAATGATAATCTACCTTATTTAGCTTCATTTGTTTCTGAAGAGTAAAAATACTCTGAGGAAGTTACTCAAAATAAAGGTGTTAAGAGCAAGCAATGTGCAGCTCGGAATAATGGATTGTTTCAGGGGAGAATTGGGAAAATTTCTTCTGCATAGCCATGTTCAAGCCTGTGTCTGGGAGAATGGCCCTGTTCACATTCAGGTTCACATGAATCTGAGTTTTACAGCCTGTTGATCCTAGAGTGGGTAGGGTTAATAAGAAGCCGAGGAGATTTGTTACAGAAGTAAATAGCATTCCCTCATTTAGTTTGAAGCCAGCACTCTAGTTTGGGATACTGAATGTAAAGGCTGATCTTTAGAGATCTAGAATAGATGTGTCTGAGAGAAGTTCCAGGTAAATATTTTCCATGAGAAGATCCTGAGCTGAGGTGAGCAGTAATTTTCTTCTGAGGTAACAGTTCATTAAGAGGCAGAAGATGAAGTCTCCTGATTCCCAAGAGTCAAGCAGCAGAAGTAGTCACTGTTGTGAAGCTTGCTGTTGAATTTACGTGGTGTATGTCTGTGTCAGTTGGCTTCTGTTCACTTTCTTATCCATAGAGAGCACTGGTCACTACCCAGAAACACCGACACCCCATGCTCCACCACTACCTAAGCCTAAGCCTAAACCTAAAAAAGCTCCGCTACCACCAAAAAATGCCATTGCTGCTTCCACCACCACCAGCCATAAGGGTAACGAAGCACCTCATGCTAAAAAAAAGGGAAAGGCTCCTGCTAAGCAGCCTCCTCTCCCGCCGCCCAAGCCAGCAGGTGCCGGTGCAAACCGAGAAGCTGGTGAGTACTGCCCCTGCAGTGCAGTTATGGTGGGTGCATGTGCATGGGGCTACTGGGCTTGGTCTTACAGTGACTTGTGCCTTTGCACGTAGCAGTGTTACTGAGGAGCATGCCGTGGGTGTTTGGGGAGAGCTTCCTGCTGGGCTCTGGTTCTGCTGGCCACAAACACCCCAGACAGCACACAGACCCCCTTGATGTTTAATGAACCTATGAGCAACACCAATCACATCAGAGACAGCGCTGAATTCCCAGTTCAAGCGTGAAAGCTGGCAAAAAAATGCCCCTGAGAATCAGCCCAAGAATCAGCAGGGAAGAAGACTTCTGAAACCAAGCACGAGTTACCCCTAAGTAAAACTAATTTGGTATTGCTATAACTTTCTACTGGAAGTATCAACTATTCCAATTAATTTGACAATATTACAAGATCAGAAAGAATTTGAGAATAAAACCATGAAGACATCTTAAAACAAAACAAAACAAACAAACAAACAAAACAACAAAAACAAAACAAACAAACAAACAAACAAAAAAAACCCAAACAAACAAAAAAACCCAAAAAACAAACAAAAAAAAACAAAACCAAAAAAACCAAAAAAACCCACAACCATTAGAAATTGCCAGGCTTCCTTCAGGCACTGTGTTTCTAACTCCATACTGGAAATGGAAAATATCAATCATCAGGCACATAGCACGTATTTATCACCACACTATTACATTAAAATTCAGCAGTGATGCAGGATTAAAGATTATATGTGGATGCTCTTAAGGTACTTATTGGGAGTTTGAATGGTTGCAGTGTAGACAATGACCAAAATTAAAACATCCACACAAGCAGTATTGTGATGTATGGCTTCCTTATATGTATGGCAAACTTACACAAGCCTTGTGTTTTCAATCTCTGTCTGTCTTTCAAAGCCCTCCAGTCCCTCCAGTTTTCTCTGTAAGTATTTCTCTCCACAGCTTGTACATTTTGGCACATTTTGTATTTGAAGCATACAGAAAAGGACTATTTGAAAACACTGCAAGACTTCTAGAATTACAATAATAACATTGCCATAAAATATCCATTAACTTGGTATTAACTGTCTCTACTACATCAGATGACTTCAAGAATAAACATTTTGAAAATCCAGAATGTTCTGCTTGTATTTCACATGCAGCTGGAAAACTCAGCACTTCCTAGGTGAAGCAGCAGACCTTTCAGAAATAAAACAATCCATCACATAAAGAAATGTTTATACCAGCGGTTGGTAACAAGCTGTCAGGTATCTGACTTTTTAGATTAAAATACATTCAGGTTCCAGATTTTTTTTCTATTAGCCTTGCTGAAATGTCAGCCAATGCTTGGAGACCACACAGATGTCAAATATATTCACATATATCCTTTATTCTACTGGTAATTTCTTCCAACATTAAAAATACATTTTACCCATTCAAAGTGAGGTAGTACTTAAGTAGAGCTGTTTTTGGAACAGTGTTAGTACAAGAGGTTTGTCAGATCCCCATGACAGTGAACACATGAGCCAGCCAGTGATCAAGTCCCATGAAGGAGGAGTGTAACAACTGAGCCATGGCTCTCCTGAGGGCAGCACAGCAGGTTTCCATCCTGAAATAGTGGAACTGGGAGAATGGGACTTAAATGTAGGCATGCATGCATGCCAAAAGGCAAACAACAGCCATTAAATTTTTCATTTAATCAGAATTCAAATCTTCTACTGAAAAAGAGGCATGACAGAAAATTGTCAGCCAGCCCAGCCAAAAACAACAGCAGTAGCACTTTTGACCCATGTGGAAATGTAGAGGGGTTTTCTGTGGGAGAAATCTTTTAAATTTCTGTATCTAATTGCAGCTTCTGAGAATAATGTATAGATTTTTACAATGGAAACACGTTTTGACATTTTCCCAGCCACAACTGTGTGGCCATATATTTGTATTATGCTGCAGTTCTTAAGTGTAAGCATGTAACTGGTTCTGTTGACCTCCAGCCTGCACTGAAGTGGATCAGAACCAAAGCCTTTTCTTTCTACCATCCACCTACTCAGTAAGATTTCTGTTAAATAATATGCAGGTTGGAACCACCAGCTATTTGTACTGTAATTATGAACTTCTGCCTGTGCCATTTTTTCTGCTTAATTTTGTTTTGCATATAAATTGAGTGATTTGTACCGGATGTGGGAAGATGAGTGCAATATCCGTAGTTTCAGGACAGTGCCCTGTCACCTGGGAGCACAAAGAGGAGCAGGGATTTGCCTGAAATTTCAATGAATTTTTTCAGATATATTGAAAGCTTCACAGCACTCTAAGTGTTTATAAACCATAGCAGCTACAGAAGAGAACAGTAAAATATGTCTTTTTAAATTAGTGTCTATCTCCTTTGAGAACAGTCTCACTGTGAAAATTGTTTTTATATTGTGAACTTATTATGGCCAGTATCTGCACTTTGGTTCTCTCCCAATCTGCTGGGAGTTGTTTATATTTAAATGCTTTATAAGTAAAGTAGGCCTTTCAGCAGATTTCTATTACAGCTTTCTGTTTTACTCAGCTTAGCCAGAAGGCTGCTATGTAACTCTATATTGCTTTCATTTGTTCTCTGGAAGTTAATGAATTTTTACTCCATCAGAAGTATTTGAATCAGATACATGTTGATGAAAAGGACCATTAGATGGTTGTCATTTTTATTGCTTTTTAAATGAAAGTCAGAAGTTTGAAGCTCTTATCTCAGGTGATGGGTGCATTAACACAGCAATCAGAAATGTGACTGGAATGCACATGGAAATGCAGGGTAGCTGAAATCTCTAGTGGGATTCATTATATATGCATGCCTCAGTATGGTGAGTATCACAGGACTTAACAGCCAGCTTGGCCAGCTACTGTCAAAACCTTGTTTCACTACGTTTTCAAGACTGCCCGAGTTGGTCACTGGTAAGATGAAGGCTTCCAGCACATACAGGAGGGCTTCAGTGCCTCCTCCCTTCTGAAGGTCATTGTGCAGAGTGACTGCAGTGGTTTCTGTTCTGCCTCTTTTATGGACAGACCAGCTGGTGCACTTGAAAGTGCACCTTGTGTGGCTGCCTCTCTGCTGTTTGTCATTAAGTAGGAGGACACCTGTTGCAATAACATTGTGAAAGGTAATTCACTGATACTCAGTAACAGTCCTCAGATGTTCACTGAAATGTATAAAGAAAATCACAGGGTTTTCACAGGGATTAGACCAAAAATTCATGTAGTAGGAAAGGTCAGACAGTTTTCTCTGCTCACACTTTTAGAATAAGTAGTGGATTTCTCAGATGGTGTCCAGGCCAGGTGTCATGGACCAATGTGCAGAATACTCAAAACAAACTTACCCATTTGTAAGGTTGGTCCTCTCAGCTGTTCTTGGGTAAGTATTCATAATTTCAGTGTCTCCCAGACAAAGGTGAAATTGGAACTGCAATACTTAATCATCTCAAGCCTTTACATGAAGTATTGTATAAATATCAAGTGCATTTTTAAAATTTTTTCAAAGACCAGCGTAAGTCAGTCCATGCAGAAAATACAGTGCAAAAGTCATATAATTACAAGACAGTAAAATGCCTTTTCTTTTCTTGTTTTAGCTGGTTCCTCTCATGCAAAAAAACTACCAGTCTCCAAGCCTTCTTCATCACCATCTCCTTCATCCACATCATCTCATCCCAAAGCCTCTAAGGAGACTTCCAGCAAATCTGGCACATCAGGGACTCCCAGGGGCAAGAAAAAACCTGGGAAACAGTCAGCCCCACGAACAGCACCAGATGGGGCTGCTTCTTCTCCTTCAGGTGCCACAGCTGACAGTTCGGAAGCAAAGACAGAAAAACCCAAGTCTGAGCAACCCTCCATAGTAATTTTTGAAACGGAGAATGCAGACCCGTCGAGCAAGCTTCTTGTGCCCCCTCCTCCCAGTGCTGCCCCCCCTCCACCTCCACTTCCACCTCCTTGTCCTGCTGCAGCTAGTCAGGCTGCTGGCTCCTCAGATGTCCAAGATGCGTCAGACAGCTGTGTGGCAGGGCCACGCAGCCCTGCCTCAGACACAAAGCCTCTTCTCCAGCCTGAGCGTGGCACAGACAGGAGTCTGAGCAGTGCAGCCCTAGGCAGCCTTCCGGATGCTGGAGGAGAAGACACGGAAAGGTGAGACAGTGTGGCTGTCCTGGGGCAGCTGTAAGACCACAGCTGAGGAAGCCACATTTCTTTGCACTGTAGGCACGTGGGGATCTCTTCTGTTTCTTCTGCTGACTTGGAACAGTTTGTGTTGCAGCCCAGCGCCGTTTGTTCCTTCCCAGTGCCTTTGAGCCTTTCACCTGCAGTATCTCATGTTTCCTCAGAAGGTTGATGCTCATCACCTGTCACTTGCTTTATTGTGTGGCTGGCACTGGGGTCAGCAGTTCAGCCAAAAGCTGATGACACCTTTTTTATCTCTCATGAAGCCAAATGAGAAATGATGCCAAATTATAAGGGGGTTCTTTTCTCTAGATGTCTTTTTTTTTTTTTCTGTAGATGTCATTAAATATCTCACTGTTAAAGTTCTCAATTCATTAGCTGAATTTACTTGAACACTTGAAAATGAGGGTTTCAGGCTTCAGTTACTAGGTGTTTGGTTTTTTACTGCCTAGTAACTAGTCTACATCTCAGGTACTGTAAAAACTGGTCAAGAGAAAAGTCATGATTACATTTTTTAAGCTAAATAGTTGGCAGAAAAATTAAACTGGCTTATTAATTTGTCTTTTTCCTGCCACAAAAATCAACATCTTTTATATAAATCTAGATGCCAGGAGCCTAGAGACCTTCCTTTAAACTCTTGCTGGTACATCTGTTGCTAGCTCTACATTCCAGTGCTGCATCTCCCGCTACTTTACCCTTCCTTTATATAAAGATTTTCCCAAGGCAAAGGGCAATCTGCTGTTGTTCCCCATGTTCATCAGTGATGAGCATGAACATTTTGAACTCACCTGCAGGGAAACTGTATTTACAATAAATAGAGTTAGGCTTCCAGAACAGCAAACTTTGCACTCCCATCTGCTCTCCAACTTGCTCCTCTCACCCCCAGCTTTATGAACTGTTTTCTCTCTCAGTTCCACCCCACAAGAAATAAAAAACAATTAGGATTTGTCTTAATGCAGTATTTACAGCACATCATTCCAGATTGTTTGCATCCTTTTTCCTCATGCACATACATAGATACATATGCATATCTGCATATGTTAAAATGTCTTATATATGTATGTTTTTTAGAAAGGAATTACTTTGATTAACAGAACTTTTATTTTAATCCTTACTTATTCAGTTGTTTCTCATTTGTGTTGTGTTCTACCTTCATTAATGTGTCACCCTATCTGCTCACGAATAAACAGCTTGGCTACCAAAGAAGACCAGGAAGGGGAGGCTCCAGATCAAGCATTTTCTGAACTAGTGGAGGAGGCTTCTGATGCCGCTGCCCCTCCTGAGAGTGAAAGTAGCAGAGAGAGCCATGGCAGTGACTCGGACTCGGACGGGCCAATCCTCTACACAGATGACGATGATGATGATGATGATGATGATGAGAATGCAAGTACTGAAAGTAAGCATCCTGCCCAGAAGCTGCAGACTGCCTTTCACAGATTGTGTTTTGTGAGCATGCCTGACCCATGCTCGTGTGAGGCAGAGAGAGGAATGGCTGCAGGGAATGCTTTTAGGTGATTTAGTATTTTGTCACTCCTGAGAAATTAATGTCCTGCTTCTGCTAGGCAATCACAATCAGAAACCTGCTAGGGCCTGTACGTGGGTGAGAGCAGATCAATCATTACACAGAGGAGAGTGGAGGTGGGAGGAGCAGGCTCAGAAGGACATGAAGGTGGAACAGTGCCTCCACCCTAGGGCATCACAAGCCATTCATTTGGCTTGTCCACATCATGAGTTCCTTGTGGGAGTTACAGGTGTAGTGGATGACAGAGGAAACCCATCAGTCAGCAGCTTTACTGTCGGAAAGTCACTTGTTCCTGTTTGATCAGGATGTTTTAAGCATGGGAGCAACCTTAGCCGACAGAGCAGATGACAATAGGTTACAACTAAGTTTTACAGCTTTGAAATTTCATCTGGGGTCATGGCTCTATCATCACCCTAACTGAGCAGAAGCCCTGCTGTGCTGAAGGGGTTATCCTGCCCCTATTCTCCCTAATCCCTGTTCCCAGCTGTTCTTTCCTTAGGCTAGAGTTCATGTTTATTTTCACAGGAGCAGCTGTTGTTGAGCTGATTCTCAGTAGAATCGGTGGTTCCCTGATCTGGCTCACCCAAAGGCTTCTCCTTTGCTCAGGCAGAGAAGGTGGCAGCAGCAGGCTGTCAGGAGCAGGAGGGAGGGCAGCCCTCCCTCTACCTCCTCCAGTCTGGCCTGATGTCACTGTGAAATCACTATCAAACTATGGTTTGAGAGCCTTGCTCACAGCATTTTTGGAGAAATTGCTTCACTGTTTTCAGCAAAGAAGGCCAAGGTTTAGTGTACCAAAGTGGAATGAGGCAAAATGAACATGCTTAGTTTTTTTTATCTTGGCCACTGGTGCAGGAGAAGGTGAAAGCCAGGTAGCTCAAGAGGCTGAAGTCTTTTGCAGTTCTGTGTTGGGTTTAAATACAACCCAAATTGATAGAAACCAGAAGCTCTGTATTCACACAGCAACCAGTGTCTTATGAGAAGTGAGCTGGGAGCTTGTGGTCTTGCCAAGCTGCCTTACACAGTGAGAATCTGCCAACCTAGGGCATATGTAGCCCACCTGAGTCAGAATGTCAAGACACAAGGAAAGTACTATAAAGGCTGTGAAAAATGCCCTTTCCATAGCTGTCTGAAGCTAATGCTGGCCAAGCCGCAAAGCCCTTGTCCTTACAGTGTCAGTTTTATGGAGAACAGATTGCTTCAGTGTCTGGGGGAGTCCTGCCTAGATTAGTTTACAAGCACTCAGAGCACTTCTCTAAGCTGTATTTTTTGTTTTTATTTACAAATAGAGATAGAAACCACTATAAAAGAACTAAGTGGTAATTGAAAAAAAATTGAAAATTAGGGAAATGATGATAGAATGAGACTAAACCATTTAAGGCTGAAGAAAAAGAGCAGCAGATTGCTGAATATACTAAGTAGATAAATAAGCCAACCTGTAATGTATTAGACTTCAAAGACATTTTAGTGTAGATTTGTCATTTTTATCCTATCACTTCACAGGTGACAAGTGATGTTTGTATCAATTTGGCTGGTAGCTTTTTCCTCCAAGCCATTTAGCTTTTTTCATTTTCATAAATTGAGCTAAAATTTTTCTTTTGATGTTAATTAACATTCCTCTCCTGCATTTGGGAACAAGGTTGCTTTGGGGAGGTATTAAAGTTCTTACTCAGAGTTTGTGTCTGTAACCTGAGCATGAATGAACTAATTCTACCCTACTCCTCCTTTCCTCAGGCTCTTTGGCAAGTAAAATTCGTCGTAGGGATACTCTTGCTATCAAACTTGGCAACAGACCATCTAAGAAAGAGTTAGAAGACAAAAACATCTTGCAGCGCACATCTGAAGAGGAGAGGCAGGAAATCAGACATCAGATTGGAACGAAGCTAGTGAGGTATCAGTCGCAGGGTAAATGTGGTTTCACTGGGTGGAGGTGGAAGAAGAGAATTGAGAGCACTGGGTTCATGTTTTAAATGCAGCCCAGTATGTGCTGCAGGATCTTTGTGGTACAGCTGTCTGGAAAATGGTGTTTTTATTTCTCACACAACTTTAAACTGTCAATAATACATTTTCTTTCCTCCAAGAAACAAAATCTGAGAGCTTTTGGGGTTTTAGGTACTTTGGTTAAGATAGGAAAGAAGAGGAAGAGGGTAAGAATAAATCCACAATAATCAATGCCATGGTTCTTTCTCAAATTTGATAGTGGAACTTCCACTTGTATACCTGTCTCAGACAGAGAGGTAGTTTCTGACATAGAGCATGCCTGTGCATTATGTCCCTTTTGACCCTACCCTTCCTCCCCTGGTTCTCCAGTTCCTTCTTTCCTTCATATCATATGCTGATTCCAGCAAAAGAAGTTGGGAGAGTCAGTATTTAATGTTTTACTATGCCCACCTCCGAGGCATGTCTTTCTCAAGCTGCTGAACTGCTATGGGATGTATGTTACTTTCTCCTTCTGGACTTGAGAACATTGCATTAAAAATTTTGCTTGCCTTTTACAGGCTTTTTTTTTTCTTTCTTTTTTTTTTTAATTGTGTTTATTTTGGCTTGTGTGGTCTCTGAGAACAGACTACAGCATGCCTGTATTTTGCTAGACCTGTCCTTGTTTCTGTTTGGCTCAGGAAGGTTGTCCAGATTTGGAGGGTGTCCTGTGTTTGTTAGAGATTCCCAGACACGGGGTAGTCCTGTTAGTTCTGCTCCAGTACAGAGTACACAGCCCTGCATCAAAACCCAGAAGACGAGCTGAGTTGCTCTGTGAACTGGGTGTCTGGCCAAGGCAGCTATTTCATTACTGAGCTGTAAGAGTGATACATCTACTGTGTAGAGCCCAAGGGTCATTTTTCTTCTGCTAATAAAGAGGCGTGGTTGTTATCACTGCTTTCCTGAACAAATCCCAGCGCTGGTGATCACATCCTGCTTGTCAGTCCCCCCTTGGGGACTGGAGCTGCAGAAGCTGCTCTGTGGGTTCTGCTGGAGAGCTGAAAGGCAATGCACACAGCTCTGCTTTGTTGGCAGAAGACGGTATCTGTGTGCATCAGGGCTGTGCTCATACCCAAAATCCAAGTGTGATGCCAGTTTCTTAAAAATTCCTGGCATGGTGGTCAGCACCTGGCAGCATCGAGGTCCCGTGGAAAATCTGTTCCCACAGCTCAGTCAGGGTTGAGTCCCCACCCGGGACTTCCTTAGCTGCCAATCCTCTGGGACAAATCTGTAAGGGATTTAAATTGGATGAATGTCACAAGGCTGGGCAGTCTGTAGTGAACTGTGTGAGTGTTGATGAACACAGACACATCTGTCTTGAACTCACCTGCAAATAAGTTTTACTGCTGAACAAGTGGACTTGTTTAGTAAACACAGAGACAACCATGTTCTCCCTAAAAATCAGAAACAAATATCTCAGTTTGGGGATTTTTGTAATGACAATTGTTATATGTAAGTAGCTAAATAAAATTAGGTGTCAGGTAAAGCTCTCAATTGTATATAGATAAATGAGGGATGAACCACTTATGGTTTTGCTGGTTTTGGTTTTTAAAAAAAACTTTAGTAAGACTTCAAAATATCAAAAATATCAAAATTCATTCAAAATATCCAAGAATAATCTAACAGTTGCTCAACTGATTATAATGATGGTGCTTGGAAACAAAAAAGGTTTATGAATTCATTCATAAAATTATACCTGTGAGGACTTTAAATTTGCTGGTACAAATTCTGTAGTACTATTCAAGTATCAATGTGTTCTAATGGCAACACCACAGCTTTTTTTTTAAAATGGCCACTCTGCTTACATGAGCAGTTATGGTAACTGCCTGGAAATTACTTCCAGAAGTTACCTCTTTTAAGCTGTATTACAAATCCTAATGTGTCGTTTAGATCTGGTTTTAAATCAGTCACTTACTTTGTTCTCACAGGAGACTTAGCCAGAGGCCCACAACTGAAGAGCTGGAGCAAAGAAATATCCTGAAGCGTAAGTATTTCATTCAGGGTTCATACAGTATTTACTTAGAAAGGGAGCATGTGTTGGATTCATATGAAAGCCCATCATTGTTGCTCCAGTATTAGAACCATGACTGGAGAGAAAAACGATGTTCTAGAAAATAATGTCTCAACACTTGATTTATACACTAACCTGTAACTGTAGCTTTGAAAATTCCATATAGTCACTATGCTAAATTTTGCTCATCACAATCTCACTTCTAAAGCTGGTCTCAATGAGTAACTGGAATGACTTGGATACCCTTTAGAAATAGTTCTGGCGGGTTAACCTTCCGCCTGATTTTTAGGAGGAGGAGGAGGAGAAAGGAATATCAGTAAGAGATGAAGGTGGGATGTAAGGGCAGAGGTTGGAAGAAGGAGTAGAAAGAGGAAAGGCAAAGTGTTCAGCAGAAAGTCAATAGGTGTATGCCAGTTATTTCACCATGCTGGCCTTCATATTCACTTCTGACATAAACAGTCTTCTGTACTGAAACCTGCATGAGATTCTCACTGAATATCTTCCCATTGATTAAATCCTTCCTTATATCCTTGCTAGAAAAAAAAAAGTCTGTAATTCAAATAGTCAAGGGAGAGGAAGTACTGGATGCTTACCCATTATACCTATTCTGCCATTTACTTACATTACTTCTGTTTCTCGGCTGGCAAACTCTTCAGAGCAAGCATTGTTTTGTCTTCTTTAATGAATCTTTCCATAATAAAGATGTTACCAAAGCACACAGTACAACAGTTGCCATGCCCAGCTCCACCTAGTCCTGTGTTCATCTTGCAGAGGTAGCTAGTACTTGATCATTAACTAGAAGAAATAAATGAAGAAAAGGCACTTTATAGCATTAAATCAAAAATCAGACAAATAACGAACAAAAAAACCCTCTTAAGGCATGAGAACTTCTCACACCTGATCAAATAGCTGGTATAATGCTGTTGTTTACAGCAACTGTTCAGTAAAGTTGGAACTCATCTGTGCAGCTGTAGTGTCAGCCCTGATGTGTAGCTTGCTAATGGGAAGATAAGAAAATGGGATGTTTACCTGACAGAATCCATGGACTGATGACTCTGTCACTTGCTCAGGCTAGCAAATCAGGGAGAGGGCAATTATTGGCTTTCAGGCAAACCATCCTGATAATAAAATGCTAATAAAATCTTACTGCTCTTTTCTTAGCTCTCAAATGCCAAATAGTGCCATGTCTTACTGAAAAGGGAAGCTACAGTTCATACTTGCACAGGAAAGGGATCAGGGGACTCCTGTCCAGCACATAATGTAAATAGACTTTCTAAAACTATAATTTCCAAACCTATAAATGTCATAGATAAATAAAGATAAAATTGGAAAAAAGAACTTTTTTTATATATGAAAAACTGCTCATGCTGGACTATGTGAGAAAGAAAAATCCAAAACATCTTTGGTGGGCCAGGATATGGCCACTGAGCTGGGAGCACCAGCTGGGTTCCTTTATTGCCCTTTCTCGCTTACCTCGAAGTAACCAAACCAGCAGTGAATCTGTGATGTATTTAATATTCCTTTTGCCAGTGTTTATTCCATTCACTGGTTTTGCAGTAAGTAGCTCAAGACTGGAAAGCAGTTAATAGATTTTCTCTCCTGTTTCAGCTTGTTTACTTTAAGCTTTTGGCAGTGCATCAGGCTTTGCACTCAGTGCCTCCTGCCATCCTCCCCTGCTGCTGCTGGGGGGTGCCTTAAAGAGGCCAGGGAGAGCCAAAAATAAATGCTGGGAAGCAGAATTGTAAATCACAAAAAATCTCAGAGACGCTGGTGAGCACATGGAGGATAGAGCTTTTTGCTCATCACTGAGATATAAAATATTTCAAGTTGAAAGTAGTCTATAGAAACCAAGGCAAACCAAAAGCAAGCCAGGGTTTGTGATGACAGTCTGACTCAGAGTCCTTTCAGGATGCAAGCTCTCTCTAAGCCATAAGGCACTTATATTTTACATCAAAATTATTGCAGTTCCTTCCTGTGGATCATTTGAAAATGTTTACACATCTTCAATGTCTTTGTTGGTGTAGTCAGCTTTTGTGAGTAAGTTGGGATTTCTTTCATAAAGTTTCCTTCCTCTTATTTTTTAAGCGGTGGATGAGGAGAAGGAAATATATTATTGTGTGTATGTAAATTGCAGCTAAGGGGATGTATTGTTTTGAGTAATATTTATCAGACTTTGAGGTTACATTAGGTGGTAAAGGTCCAAATGTTTACTTCAGGATAAAGTTCAGCCCAAATTTTCTAAGAGGTTCAGAAAAAAAAAATCCCTATTTTTTTCTTTTTTTGTCTTTCCAGTTAGTGAGGAAGTCTGTTTTGCAAGAAGCTTTGTTTTGATAATATTTCCAGATAAACCAGTTACTGAAAATCCTGTTTCCAAGTACAGTCGCAAGACATTGCAGGCGGATTTGTATAAAAACTGTTTGGATAAAACTATCCAGACTTCTGAGACTTCCCACACTAAAACAAAGTTATGATAACTCAAGAGTCCACTTGAAGGAATACATTAAGCCGTGTGTTTTTTATAAAAGCAGGCTTCTTGTGTACTGGCTTTGAACCAGCAGCATTTATAGTATTGCATTATGGCAAAGAAACTTTTCAGTCTTCCAAGAATTTCAGATAAAGATAACTGTATTTTTTTCCTGTATTTGTAAGGGACAGTGAACTTCTCGTACAGTGCACCTGCATGCCTACCAGTAATGGCTTTGTAGAAAACGGGGTTTAGCACTGGATATTTGTTAAGAAATATTAATGGTTATTTTTGCTTGTAAAACCAGAAAGAGAAACCGCTTTGTGCATTTCAGAGCACTGCAAGAAGCAAGTGCTTTGTTTGTCTTTTCTTTCTCTTTCCTTAGCAAGCTCACAGAGAAGTCTAAACATAGCTAATCCCGTAGGGACACAATGGAAAATTCGGTTTTATGCTCCAGGAGTACTTTTTGGTCAAGAACAGAGCAGTCCTCAGCAGGACAGTTTGTCTCTTCTCTTTTCCTCTTCTGCTACAAAACAAATGTCCCACAGAACAGAAGGTGACCAGATTTAATGTGGTATAGATGATAGAGAAGCTGCCTGTTTGGCTTTGACTGGTGGATTATTTAACTTGCAGCCACAATAACTGATGCTAAACAAAATTGTTTCAATTAGGAGTCAAATCCCAGTTTGACCTCCTAGGAATTGCAGGCAGGGAAGGAGGGAAGCTATAGTTTTGCTGGGATCTAATCAGAGACTTTTGCAAGTAAAGGGTGCTCGCTGGGCTGGTCCTTTGCCAGCAGGGCAGCAGCAGGACATCTGAGGAGGGGACTTGAAGCTGAGAATGCTGTGTTTATATTTTCTCTTTCCACATCACACAGATTAGATCTGCTTTTAAGGTGGAAAGCAGTCATAAGTGTGTTCCTGCGCATTAATGTGTTCCTGTTTGGCCAAGTGAGTCAGTTCATACCTGCAGCCAAATCTTGGCCCTCTGTCTGGAATTTCCCACAACACCTACAGGAACCAGAAGCATCAGACCCCTTATTTTTAGCACCACATATCTTCTTAACTCCCTACAGCAACTTTCTAAACTTTTACCTTAAAAGACCAAAAACACACTGTAGTTTTTACTGTTGGTAGAAATTTGTATCCAGGCAGTGTTTCTGTAGCACCAGGCTTAAAGCAAGACTCTGCCCGGAGCACTGGAGGTGGGAAATTGGTGCTTTAGGTGCTTTCAGTGCCAGAGACAGGAGCCCATGTGCTAAACAACACATTCAGTATATTTGTAGCAGCCACGAAATTTCAGTTCATGTCCTTTAGCTCTTGAGTTTTATTCCTAGAAGTAAACCAACTTGAATGTATAAAACACATCCTGTGCCCAACCTCTCATGCAGAAGACTGTTCCCCATGGGTTTGATCCCCTCCTGCTTTGCCCAGAATTCAAGGAAGCTCCTGGTTCCTCCTGTTGGTACTGTCCTCTGAAAGATGGCTTGCTCCAAAGGGTGCCCAGACCCTCTGCCCAGTCACTAAGATGCTTGCCCTTTTTGGGGGGTTTTCCCTTGTCCAGCCATCCTGATGTGCAGTCATCTGCTCTACACAGGGATGTGGCTTCACAGCTTGGGATTGGCAGCTAACCTTCAACCTTCCTAAATGTCTAGAGCAAGTTTTCTAAGGTATTTTATCCTCTCCCAAAATACAGAGAAACAGTACTTCAGGTGGCCATGCTGTTGGTAGTTCTTCCTTAAAGTATGCATTAAGCAGCATGAGCCCGTTTCTTACATGAAGCATCTTACTGCTGCTTCTTAGGAGACACTGTGGTTTAGATAGCAAAGAAATGCCAAGATATGAATAATGCACATTACTCATATTTTACAAACTAAAGTAAGAAAAGGGCACTACAGTGGTGTGTACATTCAGTTGCCTTTTTTCCTGCTATGTCTGCTACTGAAGGTTGTCTGAGGTAGACTTAAGCAATTCCATTCATGAGGGGACAAAATTTTTTATGTCACATGATTCCCAAGTGAATGAAACCCCAAAGTAATAGCTTGTGTTTAATTACCTTAGCTACTGTGTCTATTGATTGCAAAGACTGGATGTTTAAACAAAAGCCTACAGATGATTTATCTGTCATAAAACAGCTAGAGACCTTTTGATTTTTTTAGGGAAGGATATAATGATATGAGTTATCCTTTAAAGTTGTAAGTCCTTAAATATACCAAACTTATTTATTGATAGAAACATTACTTTTTAAAAATTCGAGTGTAGATTAATCTATAACTCTCCAGTTATAATTATTCTTCTGTTTCAGTCCATTTACAGCTCCACTATGGAAACAGGCTATCCATTTCTTTTCCATTCAAGAGAAAAGCAATTAATAAACCATAAATTACATCCATATTTTAGTATCTCTGTAACATCACCATCAGCCTGGGATCCAACCTAATCCTGGCAGCAAGCCTGTGCATCTGCACCTTGCTCTTGGAAACCTGATGTTGGTGTCTTCTCACAGAGCAGATCTTGGGCAGGCATTGCCTTTTTCCTACTTTCTCCCTTCTTATTTTTTCATTTTTTTAATTTATCCTCTCCTCCTTTCCTTGATATTCTTCTTACATGAAAGCATTCAAGTAAACAAATGATATCTGCAAGTACCACGAGGTGTCCTGTCATAGCATTCTCTCCAGTATAAAAGTCATTACACAGAAATTCTTCTGTCCCCAGGTCACCTCTACTAACACAGCAGTCTGGCCATAGGAAACAGGACAAAACCAACTATACCAGGATTTAAAACTCCCTTTTCATCTGTACAGGTTAGCTGTGTCCAGAACAATTTAATTTCTTTAAACTTATAGTTAGCCCTGAACTGTAATGCAGAGTCTGTAATCTGCAGCCATGAATAAAACAGGATCAGAATTTTATGTATTTCTCTAGGTGGTATATTTCAGCCACAAAACTTTGTATATAACCATCAGAGTTGGACTGAAAGGGCAAATACTGTCCTTCAAACCATACATCAATTTAAAAACATGCTGAGCCCACAAGAACATGTCTTTCTAAGTGTGCTTTTCACTGGCAGTCAAGAAATCAATTGGTTAGAACAGAAATTCGTTAAAAGGAAATTATTTAATTCATATGCCCAGATACATTCTAAAAATGGACATCATTTTCTGCTCTACTGGTTCACTTGGTCTGGCCAGTGGCCCTTAACCAAGAGGGCTTGAGTGTTGGATCATATGCCCCCATTATAAAACCAGAAAAAAATTAAATCATAAAACCAATTTGCTAAAAAAATGACAGTGAAACAAATGTCATTGATTCATGTCCTGTAGCAGTAGAAGAAACTTGGCTAATTCAAATACTCAGAGAAAAATTTTCACTTGGCATTTAAAAATTAGACTCATTCTAAAATCAATGTTGGAAGCAAAAGCAACAGTGATTGTGATGTTAGAATAAGTAATTGAAACATCAGGCAACTCTTTCAGAGTACTTGCTTGCTGGTACACAGAAAGGAAATGACAGGCACCTTCTCTTTGCTGTGCTCATGACCCACAGTTGACTTGAGATGTCTACAGAATCAGGGGAAATGCGGATAGGGAAAAGAATGAGAGCATACAAAAGCCAAAAAGCAGACAACACATGCGGCATCATCCAGAAATATGAGGAAACATGAGCCAGGACTTGGAGTTCTGAAGCTTTCAACCAAGAGAAATACAGTATGTGCAGTTATAATACTTAAATATTCATTCCTTTTTATCTCTTCTGAAAACAGAGAAGAATGAAGAAGAGGAACAGGAAGCCAAAAGAGAAATAAAGCGTAGACTCAGTAGAAAGGTGATGACGTCCTTTTTTGTATTGTGTATTTATGTACATAGAATTACGTTTCATAAGAATCTAAAAACCAGTGTATAGACATTACTGCAAATGTCCATCAGCCATTTCTCCAGATTAGAAATCTGCTTAAAAAGAGTACAAGTCAAGTCTGTGTTGGGGGAAACCCCATCCTGTCCAGTTCCCCACACCTGGAGAAGCTTACCAAGACTGACCATATTGGTGTTTCTAAGCAGGGGGCATAAGTGGCGTTTCCTCTGTAGCACGACCACCCCTGTCACATACGATCAAGAGCAGCCCCACCTGTAGATCCACTCTTCCTTAGAGCAGTGGAGAGGGCAGCAAAACAATGTGACTCCTACAAAATCCCTTTGGTGCTCTTCTAACCACATCAGTGGTCTTAGCTTCTGCAGGTGGGATCATGCTCATTGTCCCTGGAAATGGAGTTACAGATCTGTCCTGAGAGAGGATGGGAGGAGTTTTCATAAGTATCCCTGATCTGCCCATCTCTGCAAAAATACAGTTTGCTTAATATGATCATCTTTAGTTAATTAAAGTGAATATTGTTTGAGGTGACTGAAATAATTTGGCATCATAATGACCCCTAGGTGGTCAAAGCCAGGGATTTTTGTTAGGCAGATACTTCCAAATCTCACATATTTTGGTATTGCAGTTTTAACACAGTATAACTGTTAATGCAAATGGCCTAGTGGGGTAGTGACAGTTGCAAAGTCACAATTAATATTCCAAGGATAACTGTCATGATTCTCTGTGACCTGCCTGACAAAGACTAGTTTTATAATTGAAGAAATCAGGTTAGGCTGCCTCCCCATTCCTGCGCAGCACTCCCAGGATGGTGCCTTTTTTTAGACACCTGAAAGTGACCCTATTTAGAAATACCATTAAAGTTCTCTTGAGATTACATCATACCCTCCTCTTTTATTTTATTTCATCTTATTAAGCATACTATTTTCTGCCTCCCGCTTACAGCTCAGTCTGAGGCCTACAGTGGCTGAACTTCAAGCGAGAAGAATCCTTCGATTTAACGAGTACGTGGAGGTCACAGAATCTCCGGATTATGACCGTCGTGCTGACAAACCTTGGGCCAGGTTAACTCCTGCAGACAAGGCAAGGGACAAATGTAGATTATAAGAAAATGCTTTCATCTGTCAGTTTTAGGGAGCTTTGCTGTGGTTTACATTCTCTTGATCCCAGCATTACAAATGACATCTGCTGGTCACAGCAAGATTGTCATGGTGTTACTGTGCATCTACTGTTTGCAGCTAAGAAAACCCACTCAGGTGCCTATTAAGAGCATATTTTCCACCTCCATTATGACAGTTTGGGACAGAATTTCTAATTTTTTTTCCTAATATTTATATCCTTGCTAAGATAGATAGATAAATGTTTATCAAAGGTGGCCCTGATCTGTGGGAATTCAGGCAGGAATTTGCAGGCTGAAGTCTGCGTCACTGCTACCAAAAGTTGCTTTTACCACTCATTTGAGTGAAAAAAAGGTAGAAGCTGCTCCATCCTCCTCAAGGTTCTTGGCCATAACCACCAGTGCAGGAACTGACTACGTGCATGCAGCACACCTTTTGGGAACCCTAGCATCCTACAGTTAATATAGCTCTGCTGCCTGACTACAAAGGATGAGATAAATGATCATGTGATTCTCATTTTAAAAAAAAATACCAGTCAAAGATTACCATAAAGTACTCTTCCATTTAGCCTCCTGTACTGCTTAATGAAAGGAGAGCTGTAAGATTCAGGTAGCCAAAAGTGCCCGCTCTTAAAGCACTGGGTCTGAACCAAGACCAGTGGACTTTATGGAGCTCCTGTGAGATGTGCTTGACATGAAAAGTGGTGTCTGCAAGAACCCACTCTCTTTTAGCTAAGGTTTGTGAAACACCGATTTTATTTCAGCTTGTATAGTAATATTTTTTAAATGCCAGCTCATCTGAACAATCTTATCAGTTCAAGGTGAAATAGTTAAAAATGTAGTCAGAAGTGTTCATAGATGTTGGTTATGGGAGATGCTGAGCACTGCCTAGTCCTCCCATAGTCTGTGGGAGGTTGAGGACCCAGCACCTCCACTTTGCAGAGGTCCAAACAGGGTAAACTGCACTACAAAAAATAAATAATAGAGTTTCCTACCTACTTCAGGGTAGCAGTTTTTAGTCTCAGTGCTTTTTGTAATTAAGAGGTGCCCAAGGCTGATTCTGTGAGCCCCAAGTTTGTTTGCCTTAGCAGAAAGGCAGACTTGGGGTTGTCTGGAAACTCCCTTGTCCTTTTTTTTTTTTTTCCCAGAGAAATCATTCGTCTAATTCTAGTGGGAGCAGAAAACTATGCTGCAACTATATTACAGAGCTGGAGCTCTGCTGTCTTTGTTGCTGATTTGGTGCTCAGAAATCACTGTCTCTTTACTAGATCTATAGCAGCTCATGTAAGCAACCTGCTGTGGCTAGACACGACCACCCCTGCTTAAAATGAAGTTTCTCATGTATAAGATGCAGGCTGGTGATGCTATAATTTTATCATGCTGCTTGTCTGTTCTGCACTGAAAGGCATGCACACCAGATGACATTTATTTAGGGATTAATGAAATTACATTGTCTTTATTTAAAGTGGTGAAAGAAAAGAATGAGTAAGAATAAACTGTCATTTCCTGTAACAGTGAAGGTAGGAAGGTGTGTGGCATTGAAACAAAACCCTGTGTAGCATATACTAGAATATTTCAGAAATTGTATTTATTATTTATATTATGAAGCAAATGGCTTATCAGTCTCTTAACATAAGCAACAAGTCATTTACAAACTACTGAATTTCTGCTGTTCTTTAGTATCTTCCAACTGAAAACTCAAGCCTGAAATGACCAAATAATTAATGTCATTTTATATAAAACTAATCAAACAAGTGACTAATTCCACTTAAAAAAAAAAAATGCTCTTCATCTTGCATTCCTGAAGTCCTGTCTCCAGAGGGGAGATACAAGGGCCTTGCTGTGTGCACAGTACCTGTGCAGGCAGAGTGACTCACCAGCTCCTCGGGGCTGTGCCTGGAGATAGAATCCCTTCTTGCCTGCCTACTCAGCAAGTGATTATCAGGGTAATCCAACCCCTTGCCCATTTCTGTCAGTAAAAGTGCTCTATTTCAGTTTGTTCACCCATTGCAATTGACTTGGTGTTTCTTGGTTTACTTTTGGTGCTTGATGCTTTCTGTTTCTTTGTAGTTGATGAGTACTTTGACCGCTGTAATTGTAAAGTCATTCGTGTTGATGATCAGAAATGTGTAAGCGCTGTGGATTACAGTAAGGGAGAATGGAAATGGGAACTGTTAGGCACCTGCAAGAGTAGGGCCACATTTCTTGCAAACTCTTTTTTTTTTTCCTGAAAATTCATTAGATTGCATATATCATTATTGTTTATTAGGCAGCAATACGGAAAGAACTGAATGAATTTAAAAGCACAGAAATGGAAGTACATGAGGAAAGTCGGCAATTTACCAGGTGGGTGAACCCCTCTTCTTGTGTGAGTGTGAGAAATGAGTATGACGGCAACCCTCTGCTTTTCTGCAACCTCTCTGCAGTTGTGTCATGATTTGTGTGGATTCCTATTATATGAGTCCCCTTGAATCCCACCACTGATTCTGTTGGAATTCCCAGGATTGCCGATGCCATCTCAAGCTCATACAGCAGTGCAGGTGACTGCAATGGACTGGTCACTGTGTAGAAAAAGATTGTTTGGGGAATCTAAAAAATGATCCTTTGAAAGAACCTGTCAATTCTTACAGATTAAGTTAGTAATCCAAATCACACAAAATAAAAGGGATTTCCTTCTCTGGCAGCATTCCCTTGGTCATTAAAGTATACATTTCTGTAGATGCATTTCCTAAGTGAAAACTAGATGATGTTTGGAACTTTGGAAAAGCTCACCAGTGCCTTGGCAAGCTTTCTAAGAGTCACTTAGGGTCCTGGCAGCAGTTTCTGGGGAACAAGATAGATTCCCTTGTTGCCACTTCTAATGTATTAATGTGGATTTGTTTTGTTCTCTGCTTTGGATAGCAGCAAGATGTTGTCTGAAGCATTATTATTTTGACGTCTGAGGTGTCCACAATTTTTTAGCAGGCTTTCAAATTTGGCAGAATTATTCCAAGGGGCAGGAACACACATTCTGTAATTTCCATAGCATGTGCTCATTTTCTTGGAAGTTACAAAGGCTGAAAATTGCCACCAGCAATCAAAACTTGATGTTAGGGTTGGCCAACATTGTGTAGATAGCATAAATGTCTTTGCTTCTGCAGAAAATCAAGTCAAATAAGAACAACTGTCTAAGACTGGGTCCCTTCTGTTTCCTGCTACTGTTTCAACCAAACTCAGGATCTGAGCTAGTGAGTGTGAATCACCTAATTAAAGAATGTATCATGAGGAAAATTCATAATGGGTGATGGGTGTTTCCTGTATCTGTTACTTCACTGCTTGATTTCACAACTCGTGTGATTTCTTTCTCACCAAAACATGGAGTCTTTAAAAATAGTAAGTTAAAGTCACTTCTTAGTGAAGTGTAGATACAACATAAACAAATTAATTTTTAAAAATTCAAACCAGTTTCACGGACAGCAAACCTAAGCCAGAAGATGAACCAGGATGCAGGGTTTTAATTGAGTTGCATTCTGACCACTAGAAAATGTCCTTTTCAAACATGGAGATGTATCTTTACATTTGGCTTCTGATGTTGTTTTCTCTTTAGGTAGCAGCTGGTATCTTTTCAGAATATAGAAAAATACTGCTTTTTAAAAATAGAGCATCTCAAGGGAGAGAATAAAAATAACAGGTATAGAAATCAACCCCCTACTCACATTGTTGTGTTTCTTGAGAAGCATTGCAATATTGAAGCCTAAATACAGACATGAATGATTCATATAAAAATAATTGGATATTTTTTCATGAGCTTTGAGAACAGTTGAGACTGATTACAACTGAATTCTTGAAAGCTGAACCAGAATCTAGTGGAGTGAGAAACCAGTTAAAAGTGAATTTTTTTTTTTTCAAGGAGTGCCTTTGATAATGGAGTAAAATCATAGTCAAATTGTGATAAATGTAGGCAATGATTCTGTAGGGTCCTGAAAGAATATCAGTCTGAGGGAAATCAGGGTTTTTTCTGTTCTTTATTCATGCTTTTTTGCTTCAGTGGTCATGTTGTGGAAATACTACACAGAATTCAGAAGAGTAACACTAGAAAAAGCTAATTAAGAGCAGAATACCATGCAGATGTTTTAATTGAAACTAAAAAGAGATCCTGTTTTCTCTGGGATGTCTCATTAAAAATTATGTACCTTCTGCTATGTAGTATTGGATTCATACAACAAAATTTATTTAAGAAAACCACAGACAGAAGTCTCTAGGTAGAGAATTAATTTTTCATATTTTAATTATTTTCAAGAAGATCACTGAGATAATGCAAACCAAAAGACACTTGCATTGGCACCTTATTAGCAAAGGTTATTCTGTGATAGACTGAGACAACAAGGAAGCTGCTCACTAAATGAAAATAGTTTATAGTACATGGTTTCCTACATTATTGAATATTAAATGTAGATGATTTAATATTATAATCAATGTTTACAATGTATTTGAAATGTTAAAATTTTATATTAAATTTGGAAAAGAAAGAACAATGGGTTTCATTGTTCATTTACTGCAATGACTGTCAGTTGACTGGTTTTCTATTCCTAGTAATTTTGACTGATTCTTTCTCTTATTTCGAAGCAAAATCCAAGAAAATTAGTTTTTAAAAATAGAGAAATCAATACAAGTTTGGGAGGAGCATATTAGTAGGTGTTTGTGAAGTGTTTCTAATGAAAATGCTATATATAGTCCAGTGTATTGTTTTTCTACAAAAATACAAAACCCCTGTGTCTTTTCAGCAATCCTCTGTACCTTCATTTAGCAGATAAGCTGCATAGCTGAGAATGTCAGGCTTTCTGCACACCTCCTTCATTTGAGAAATGCATGCCTGTATGTATTGAATCAATTACAGGGATAATGTGTGGAACTGTTAAGAGAAAATGTGTCAAACAAAAACTTAGGTAAATCCATTGCGTAGATGCATCATTATCTATGCCTTTTTGAAGCTGATGCATTTTTTACTACTTCATGGACAGATAAATTTTTAAAGCCATTAAACCAGAGATTTCTGTCTGGTGATAGATACATTGAGAACCTGATACTGGTGCCCTCCTTACCCTTTTGCTTGGATTCATTACATTTAACACAATTTAGAATTTCAGTTGCTGTAGGTTCCTAACTTATTATAGAAAGGGTTGGTGACACCTTTTGGAGAAACCCACTTCTCTAGCCATCATACAGGCAATCTGGAGTTATGTACATGCCCTACCTAAAAGCCTAAAAAAAGTGAGATATATTTGGGCCTTCATGTACCTCAGTTCACTGCTGTTAATAAGAAGAAACACGTCTGAAGTGCTATCAAAACAGACTGGAGACTTTTCTCTGGCCCTGAGGCCAGCAGGCTCAGCACAGCTTGAATCCATGGAATTAACCTCTTCCTCTCACCTCAAAACAGGATGATGTCTCCCCATAGCCAGCCTGTCTGCTGTCCTGTGCTAATCCCAACCATGCCCAGCCAGTACTTAAAAGCACTGACTAACCCAAGTAAAACTGCCAGGGACCACACTTGTCAGGTTAATGGTACAGACAGACAGTGGCACACCAGTGCTTGAGCCACACCAAATCTCTGTTTGGTTGTCTAAGGAGAGAGAGATGGACAGCGGGAAATTACAGGTCTAACTCTAAACCAACACAGATCAGGAAAATAAGGAATAACTGGCCTACAAAAGGAAACAGCTGTAAGAGCAGGATGAGGATCAGTGTCATTGTCAGTTGAAATAACATGATTCTAAGGTTTTTTTATTTATCTTTTCAGGTTTCATCGTCCATAACTGTTTTACCACATCCCATAATTCAAGTAACAAATTTCTTTGGGGAAATCATTGCGTCCTAAAGACCTGAAATTGCACTGGAACTTGATTGAGTATGAGTGTGTGCTACGGCTTACCCTGAGGCTAATGAAGAAAGGCCCTTGTCTTTGTCAATGGACAAATGATTAGTCTAGGAGGAGAACCCACAGGAAGCATTTGTCCATGTCCAGACAGACCACGGTTCTGTGGCCAGCCCACACAGACAAGCCAGTGGACTTCTTTGTCAGAGCTCCACAAGTCAGGAAGTGCTGAAGACAATCGTTGGAGAGCCTGCTGCCAGGATCTCATTGGGCTCTATAGGGTTGGGGTTGAGGGTAACAAGGGTGGCGGGGTGTGAAAAAAGAACTGAGAGCTGGAGAAAAGAGGCTTTGTTTGTCAGTCCACAGAGAAAAGGGGAATGGATGGGACTGCTCAACAATGCACTTGGCCAGTGGGAAGAATTATTTTTTAAAAAAAATGAGAGTGTGAGCAATTGTGCATGTAGGTTTTTTAATGGCTGCAGCCTGTCTTAAAAAGATAGCAAGCCATAAGTCTTCATGTCATCAGTACTTTAGGAAGAACTGTCATTTTCTTTGGTGCCAGTAAATACAGTTGCCAGAAATTAGTCCTAGTATAACTCAACCATCTTTTTTTAAATCCCAGTGTGCATGCTTCAGGAAAACACATGGAACATTCATACAGAACAAGTCATATATTTTTTGAGTTTTTAATGTTGACATACTCTGGATCCTCAGAAATACATAAATAGGATTTGAAGGACAAATAATGTGACACCACGAATGCAATGAAATGCTTTATGTTTAGAAACACTCCCTGCTGTCTGTCACTTGCCATTCAAACCAAGAGGAATCATTATCTTTGTCATCCATGGCAGGTAGTAGTGACAATTTTGACATCATGCTAATGTGAATCCAAAGTCAGAATTGAAATTAGGCACAGAAGTCTTTATTAATAGGCCTGAGCAGTGATTACTAATGCAACTTTTTACATTTAAGGACTGTTGCACTGCTTTGAGGAAGAACTCCCAGATTAATCAGTATGTCTTCAGTTAGTGGTCCTTCAAAAGTGAAAGAAAAACCCTTGGAGTGTCTCCAGCCTGTTTTTGTTGAGTGTGAAGAAAGCTTCTTAGATTCGTAATTTTTTATACTATCTTGAAATTGTACATGTGAATCCAGTACTATTAAAATTAAGTGGTATGGAGTGTGAAAGGCAATACATGGTTTTTCTAAGTTGGCCCAAAGGCCTATTAAAAAGCCTGTGGCGTTGTTTACACTAAGAAATTCTCTGTCTTATATTAGCACTTATTTATCCTTTGAATTAGTGTACACAGCATTGGGGCGGAGGGGTCTGGAATTCACATATGCATACATTTAATGCAGTATTACAATATATTTGCTATTTATCCTTTCTAATGTGTGTACATATTACAATTAATTTTTGTCTTTTATGTGTCCTGTTCAGTTTTTAATTATGAAGTGTAAGTATTTCTTTTTCTGGCAATAAAAGGTCTGTGTAGATGTGATTTTTACCTCAGAACCTCTGATAGATTCTTGTGGAATGTGTTTAGTTTATAAAATTGAAGGTTGTTCTTAGAGATGTCAGCCTAAAGGCAGGAAGGCAATTTGGAGGCTAAAATTAGATATCCCTCTTTAGAGCTATTTACAAGAAGACCAGGTTTGCATAAATGAGGTGGATTATTTTAGTGAAGAGCACCTCTAGTAACAGGAGAGCACTTTCCAACAGCAGTCATTCTCTGTCACTATTATTTTCAAAGACATTGGCAAAATTACATTTTTTAAAAAAACTAATATTTAAATGACTGTTAGGATCCATTACACTTTGGTAAAAGTCTAATGATGTACAAGCCACAAAATATCAATAACCAAATTTAAAAAGCCATCTACATGCTTGTAGCAAAGAAAAGGAAGCAGCACCTTCCTGTTTTAATGGAATCAATAAGAGCTATTAGGATTCCATTTGCAGAAAATAATGGGCTTCTGGAAAGCCCATCATTTTATAAATATAGAAACACCACTTTGACATCAAGGAAGCAGTAAAAATGTATTCTTTGGCACTAAATCATGCAGGAATTAGCAGGGCATTAGAGCTAAGGTTTGTCAGCAATTCTGGTAGAATGCTAATTTTTATTTTTTAGAATTTGAAGAGTAAACTTAAGAGTTACGCTAGAATAGTTCTGCTTCAACTTTTCTTTTGCCAATTTTGCCAAATTTACAAATGTGTGTCAAAATCATATAAAGGTCTACTGTGCTGATTTTGAAGTATAAAACACAGTATTTCACTTCAAAGAAAATGAATGGAGAAATTAAATATATCTCAGTGTTGCCTTAATCACATTGAAACATTTGAAAGCAGCCAAGATACTGAAGGCAGAAAGACAGCTGTTGTACAAGCAGAATAACTCGGACAAAGGTAAGGCCAGACTATAAATATTTTATGTAAGAGTAGCTCCACCACCATGCCACAGGTTACACAAGCAGACTTAAACTTGTTAAACTCCTAGGATGAAGTGAAAAAATTGACTCTGCAAGAAGACATTCCTCTATACTAGGCCTGGACCATGGATGGAAAGTCATGTGGCAACCTTTTAGTTTCAAAAGTAGTAACACAAAGATGAGGATTCAACTTCTGGCTCAGACTTCTTCAAGCTGAAGTTATGTCACAAGCAATAAGGATGCATAGGTAAGGTATCCCTTAGTCTTTTTCTATCCTCCTTCTGGAGCTGGAGGTGTTTTTTCAAGTATTCCCTCCAAGCCATTGCTAGATTCAGGACATTAGCCTTGGTAGAGATGCTGAGTTAATTTTTAATTTCTTTATTTTGATAATTATCAGATGCAGATCAGATTGTTTGGCCCACAGTTCAGCAAACTAAGCATATTTATGTAACTGGACAAAAAGAGTTGCCTTTATTGGAACTTACGTAAAATCTTACATAGTATACTTGCAGTATTAGAACTATCCATAGTGGATTGTATCCACACAGAGACATAGAATTGTATATACTATTTTTATATTCTAATTATCACCTGGCAGAAAAACAACAGCTGTGAAGTGTTGTCCATGCAATAAAAAATAACAAGAATTTGGTATGTCACCATGTGCAGTGAAGCAGGTTTGTTTTGGGAAGCCCAAAGGCAATTTCTGCTGCCTCTCCTAGTCCTCCGTATTGATAATTTCAAATGTTTTCCAGTTGCATCAATAACCCATTGGAAATGTTACACCATATATCTGTTGCGGTGCTGCGTGCCCACTAGAAGGAAAAAATCGGGGTAAGTCCTGAGAAATTAATGAGTGAGTAATTCTAGAGTTAAAAAGACGTTAAACAGGCAAAGAAAAAATAGCACTTCTCATGCAAAGTATAGTACAGTCCAGTTGGCTAAGAGGGATCAGTATGATAATATTTATGTCATCCACAATATATGACAAACCTTACACACATGGTATCTGTGTTCCACAGACTCAGGTATGTCTACATCCACAGAACGAGAAAATGAGCAGCTTGAAGTAATGGTTTCTGAAATAATCTCATTATCAGTATAATCACACATCACAGCATGTTGCTGTGGGTGCAAAAGAATGGATGCTTAATCAAATCCTAATTTCTTCTTCACATAAAAAACTGAAATGGTTCTAAGAGTGTCTTGTCTCTTCTTTCAGGTAATACATATTAGTCTTTATAACTCAAATACAGTCCATCTGATTTCTTTTTAACTGTACTATATATGTTGACTCAAGAAGCACCCAAAAAAAGAAAAAATTAAACTAAATGCTTGTGATTATTTAAACTGAATACCATTTCTGCTGGTGATTTGAAACATGGTAGGACCAGAAGCAGTATCTCCAAAATCACTGTAAGTATTCATGGCCATTTGTAGTTCTACAAGACTGTATTTATTTGTTGGGTTTATCATTTACCTACAGTTGTGCATGTCCCTTGCTGTGGTGGACTTTACCAACCTCTGATGTGGTGTGGGGCAGACAGCCACCATCTGCTTTGGCCACCCTGAGCACCTCTTAGAAAAGCACCACAACCTCAGTGTTGACATGGAAAAGCCACATCAGATGATTACCCATTTTTTAACTTGAAAGCCAAATGAAATCTGTGAAATGAAGGGATGAATTATCACTGATATTAAAGAAATTAGACCCCTGCTTCCAGGTGAAATTAGTGCTTGGTTTCCTGCAGAAATGCTTTAAACTCAGACCTGTAACTAATAATACTACAGCTGTATCAGAGAATTTGTTTCAAATTATCAGTTGCTTAACCTGACTACAAACTCAGACTGAGCCCCAATTTTGTATCATTATAAAGTGCAAAAAGATCCAGCCAACAACAGACTAAAAACATCTAATCCAGTCTGGCAGCCTAGGAATCAACCAAAACTCCCTGACTGTCTGCAGCTGGCAGGGCTTGGAGCCAGGTTAGCGAGAGCCACACTTTCACCTGGGGTACCTGGCAGCACAGGCTGGTGTGAGCACGGCTGACATCCTAAGCAGAGACCAGAATATAGGCCCATGTGTTAATGTCTGTTAATGCTTTAATGATAAAGCAAACCAAGCTACAAGCCTTTTGCAAGAGACTGTTACGTACACACAAGCCATGTGTTCAACACTTTAATGTCCTCTGATTTTAATGATCTCCAGGAGTAAAGACCTGTGCCATTGCTGTAAACTAAACTGAAAATATACTCAGGGTGGAAAAATAAAAAGTATGGATAAACTTTCCTCCTGCCCTTAGGATCTTCCACATTTAGTTCCATTATTGTTGCTGTCTGTATTTTTATTGTACCAAGATCAGTGCAATGCTCACTGATGGGACATAGATTCTGACATATATATATATATATATATATATTCTGGAAGATTTTATAAGGCTGATACAAAAATATTTTGAAGGTCAAATTTAAAATTAAAAAAAAATAGTCCCCAGAATAGCTTCAAACTTCTATTTAACAGAAATCTTTAAAAAAACCCCACCAAAATTTTAAAAACTGTATCTATAGAGAGAAAGGGAGAAATTGAGTGAAATTAACATATATTTACTGTAATGTTCAAACAGGTTTCTAGTTATTAACTCTAATAATTAATAAGGTTTCACTTTGTGTTTCCATTTTGTTTCAAGATTTTAATGGAAATAAAACTCATATGAACTAGATACAGCATTTCACCAGTATTTTCTAGAAGTATTGGATAGAAACAAAGAAAGCAATGGTATTATCTGTATCTTCTTGTCCAAGCATACATTCTTTATATTAAAAAAAACCAAACTTGCAATACTATGTCAAATTTAACAATATTTGAACATTGTTATGATATAGTAAAATGTTAAAACATTGCTAAACACATCTTCTCTTCCTTTCATTACTTTGTGTGGTGGTATACTGATTTGTAAACTTGTATAAATTTTGGAATTAAAGAAATACTGTGTTTTGGATTATTATTATTTTACCTGATATGATTTGAAACAAAAATATCAATGGCTTGTTGAAGGTCCATCCAGCTGTATCAGCAGCAAGGGAAGGGTGGAGAGATTGCACATGCTTAATTGCCTGCAACTGTTTAAATAGCTCTTAAGTTTTGGGAGGGAGAGTGTCCTTAAAACAAAATAGAATTCCATTTACAACCGAACTGCAAATGTGGGAGAGGCACAAGAAGCCTGCAGAGCACAGGCACTGTTGTACACACAGAAGCTGATAAAGCTGAT
>PYHW01009683.1:445309-469369 GCA_013186435.1 Turdus rufiventris | reverse complement strand
ATTTCTGTGGCAGAGCTGCAGTACACCCGGACAGGGTCAGCAGTGGGAATCATTGCACACCTGCCTCTTCCAAGCAAGTCACAGGGACTCTGCGGAGTGATGACTCCAGCAAGGAGGGCTCGATCACACATCCACACCAGTGTGGGTTTCTAAGCTACAGTAGGGGCTTCCGAGGGTCCAGCACAGCCAGAAGATTCTTTCCTGCTGAATAGATTCTGAGGCAGCCACGATCACCTGAAATGGAATTTCCATGTGAATTAATTGGAATTAAAATTTTGCATAGCGTGTGTCACCTATTCATACACACTGGGCCAGTATTAGGCTTTATTGTTTCTATTATTTGATGAAAAATAGTGAAAAATCTTTCTTTAAGTAAGTTCCTCTGATTTTATTAAATGTTCCCATTTACAAGTCAAGTAAGGCAAACAAAATTCAAGCCTTGGTTCCCCACTGCTAAACCGTTACTGGTAACTACAAAGAAATGTATCTGAAACATTATCAGCTTAGAATTGCTGTCCCTTTAAAATGTACATTCCACATGTTTCATTACTTTCAAAAGATGGAAGGCTGTGGAGAATCAATACCAATAGCTTTTCAGCTTACACAGGGTGGATTTTATGTTACAGTTACAAAATGAATGCATCTACTTGGGTCAGTGTAATTGCATATGGTAACTCTAAAGAAGTGGCAGATCTGACATGGCATTTTAACACAGGTGTGTGATATCTGTGAATGCAAGTAACCTGTAATTGTTACAAATTAATCATAGCTGATTCTTGAGGTTTTATCTGTAGTGCAATAGATTTATATATAAATGTATAAAAATATATATAAATATATAAATATATACATAAATGTATATATGCACACAAATATAGTCCAGTATCATCATAAAGAAGGTACTGGGGGGGGGTTTATACCGTACATATGTTACGCTTGTTTTATGGTGTTTTTATTAAACAGTAGTGCCTAATTGTACACTACTGCAGGATACTCTGCTCTGCGCATTTCCAAGTGCCTTAGATAATTGTTTAGCTCTTTGAACTACAGATATATATGAATGAATATATATAAATAGAAAATTTTTGAGACCACCTCAATAAAATTGTTCAGAACATCTTTACTGAAAATATTTTGTTCTTGAATCTCTAGCATGTATATGGGCACACTCCATAGTAGAGTTCAATTCAGAGAGCCTCCAGAACCCAAATTAAATTCCCTTGTTGTAGAAATGAGATGAAAAAAGGTTCCTGAAACCTTCCTTTGAATTCTGGCAATCCTTCAAACACATCTGGTAAATTCCCTGTGTATGGTGTATTCATGGAGAGGTGTTCAAAGAGGTTTAAAAATACAAAAAATACAAAATTAGGGTTGTAGCTCAGGGGTTTGGTGATCTAATCTATGTTCCCAGTTTCCCCTTTTATCAGCAAGAAGTGTTTTTTACCAGTTTCATTGACAGCAGATTTGCAGTAGAAATACACCCTCTGCACATGAACAAAACTTATCTGCACAGCTGAGCGTTCAGCCTAGTCAGCAGTGCATCTGCCAGTCTTTTAACTTTCAAAGTGACTGACAATAACTTTCATTTTTAATTACTTTGCATCATTTCTTCTTTGCAAGAACTAAGAGAAAAAAATGAGCATAAATTTCCTCACATAGAAGGCAAGTTGATTATGGTAAGGATATGCTTCCAGCATATTATCTTTTAAGTGGTTGCCTTGACAGTGAGACTGTTTCAATGACCATTTTTCTTATGCAAGCATAAAAGAAGTGGCTAGTGACCTGAGCACTTATCCCCTCCGTCTCTGTAGATGCTCTTTGCTGAGTTCTGTTAGTAGTCTCTGCAAAGAACTCAGTGAGATAGTCCAGTGGGATGGATGGCCTTGTAAGGCTTGGATGAAATGAGAAGCTTAAGCAGTCTCTGAGACACTCTCTCATACACAGTGCACATACATGTAATACTAAATATTGAATTTTTATATAAATCAGGAGATGACTTGCCCTCAGGTATCAACAAAGGAGGCAACGTGGTGCCTATTGTTGCTAATCCTCGATTCAAACTCATCCCCAGATGTATTACTGTTAGTATACATTGATCTTCTGTGATATGGGAAGGAATCTGTTTTATTCTCTGTGTGAACATATAATACATGTCCTTCCTCCTAAATACTGAGAATCTAACCAGGAAATTCAATGGAAGGATGTAAATTAAAGAAAGACAGAAAACACAGAGACTTTACTGAACAGGTAACCTTATCTTACATGTAGGAAACAGTTGACTAACAACAGAGCTGAGAGCAAAATTTAATTTTTTCCCACATCCAAATTGATACAATGCTCCTAGACCAGATTTGGGGCATGTAGAATGACAGCACTTCCATCCCCAGACATGGATGTCACCAGATTTAGGGGATTGTGAAGTCACCAAGTCTACGTACACGTACTTCTGTGGATGCTGGAGAGGCATGTTAGGAACTTGGAAGCAATAAGGAGTAATCTAATCTACATCATTACCCCACAAATAAATGCTAAGTACTGTGTGTTCAACGGCTGAATGATTCTGCTCTTAATTACCTTGTGAAAATCCAGCTCTGCTATTCCAGCTGTCGCTGGGTTGGCAGTACAGACATACTGTAGGGAAGCAGTTGTTGCTGACGGGTGCATAATGAAAAATCCATTCACAGCCTGCAGGCCAGAAGGGGTCATTGCTGATCTCCTTGTACTGCGGGGTGTGCACAACACCCGCACATGGCTGACAGCAGCAAAACAGTGACTAGGCCCTTTTTGCAAGAAAGAGGAAAGTACAGCCTTGGCACAGATACATGCAGAGCTAATCTGAATCCCCCGAGTACAGGAGTTATTGCAACTGATGGAGTGCATCAGATGAGATTGTGCATTTCTGTAAGAGTGGTGTGAGGGAACTCGGTAAAGATTCAAGACTTCAGAAAACAGCCAGAAGAGGGAAAATCTGCATTATTTTGGAGCTTTAGTGACACCTACTGAAAACCAATGAAATCCACCCAAATATGACTAAAGTTACTACTTTGAGGTACACACATGCATATGTATTTAGCTGCATCCATACACATGTAATGCGGATAACATTTCTGAATTTTCAGTGAAAACCTCTTCTTAGCTGTTACTGTTTCATTTGCCTGTAAGCACATGGAAAAACACTGCTCCCCTTTGTTTTTACACTTTCTTTTGAAAAGTAACAAAGCAGTTTCTACAATACCAAACATACTTCTCTTTTTCTTAGCAAGGAGCCTGCATGTGAGTGCCTGCGTTTGCGCACAGCCCCGCTACATGGTGTAGGTAAGATTTATACACCTACAGTGTCATACTGCAGAATGGCTCAGGTTGGAAAGGACCACACTGGATCGTCTGGTCCAACCTCCCTGCTCAAGCAGAGCTATCCGAATGCACATGGCACTCGATTGTGTCCAGACAGCTCTTGAACATTTCCAGTGAGGGAGACTCCACAACATCTCTGGACAATCTACTCCACCAGCACATTAAAGAGATTCGTCCTTCAGGTGGAACGTGCTATGCATCAGTTTCTGTCTGTTGCCTCTTGTCCCATTGCTGGGCACTGTTAAGCAGAGCCTGGATCCAAACTCTCCACACCCTCCCTTCAGACACTTATGGACATTGATGAGGTCCCCCCTTACTCGTCTCTTTTCTGAACAAGCCCAGTTCCCCCAGCCATTCCTCATCAGAAATAAGAACTCAAATGTGGCAAAACACTGCTAATACCAACAAGTGTTATTTACATCCCGTCCTCCAGACCCCGCAACCAGCCCGTCCCCTCAGCGAGCCCCGCCCCGCCCCGGCCCGGCTGCTGCGCACGCGCGCTGCCCCTCGGCCGCCTGCGTCGCGTTCTGCCATTGGGGGCGCCGCCGGCCCGAACCATTCCTCGCTATTTTGAGGTGAGAACTGGGAAAACGTGTCTCCGACGAGCATCCTGCTTGGGTCCACTGAGCCTCTCTTTTATAAAAATACTATTTCATGTGATAAAACGTGCGTTTTTTTGTTTCGTTTTTTAACTGGGAACCAAAACCGTACAAACGTGGCAGGACTGGCCGCTCATGTGCTTCCCCCCGTTGGTCACTGGTGTATCCCAAGATGGAGGGCACAGCCCGTGGGCACTGACGCCTGTCCCGCGTGGGAGCGAGTGGGGTTCGGGACACCGGGAGCGGCCGGGGGACAGCGCCATGGTGAGAGGGCCGTGTTCTGTACCGGGAATTGTCAGGGGAAGAAGGGTTAGAGCAATAGAGTCGCCCCCGGGTTGCCTGTATCGGCTGTAACGCGTTTTGCTAGGAAAGTAAAGCCGGAAACCTTGCTGGAAGTGTTTTTCCAGGTCAGATGTGGTAACTCGTAGGAAAGGCTGTCAGCCAGTTGAGAATACTTGGTGGGTTTGCTGATCCAGCACGCATGTGTGTGTCGATGTTGGAGCTGTGCCTGGTGCGGGTGCTGCCGATGGTCCTCAGGACTGCTGTGGAATTGCTGCTGTAGGAGCAGCCGGCTGAGGAACTCTCACGAAGCAAGATGTGTCTAGATTAATTTCCTTATGTCGGTTTCCCGTGTTTCTGGGATGAAGTATGTTGTAGAATTCCTTTCTAGGGCTGCATGTTAAACTCTGTGTGCTATTATCAGGTATTTACTCTTCGATGTATTGCCATTTTGCAGCTGAATCAGCTGCGTTTGCTGCTGGAACATATGAAATGTCTCTTGAGATGAGTTAAACTCCCACTGGTACCTTTATGCTTTGTCTCCAAGCATAAATTTATAAGGCATTGTGAATAAATGCTAACGAATTAAAATAATACAGCAGCAGTCTATAGAGAAAATGTTCTCTTTAGAGGCATTTGATATTTCATTTTTTGTTAACAGTTAACCAAATTTCCTTTTGCAGCCTCACAAGAAGAAAAAGCCCTTCATAGAGAAGAAGAAAGCAGTAACATTTCACTTAGTGCACCGAAGTCAGAGGGATCCTCTTGCTGCTGATGATACTGCACCCCAGAGAGTTCTGCTGCCCACACAGAAAGTAAATATTTACTTTTATACTGAGGTTCATTCAGATAAGAAACACTATGGAGAAAGAAAGTTGGTATGCCGTTTACAATTCAAAAACATAGCCTCAGAGAAGGTAGTTTTTAGTCCAGCTTATTGAAAAAAAGCGATGTTGTAGGGAATTTCATAGTTGTGAATTACTGCCTGATGGTTGAAGGATGACTTAACTGGCATTAGAAGTGTAAATGTATTTTAGGAACAGCAACAAAATTTGCCTGACTCACTGTGATAAAACAGGCGCTGTTGGTTATGTTGCTGATGGAAAGGTCCTGCTCAGACAGCACCCAGATATGGAACCAGCTGATTACAACATTCTAATTAGCTGTGAATTAAGGTAAGAAGTGGAGAGAGGACTACAAGGACTTCAACATTAAAACACTTTCAGTAGATATGTTGCTTTTCTTTTTGCTGCTAAGTTTTAAATGGACTTGAGTAAATAAATGCATTCATTTTGATTATTTTCTTCTCCCCCCGCTTCCCAGGGGCATGAGGAACAAAGAAGGGAAGAGCAGCGCAAGTATGGTGTCTTCTTTGATGATGACTATGACTATTTGCAGCACCTCAAAGAAGCCTCTGGTCCCTCTGAGCTTGTCCCAGCTGTGCGTGGACAGCAAAGCAGAATTGTCATCACAAGTGAGGGGCATATAGAAGATGAAATTCAGAGAATTTCAGTAAGTAGTATTTTTGCTAATGGTAATGCTGCTCTTTGGAGCATTGTCATCCTCTAGGCACATTACTTGAGTGCATTTATTTATTTATTTATTTATTTTATAAGGATTCTTTTGACCCACAACCAGACTTTTCTACAAGTAAAGCTGACAAGCCAGAGTTTACTGATGGACATTATTTTGCTAGCACAGTGTTGAAACACTTCAAGTACCCACAACAAACTTCTCTCTCAGAGGTGGCTTGCAAAGGTTTATGTTTGAACAAATTGTGTGTTTTTCTGTGGTGAGCATTTGTTTTTGAGGTTTTTTAGAACTTTGGAATATTCTGGGAGTTATGAATATGCCAGGTTGTATTATCAGCACACCATGTTTTTAAAGGGGAATGTAATAGAAACCAGATGGAATAAAAACAAACTTTTCAATTGGTGGCATAACTTGTGAAATTTCATTATGCTGAATCACATTGGAATGCAAAAGCAGTAAATGCTTTGAAGCAATGAAGTATGCCATTGTCACTTACAGCTGAGTGTGTTTGATTTCTTTTGGTCACAGGAATGTCTGCATGATTTTGTTAATGTGAGCTCAGATAAGAAACTGAGAACCAATATATTGTGACCATGTTTTTCTGTTTCTTTTTCTAAGGCTCCATCCATTAAGTTGCCTTCCTCGGTATTTGCCACAGAGTTTGAAGAGGATGTGGGCTTGTTAAATAAAGCTGCTCCTGTTTCAGGTATTTTTCACCTTTCTGTGATGCAAGTTGTCGTCTAAGAAGTAGCTGGTAATTACAGCTTCTATTGTGGTGTCATTTTTTTTTGGCTTAGAACAGTTCAGTAGCAGACATAAATAATGATCTGTTTCAATTTGAGACTTATGTGATTCACTAGTAAGAGTTCTTTAGCTTTGCTTGGAGAGCATGAATCCATGAGCTCTTAATATTGTGTAGCAAATACAAGCTAATAACGGGAAAACTGTAGATAATAATATTAATTTATTATTCTGCCTGTTTGAATCCAAGTCTGGAACTGGATTTTCACTCAAATTCTTCTCAAATGCTGCGTAGTGTTTACATTCCTTCATTAGTGTTATTTCAGTGTTACAGGCTGTAAGTAGGTTTTTGTTATGTATCCATGTTTGAACTGGACATTGACTCCACAGCTATCTCCATATTTCATAGCAGTAAGGAATTGTAGCAGTTGTCTCTGACCTGACAGAAGGATGCAAAAGACAGTTCTGTTAATTGCAGCAGAGAAACACTTTCTAACCTTTTGTAATGTGGGGAATTTTAGGGTTGGAGATAAAATGCTAGTAGTTGATCATGTGGTACTTTAACATGGATATTTTTTCTTTCACGATATTCTGTATTAAAATACATTTATGGAAGCTTAAGACCTCTAAGGAGTTCTTTTTTCTGAGTGATAAAAATTGACAAGAGATTGGTGACATGCCCTGGCTTCTATCAAATCAAATATTCTGAAGAAATTTTGTGATTCTTTGGTTTAAGCTTTCCTTACTGCAAATTAACAGTCCAGCTGGATTGTTTTTTTATCCAGGAAAGTAGCTGTGTAATGTCAGAGAAATGTAAATATTTGTTTTATTTTTTCAACTTTCTAGGACCACGTCTAGATTTTGACCCAGATATTGTTGCCGCTCTTGATGATGATTTTGACTTTGACAATCCAGAAAATATACTGGAAGATGATTTTGTTCTACAAGCAAATAAGCCACAGAAGAGGTAGAGAGAGCTTTGTTGAAGTATTTGTCGTATGTAAATAGGAGAGATGGTATTTGCTATTGCATGTGGTGGAGTAGGAAGCCACGATGGTTTCAGATTTCAAATTGAATACTTTGCTGTGTTGAAAAAGGCATTATCTTGTGTTATTTGGATGGTAGTTTGCAAAATCAAATTTCTTTTGTTATCCAAGAGATGTGTTTCATTTGTTACTTTGAGCTCATGGGTTATATGCAATGTTTGGAATAGTAGTGCTCTTGAACTGTTTAAAACATTGTCATCTATTGTATGTAAAATACATCAGTCATAGTATTGATGAATGCCAGTGGGTGTTTCTGAAACATTTACGAATGCTTCATGTGATACCCTGCTGCATTTATCTACTTAGGTTTTGGTATCATTTTCATAATTTCATGAACAATAAGAAATTTTGCTTGTTTTAATAGTCAAGAATGCAGCTGATATTTTTCTGCTTTAACATGTACAACTGAGTATAAAAATAACTTCAGTGTCAGTGCACAGATGCATGATCCAACCAACAATGCTTTCAGCTCTCAGACAAAAGTCTCACTCAAGATTTAAATCTGTTATTGCCAAATTGTTTCGGAGAGCCCAGCATAGGTCAGATCTGTGTAAAGGTCCACGTATTATTCTAAAACTATTTTATACTTCTGTTCAGGGGACCAAATACTGAGGATGAAGATGAATGGGAAGATATGGAAGATGATAGTGATGAAAAGGATAGCTGCAGTACTGATAATGACTGTGATTCAGAAGGTCCTTTGTCAGATGATGAGGCTAATGGACGGACAAAAGAATTCCTTTTTATGCAAGAAGAAACCAGGAGTCGTTTCACAGAATATTCTATGACATCCTCTGTAATAAGACGGAATGAGCAGTTAACCCTGTTGGATGACAGATTTGAGAAGGTGAGGCAGCTCGAGAGTGTAACTGTGAAAGGTGTTAAATGCTTCTTTGTTGATTCATTTCATCAGACAGTGTCCTGTATGCCTTTACAGATTTTATTGCTTTTAGCAGTCAGGGCATCGAGCCACTGCTCTTTGCATGTATTCTGCATTTAATACGTGGTACATTTAGAGGCTTGTGTCACCTATGTTATTGTGCAAATTGCTATTGAAAGCCCTAGCACTGATGGAGGCAAACAAAATTATTCTGATGACTATATGAGCATTCATAATTAGTGTTACACTTTCGTCTGAGAGGCTCAGTTCAACACAGCAAGCCATTTGCAGGTCCCTGGTAAAGTATACATTCATGTACTGATGTTAGAGCAGTGGAAATAGGGTGTAACTTTTGTTCTGAGCAGTGACAGGCTTCTTAAGGCATAGATGGAAATAATGCATCAGAATAGAAAAAGTTTTCTAGAAGTTGATTTATATAGTATTATAAGATAACTTTGTGAGCTCCATGTGGAAAGAATGTAAGTAAAGAGGAAATCCTACTGTAGATGTGTTTGGCAGTTATTCAGCAAATGAGAGGGGAGAGGAAAAAGAGGCAAATAAAATGTGTGGCACTTTGAGCTATCAAGAAGTTGCATGACAAACGTGATCTAATTACAGATATCCACTTCTTTATTTTAGTTTTATGAACAATTTGATGAAGATGAGATTGGAGCCTTAGATAACGTGGAGTTAGAAGGCTACATTAACACAGACAATGCTCGGTTGCAGGAAGTCCTGGATGATTACTACAAAGAGAAAGCAAAGAAGTATGTATTCCCAGAAGTACTGCTTCACATAAGTGGTTCTGTAATCCTCTGTTTATATGGAAATTTTGGGTGTGTTGTTTCAAGTTCATGTACTCAAAGATTGCATCCCACTATAAAAGCAGCTGCATATGAGTATTATCCATCTGTATGATAAAATTAAGTGGAGGAATTTTGTTGGTTTGAATAGGTTATGCTCCTTTTGTATAATTGCGTTGAACTCAAGGTAAGCAGTATCTGTTAGAGGCATTCATCCTCTTGAAAAGCAGAAATACTTGTTCTGTTGACTGTGTCTTTGTACTAATGCTTTAGTTTATTTTGGGGAGGCTTTCTTAAGGAAACTTTCTGCTACAAATTTCATTGGAAATGGCTTTCTTGGGTCTGGGGCTTTACTTTAGGGAGTCTGGCCTTACATAATTGCACAGTTTCAAGAAGAGATAAACTGTATGTTTTTCTTCCCTGAACTTTTTCGAAGTTGTGTGAAATTGGATGCTCTTGAACCTGATGAAGATTTGGACTCTCCTGCAAGTGAAGAAAGTGAGGAAGAAAAGGAAGAAATAGTAACTGTAGTTATTGAGGAGCCAAAAGAAAAGTGGGATTGCGAATCCATTTTGAGTAAGTATTTTGAGTAAGCATTTGTCAAAGTAAATGATAGGTGATTTCAGAACTTTTCTGACATGCTTCAGGTAAAATGGTTTGTTCTCTGAGCACAACAGGAGGAATTTTCAAAACCTAAGTAGCAATAAAATTCATCATTTCTGTTTGCCAGCCTGTCTTGACTACTTTCTTTTTTCTTTGTGACTTAGGTACCTATTCAAACTTATATAATCACCCAACACTTATTAAGGAACCATCAAAGGTAAAATTACTAAACTTACTCTGATGAATAACACTGGGTAAACTTGAGATAAATGTGTTTGTTTTCTCAATGGGTATCTGTTTTAAAAGACAAGGAGCAGAAATGAGGGTTGGGGAGGCCTCTGGTATTACTTCTTCACTGAAGAAGAGTTTCAATGTTTTTTCTTATTAGAGCAGGATAACTGAGTCAGTTGAAAATTTCTGTAGTAGCTAGGCAGAAACAGCAAGGAATTTCCTTTGTTGTTTCCTGTGAGACACCTTTGTGTAATCTGTGTCTCACAGCATATTGTTCAGGTTTATTTTCCTGTCTGAAACAATTTATTCTAGTTCTTTGGTCTTCCATCTGTTACCCATCAATAGAGCAGAGCTTGATATCCCCAAATTTGAAAGAAAACCTTTTTCTTGCAAGCTTATAAATGAATATTAAAGGAATATACCTAAGTTCTTTATTTTTTCAGTATTACTTAAATAAAAGAGGAAAATGTTTTCCTTGTTCTGGAAGTCCAGCTTTTTCACAGATGTTTTGATTTCTTAATTTGGGATTAATGTGTGTTTTGTGAGGGGGTTAAACAGTATGAGGAGACTTAACATTTATTGCAGTTAAATCTCGATCTGAAGTTTTTACAGTGATAAGGAAATGCCACATGCACTTCTTGGAGAAGAAGCTAGGGGCCACTAATACATACGCACTCTCTATTTTAGCCCAAGCCAATAAAAATTTCTCAGAAGACTGGAATTCCCCTACATGTCTTGCCTGAGAAAGGTCTCACTGCTAAGCAGGTGGAACGCATGCAAATGATAAATGGTAGTGACCTGCCAAAAGCATCAACACAGCCTCGTTCCAAAGCTGAGAGCAAAGAGGATCGCAAAGCCAGAAAACAGGCAATAAAAGAGGAGCGAAAGGTACGCCTGACTGGAAAGAAAACCTTGCAAATTTTATGTTGTCTGAATTCTGTCTTAGGAACTTTGTTTAAAACTCATTTGTTATGTCTGAGGGTAATGGGAAAAACTTGCTGGTCTCAAAGGACTAATTATTGCTTCTTTAAAAAAAATCTACCGAAAAGAAAGTTTACATCATAAGTTTGTCTTTCTGGTTTCCAGTATCAAAACTTGGGCTCTGTTACTGTGGCCACTACTATAGATACAACTTCTGAAGAAATGTCAGAAAAGTATCTCAAAGATACCTGGAAAATTGTGATTGGCTGCAGTGAAATCTTAGCTGTCTGACTTAGGAATAGAAGTTGAGAGCATATTAGGATCTTTAGCTAACCAAAGATAGTTAACCTGTTGGTATACATATTGATTACTAATAATTAGTGCCATAAATAATACTATTGTCCAGATTGCTCTTGTTTTTATGATTTAGAAGAGTTAATTGGAATGCTTTGATTTTGCATGTTAATTCCTATTTTGTAAATATTTCATTATTCCTGTGTGCAGGAGCGCAGGATGGAGAAGAAAGCCAACAAGCTGGCCTTCAAACAGGAGAAAACAAGACAAGAAAAAGAGTTGCTCAATCTGAAACAAAACATGCAAGGTCTGAAGCTGTCCTGATGAAAGTGAGAAATGTACTGTGGAAACATCCCTAATTTTGTATTGAGAAGGGAACTGCTAACTCACATCTTTACCAGTCCTGCTCAAAGGGAGTTGTTCAAATCTCACTGTAACAAGACCCAGTAATCTGTCGTTTTTTCTGAAGTTAAATTCTCTATAAAATAATGTATTGGTGACATCTGTTTTGTCATGAGTGACATGGCAGTTGCTGCAAATTTTCACTACGGTAGAAATGTAATAAAATTAAGAATATTTTTCTTACAAGTTATCAATGAAGAGTGTTATATATATATATTTGTTGAATGTATTCAACAAATCAAAATTCCACAGATTTGATCGGGTTAGATTCTTTTATTAAATTATTTCAGTTTACAAAACAGTATTTTCATTTATGTCTTCTCTCTCTTACACTGATGGTTGACTATAGTTCCTTGCTATGATACAGTTTTGCAGGTCAAGGAGTTTACACCCACTCCTCCTTGCTTTGTTTTTTTTTGTTTGCTTGTTTAGTTGGTTTTTTGGGGTAGGTTGTTTATTGTTTTGGTTCTATGACGGAAACCTTTTTGTAAACAAAGGTGTCTGAAAAACTGTTATGTAGCTAGACATCGCTGTTACCTAATCTGAGTTTTACATTTCCTGGCAAATAAAGTCTGTAGCAATGACAGTTGGAGTTACAGTAGTCAGTGACCTTTAATATTGCCATTGGAATTGGATTTGCTGGAAGTGCTCAGTCTGAGTAGGATGGCAAACAAACAGCAGAATCTTGGGTAAGAAGTGTGTGTTCCAAATAGTCACTGTCTTGTTTCTGCAATACTCTTCCTCAGGTCTTGTGTTAAACATGCTTAATTGGAGTACAAACTTACTACCCACTGCAATTGTTGTTAAAACTTCCTGAATATGAGCTGAGGGCCAAAATCTGTAGGTTTGGCGTGAACTTAAATGTTTATACTGTGAACATCATTTTGATAGTGACTGGTCCATAAAGTGAATGAAATTAATAGGATTTATAGTCAGTCCTGAATCTATCTGTATTCATAAAAAAAGCCTTTGCTTTAGGTCTGTATGATAAAGACAGAGCGATCTTCTGCCTTTATGTGAAAAATTAACCTTTTTACTGGAAAGGACATGGTAACCAATATATCAGTGGAGTGGCTTGATTACTGGTGAATTCAAAGCATCTTCAATATTCCTTCAATAGTTCTGTGAATACTAGATGGAGGCAAGCTAACAGGGACTGATGAAGTCTTTTAATGTACAGAAACAATTCCAAATACCTGTTTTTATTGGAAGAAGGCTTTTATATTTAATTGGTAAAGTAATATGATTTTGGAGAAGGGAATAAAGAGACGTTTGAGGCTACAAGTTTTGATCACTGCTCAGAAAGCTGATGTATCAATACAGTATACACATCTAGATTAAGCCTTCATTTTCTAGAGCTGTCTGTTAACAGAATCAATAGAAATAATCTGTAAAATTAGAAGGAGTTTCAGTGTTTTCCTTTAGCTGATGCATCTACTAGTTTTCACATGTTTGACAAGCTTAAGAAGGTTCTGCCTGTGTCATAATTGCTAATGGTGCAATCACTGATTCTATGGTAACTGGGGTACTGACCACCCAGTACTCATGACTCCTGACAACGAAACAGAAAGAGATCAGTCAGATACCAGGAAATAAGTTCAATGGAACAAGTAAGTAACAGATGCTGTTCAGTACTTTGGGGTGGAATATAATTTTGTGGTTTACTAAAAAGGACAATTTTTTACTAAAGTCAGTGCACATGCTCTTTGCTAGATTTCTCATCACTGATTTAGTGGTACTGTGCTTATACCTAAAGTCCTTTAAAATAGAAACAAAAGAAAAAAAATAAAAACAAAAACCCTGAGGGGATGAAAATAGAATAAAGAGGTGGGGAGGAAGAGGAATGCACTTGAAAAGGAAGAGTGTAGTCTGGACTGAGGACAGACAGCTGTTGCTTGGAAACAGAAGGGGAAAGACGTTTAAACAGAGGCAATAGGAAGGAGTCAAAAGGATTACAGAATTGCTTTGTTCCTCTGCGCTTGTAATCAGTGAAATGCTGCAGTGTGGTAAAATCCCAAGGAAAAGGTAAGAAACAAAAGCAGTCATTCATCTGCTTAGCAAGACAAGGATTTCTTTTTTTTTTTTTTTCGCATGAGCAGGGCAGTCCTTACAGAAGTTAATTTAATGAAGTACATCTAGGTTATAAGTAAAATGAAAAGGACTCTTTTTCCTGAAGTTTTCCGACAGACTATTTTTGTTTAATACAAGTCATGTCCTTGTTCTGAAATGAGTGTGATTGTCTTTGGAGTTAAAAGAGCCTGAAACGACTTTCCATGTAGCTTTTATACCTATTTTTCCCCCCAGATAACCCATATTTACATCTACAAAGTAAGATCATCTTGGAATGCTGTTTAGCATATCATGGAAACAGTCCATATATAATAATGGTCCATAATAATGAATAATGGTCCATAATAATGAAGGTCGTGCCATACTTTGCATGACAATTTCTACCTAAGCCATTTTTGGGTATCACTAGCTCCTGCTGCTGTCCAAACCATAAATCTGGGTGGATGCAGGTCACCTGCCCTGAATTTAGGCAGTGATGAACTAAAGTATTGTTCCACCATCTCCTCAGCCAAATGTGATGTCATTGTGAAAGCACATACCTGAGCAGTCATGTGGAAAACAGAATGCTGCCTGTCATAGCAAAGGAGAGCTTATGCTTTGTTGGAACAGGATAAGTCAGGAGGGAGGTCTGCAAAAAGAAACCCTGGTATGCAACAGGAGAGTTGGATTTGATAATTCTTGGGTCCTTTCCAGTTCAGGATCTTTTGTAATTCTTTGGAGATGTCCCTTTCTGACAATGAAGTACTTGTTCCAGCAAGGGCCCTGTCCAAGTGCTGACTCTGCCATGGTCATGACGTCCTGTGCTGTGTAACCGAGACTCTTGCATTTTGCACAGCTGCCTGAAGGTCTCCCTCCTATAACCTGTGGAAAACACTTTGTATATTTTGTGGTAGAAACCCCTTCTTTTTAATGGGAATTTCAGTGCATTTAGCTGAAATGGGTAATGAGCACTGGGGAAGAAGGTGACTGCTGATGGAGAAGTGGCTTGAATAAATTTAAACCAGCAAATTATCTAGTAACTGCTTTCATTAGTGACATTGATTAGAGAATTTATCATGCACAGACACACTGTGAATTCATCTTCACTCTTGCACTGTCTTAATTTACCTGCTTGTCCCAAACCATGTTTACTATACACTGAATTGAAAATTATGTACTTTCTCTTGGTAAGGCATAAGTTACTAATTTGCAGCTTCCTTTTTTGTTCCAGGGTTTTAAGCTGTATTTGTTATTTCAGTCTTCTTGGAAAAAATAGACTAATAAACCATCTGATAAGTAGTCCCTTTGACAGCATAATGTGGGTACCAGGCTCTGTTCCAAAGCCTGCTGAAGTGAATGAAAAGATTCCCCTTGACCTCCCTGATCCCTGGATTACAAACTGAATGCGTGGCTGCACGATTTGCCTGGCACAACCCAAATGCAGGGCTTTTCTGTAAGGGGTGGGGCTTGCACGTACCCCTCGGCTCCTCAGTTTGTGTTACTGATCCTGTATCTCTGCGGTAGATCAGATCAGCCCTGCAATAGTGCTAAATTTGTTTTGGCAAGGAAAGAATCTAAAGTAAACAAAAATGCACTGAAATCAGAGTGACTGCAACAACCGAGAGAAAGGTGCAATTACTTTGCATTAGTAGTTCCATCTTTGGTATCTCAAGATTTACAAAGAGCATATTGGTTTTTATCTAGCCAAATAATTTGAAAAGAGAGAGCTCTCTGTTATGAGAGAGGTGAGAAGTTGTATGTCACTGTGAGTAGTGTGAGATCCAAGTCCTACGATGACTTTCCATGCCCTGATGATGCAGGACTGGTTTGCTCCTCAGTGAGCAAGGCACAGGTGTCTGCTGCTCTTCAAGTACTGCAGAGGAGATTTCCTTTCAACTTTGCTGTCAAAAATGTCTAGAAACAGAAGGTAAGGACCTGAATCATATCCAGGTTCAAAGGGAAATGAGGATTTAGAAGTGTGTTTTAGTAGAATGAGGTGTGTTTTAGTTCAGCTGAACTTAGCCAATACGTCTTACTTAGGCATCTGCTTAATTCCTATGGAGAGAGAGTGGACAGCATAGAGAAATTATTAAGAACATTGAGAGAATAGCTGAGAATTAGAAAGGGAGAGTAAGCAAAATAAGATAGGAACAGGGTCTTTAATAAGATAGGTTCTTTAATTTACCAGCTGTGGATGCACTCATGCAATTCCCATTTCATGAAAGAGGCTTTAGTTTGGTCCTTGCTTCCATGGTATTCCTCACAAAAGGCATTGCCCATCGTGTTGCAGAAGAGTGAGAGTGATGCTAAAATCTGAGACACTTCTGAATCTTACAACCTCTTTTATTGTGATGCATGATTCTTCCACAAATTTGGCACTGGGTATCCTATCTACCTAAAATTTCCCTGTGCTTCCAGCTGCAGGTGCTATGCCTAGCTTTCCTTCTGTGTTGTCAGGTTACAGGTGCTGGTAAGGAGCTGCTCCCGTTCATCCTGGGGCTGTGATTCTTTCAGTGGTATTGGTGGGATGGCAGCACTGCTGTTGGCCAGGGGAGAGACCCATTTTGGAATACATCTAAACTCAGAGAACTAGTAATGAAAATATTGGACCCTTGATCAGGATCAGACTGTTCTCCTTCTTAACTAGGGAAGAAAGAGAACCAGGTGTATGTGAGGAGGAGTCTAATGGGGCAGCTCCTGTTCACAGACCCAATCTGTTCTTCTCTGCATGTCACTATTTGGACTGCTCTCCATCACATCCCTGAGCAGGACAAACTGGAAATGGCTTGTATTTCTTATTTGTGTTGAACCGTAGCTGTACTTTTTACTTAATTGACAGCTTTTACAAGTTTTGATTAAGTCCTTCAGGAGTTTAACTGAACCCAAAATAAATACTGCTGCATCTCCCTGCTCCTGAATATAAGTAACTTTAAAGACCAAATAAGAAACCATCACTACAACCCATAAACAATGTTTTTAATTTGCATCCTAGCAGATCCAGTGTCCCAAGAAAGCCTTCAACCTGAAGTGGAAGCCTTTCATCATCTTGAAACAGAGACTATAGGCAAGTGAAATTGCCACTGTGAAGAAGCAGCCCCTGCAACAGGTATAGTTAAAACTGAAATGTTGTGTGTGTTATCTCCATATGAAGTCTTTCATCCAGTAACACTATTGTTTCCTCCAAGGACAAAGCGTGGATGTTGTGGATGAGTCTCACATATGTGCTTGACTGGGTGCCAAATTCTTTCTTCACCCTCCCTGTGCTGCTAGTGTTTGGGAATATTTCTCTGTTGAGAAGCCAAATCAGATGTCATGCCTACCCTAAGCACGTAAGTGTCTCTGCTCTTTGAGTAAATGTTCAAATATATATATGTTAAAGGTAATGTGAATCTCTAATAGATTTCTTTTTACCTAAATCTGAAAAAGAGCATGATTCAAGATAGCTGGTGCATGAATGCCCGAGGTTGAACCTGAGACCTGCCCTTACACAGATGAAGTTGCAGAGATTCATTGCCATTTTACTGAAGGGTTTAAAGATGTATTTGAGCTGAACTTATTTACAGAGATGGAGGACAAGATGCTTAAGCTCTTACTGGATCAAGTAATTTTGCTGGGAGGAGGTGAATACACATGGACATACATGGATATCATTTTACCTAGCAATGCAAATTTGTTACTGATTTGGTTGACTGATGTTGTAAAATGTCCTTTAAAATCAGGTATGGAAAGAAGTATAAAAAGGTTTGAAGAAAAAATAATATAACAAATAGAGAATAGAAGATGTTGGTCATGGTGTCTTCTAATTCTTCCTAGGTGCTCTTAGGTCTGCCACGACTGTGGTATTTTGGAGCGTATTGTTTTTATCCTTCTGATGCTGTCAATAGACAGTTAAAGGCTGAACCAGTTTCCCTGTGCCTTTCAAAAAAAGCAAATTCCATTTGTTTCTAATGTTTTCTCTTTCCCTAATGTTTTCTTTTTCCCTTAGAAAAAAAGAAGCCTTGCTCTAATATATTTCTGTCCCTTGAAAGAGGGAAGTGTAGTTTATTTCTTCTCCTATTTCCATTACAGAAACAGCCAGGGAAGAAATTTAGCTGGAAGCAGCATTATGAGTATTTTCTTAATACTATTCAATTAGCCAAGCAGGTCACAAAACTCTGAAGGAGGGCCACCCTCTTCCACCTTCTCCCCCACCAAGCACCAATCCAGATTTGTGTTCTTCTTTCTTATTGCAATTCTTGTACTGATCTTTGATAAGGCAGTGACATATTATTAACCACAGATGGGATTCAGTTTTGCATCCTGGCACAACAGAATGTGAACATTAATTCCCTCCATAGACTCTAATTTTCAGCCATACATTTTAAAGTTAAGGATAGCAAGTCTGGACTCTCCAGTACAGGAGGAGAGTCAGGATAGCTGTACTATCCTATAACAGAGGGTGAAATGCATCCTCTCTCCATTCCAAACAAGTAGTGTACAAAGGCTTCCCCACTCCCACGAGGGTGGCTTTTCCACTGTCCCCTTCTCCACCCAGCTTTGCAGATGGGGAATGGCGTTTAGAAAAGGACAGGTCTGGTTTACCACTTAATAGCAGGTTCAGCCTCTGCACAGAGCTCCCTGTGTTAAAAGTTACAGATCCAAAAAGATGCACACACAGTATCTCATGACAGTGTGATTTATAAAATGTGGGAGCAATCTAGAAAAGGGTGTCACTGGAGTATTGCCTGCCTTAGGAAGGTAGAGAGCAGAAGGGAGAAGGGGGGGCTCTTTGGGCTCACTTCCAGAGCAGGAATTCATGACTGATAGCAAAAGCAGCTGCCATGATTCCAGCCTCTATCCTCTCCTAGATCACAGCAATGCAGTATAAGCAGCAGGACACATCTTTCTTCCTTGATTGGGGTCAAGCTCTTCTCTGAATTTCCACTGCTGAGTTCTTTAATGACTGTTATTTCTGGTCTTACTTTACCAGCGCTAAGAGCAGACCCTCCCTTCCCTTCTCACTCTTGGAGGAAACCAAGTTGTGCAAGAGCAGTGGTACTTGTGGAGAAAGGAATTGGAGAATTGCTTTTTAGGAAGGACAAATTGCTGAGTGACCTAGTGAGGATATATATCCTGTACTAAAGGACTGTATATCCTGTCCTACAGGACTCCTGAGAAAGTATATGCATTGTGGGAAGGAGAGAAGGATTTAATTTTTGTCTCACCCTCCTCCAAATAGAGCCCAAAACTCTCCATTCTCTCCTGAAGCTCCAGGTGTCCCTGCTGCACTCCTGAAGCCAGGTATCTGCCCTGTCTCATCCTCCCCTCCTCTGTACTCAGAACCATTTTGACCATGCTGCTGGTCTGGAGCAGGCTTTTGGTGACTGCTTGGGCCATCTTTTCTGTATTGTTCCTGAGGGAAATACAGTAATTTCGTGATTATAAGCCGCATTTCCAGGTGTCAGCAACTTTTCGTTCTTTGTCCATATATAAGCTGCACCTGATTATAAGCCGCACATTGGGTTAGCACCAAAATTTTAGTCAAAATGGTGCAGCTTATAATCGTGAAATTACTGTAACTTGTAAACATGCTGTACCTTTAGTATTAAGATAAAGACACTTGGGCTGCTTTTGTAAAAGGCACTGGACATGGAGGAAGGGTCTGAGAACATCCAGGGCAGTGTGATGGCTGAATGTGACTGCTTTGACCCTGAAAACTGATTATTCATTGCAATGAGTTGGATTGTACCTGCCATAGGAGGTTGCTTTTAGGACAATCAGGACAGTAATACTGTAAATAATGATTTTAGAAAGCACCACTGTATGTTCTTTACAATGCTGCTTCACACCCAGAAACCTAGCTCTTGGACATGCCTCAGCAGACAGGACACAACTGCTTCAGCAGTGTTTTGCTAAATCACAGAATCAGTTAGGTTGGAAAAAACCTCTGAGTTCATTGATTCCAACCTGTGACCGAATATCCTTGTCTGCCCACCTGGACAATCACTAGTGTGTAGAAATCAGTGTGCTGAATTTGTCCAGAGAGTCTCCTGGTAATATCCCTCACCCAGGCTCCAGCAAGGAGCAGACTTCCCTCTGGTATGAGTCTGGCTGACTTACAGGACATTCAGCTCCCCTCAAAAGCAAGGTACCCACAACAACCACCCTTCTTTTATTACCTGTGGTTGTTATCCCTCTCGTTGACTACATTGATCTGGGACCCCACAGACAGAGCTGCTTCTCCTCTGTTACCTGCCTGACCCTTGAGATCCACGGCTTCACACCTTTTCTGTAAGGGCCCTGGGAAGGCAAAGGAAGCCAGCAGGGGATTCTTCTGCCTCCCTGAGCAGGGACCTGTTTCCATTTCCCTGCTTTTAAGTCACCTTCCTCAGCTTGATGGCAAGAGAGGCAGAGCTCCTAGACTCTTGCTGGTCTTCCATCCACTGCATTTCTCTCAGGGATGGAAGGATGAGATTCCACGAGCCTACTTCTCTTTTGAGCTCTCTGATATTCCTGAGCCTCCCCACCTCCTCTTTAGGCTCTGCCACCACGCTGAGCAGATCATCCACCTGTTCACAGTGCATACAGGTGTCCTTCCCACTATCCTCCAGCACTTAACACCAGGCTCAGACCTCCCTGCAGCCAGAGGCATGGATATTCATGTACTTCTCAAGGAGCTCTGCTCAGTTAATTGTGAGGTTGGGAATGAGTAGGACTAGGACAAAGATAATAAAATCTGCTTTTGTTAATCCCCAGGATTTATTCCTGAAAGCAACTACTGTTTCTGGGTTAATACCATAAGCATGCATTTTAGTGTCCCAAGTGTTTTTCTAGAGGAAGATTTTGTAGTTCTGCTAAGTTTGTACTTTAGAAGATGGGGGGAATTCATCACGGACACCTGCTGGTGGGGCCAGGTGTTGAACGGCATCTTGAGTGCTCCACTAAAACAGGGGAATTCTTCTCCTGCAGTGTATAAGCTGTGACACAAGCTGTTCCTTACTGTCAGACTGTATTCAACATCCATGCTGCTGTCCAAGGTTTACTGAGGCTCCACAACAGAGGGACATGGAGTTTTGTAAAGAACAAGCTGCCTGTCATGCTATAAATTCCACCAGACTGACTTTGGTAAGCAAACACAGTCACACTTGTCTTGTGCTGGAAGCAGATTTGCTAAACTGTAGCTCATAGTCAGTAAAGACCTATATTAATACAAGACTTGAAATTCCAGGGAAGTTGACAAACTCTTATAACAAGACAAAGTGAATATCATCTGGGAGTTGCCCATAACTGGAGCCCTTTTTGTGATTTAAAAAGTGTCAGAATATGACAGTAGAAAAAACTTGGGACAATGACTTCAGATTCTTCTGCAGTTACATTCCAGGGTAACAGATGTAGAGAATCAGAAAACTGGCAGCTTTTGCAGTACATTGAGAAAGCACTTTCTGTTCTTTAGGGCTCCCTGCTGTTGGAAGGTTTGCTATTCCCTGGTCACTACACACAAGGCCAAAGGGCAGAGCTCCTCGGGGGAATCAGAAAAGTAGAGTTAATTATCAGTGTCTTGAAGTGAGATCTTGTTTTGTTATAGCAAAGAGAATAATGTAAACAGTTTCTTTAGTAGAGTATTGCTGGTTTCGGGGGATTTTGTTTTAGTTCTTTTTTTTTAAGATGTTGAAAAATGTTAATATTCTTTCACCTATTTGGAGCAGGAAAAATGGCTTGCAAATGTGAGAGGGTGGACCTTTGGCCTGTTCCTTCCTAGCACCACTTCAACAGCAATTTGCAGTTTTCACTAGGGTCTATAAGCTCCTTGCTAGAGTTGAGTGATGTCTGTCCATCTTTTTTTACTAGGACAACCAACCATTGACTGAGAGAAAAACTCCAACATTAACACCTGCTGTGTTATCACTTCTGGAAAAAGTACAAAAAGCCAAACATAAGCCAGGCAAAGACTTCATTTAGTTATATTTATGTTTTTCTGATAACAAACCCTGAGGTATTTGAGGTGAGGGAGGCATTTTTAAAGCAGATCCTAGGCTTTGGAATCCAGTTTTCTCATATAATAATGTAGAATTATAAAGTTTGACTTTTTTGCTGGGCTTTTTTTGCGAGTCCTGACATGAAATCCTAAACTCATTTTACTCATAGTACACCACTTGCTATAAATGAGAAAGGAGAAAAAATTTCCAGGTGGATGTTGTTGATAGCAAATGGCTTTCCTGTTCATTATCTTGATGCACTGTGTGGTCTGTAGGCACCGAGATTTTAATTTGAGTCCTCAGAAGGGACTCAAAATGCATTTTCAAATGCATTTTCAGTTAGAGGTCCTCAAACAGAAGTATCTACATAGACCTAAAATATACAGTCTGGCTTTGAGTTTCTCTTTGCCCATAAAGAATTTCATAATCTTCAATCTTCAACTTTGAGATTTATTGCATCCTTTTTACCTTAAGTCCATTTAGATGAGATATGAAGCTTTGTGTGTTGTTTGTTCCAAAAGCCCTTGTTGATTCAGCCTTAAGATTAACATCACCACTTCCCTAAAACAGTTCCCTCTAAGCAGGGTAACACATAATATGTTCCCTAGAACCCATTGCTACTTGTAATCATGACTTGTACTGGTCTTTGTTTAGAAGATTTTTTTAGAAGTTATTTTAAAGGTTATATGTAGTATAAACTCTGAATAATAATACATACTGCTCCTTGTAGCAGTATCTTTGATCCCTACATTTCTGAGGTTTGAGAATTTATGTAGATTATCATGTTGTATGGCAAGTAAATTTCAAAAATAATGATCTGCAGAGACCTCTTCAGAAATACTGAAGAAAACAGGAAAATCTATGGGTCTATCTGCTGTGAAAAATTCTTCCGTAAAGTCTGGGTAAGAAATTACTATTTTTAATTTCAATATTATAATGTAAAAAGAACTTGCTTGCTTTTGTTATATAGAATATCCTGTTGCAGTGTTTGCAGTATGAGCTCCTTTGTATTAATTGAAGCAATCAATTTCACTGAAACCAGTTGCAGAGCTCCTCAGCACCCCAGTATAGGCAGCTTAGAATATTAATTTCAGTGTTTAATGTTCTTTGATTTGGAACAGCCCCATCCCAATTAGGCAGTGTCTGTGCTCTGCTGTAACAGACATCCCGAGAGGATTTGCTACTCGACAGTGCAAATCTCTCCAGCAGATATTGTTCACGGACAATGTGCTTCCATTATCCAAGTGTAGAAGATGCCAGCATTCATTTCAGTAACAACTATGTCAGGATGACAGTGTGGAGGTACTTCCTTCTCCTCAATGTTTCATTTCCCAGACCCTGATGTTTGGTGCTCCTGCTCTTCAGACCATGCAGTCAGTGGGATTCCCATCTCTGGACATGCCAAGCCATATCAGAGCAGCAAGAAGCCTTTCCAGCCCCTGTTTAAGGTGGCTATTTAAGGCACTGTTGCTCAACAGGATAGCTCAGATGGCCAGCATCTTGCACCCCTCTGAAATGTATACAGCTGCAGAACATGAGTTCTTAGTAGGAAATGTAGCCAAGAATGATTCCCTGTAGCTTGCAAGGTTATTTTCAGCAGCCTGGGAGAGAAGCTTGTGAGAGATGGAGCATGGGATGAAAAGGAATGTGCACAAAACAGTCAGTTCCTGTCAGGGTGAGTCAGAGACTCACAGTCAAGTTGTTGCAGGGTTCTTCTGTGTGCAGTTTTACTGTCCTTAGTTGCTGCTGGTCAGTGGTTGGATCCTTCAGCTGTGGGGAAGGCTGCAATGGGCATGGGAGTGTCCAGTCCACAGTGCCATCATCAGCTCTACCTACCTTCCTGACTTTGTCAGCTACAGGAAAACTGCTGTCAGTACCCAGTGGTGTCATCTCTACTACCTGGGACTATCTACCTGGGACTATGTTAACAGCATAGTAACTTCTGTGTTTATCACACAACGTCTTGTAGACCACCAACAGGGATTTGATGATAACATCACCATTCTCAGGGTTTAGCCACTGAACTCTGAAACCTGGGGCTTGACAGGCTTACACCTGCTTTCCCTAGGATATACTGGCAAGTCCAGGTATCACTGGGGTTGTAGTTGCAGCCAGCTCACAGAGGCTTGGGACAGCCATTGCCCACAGCGGGTCCCTGGGACAGACATCCACACTCGCATCCAAGATAGAGGACAGTGGAACTGGGACAAAGACTGGTCTAGGTGAGCTTGCAGATGCTGGGTGCTGGAAACTGCTGCTGCATTTTCTGTAAAACTTGAACTTTGCCAGGTGCTTTGCAGAGCACTTTGAGCAGGTGAGAAATCAGTTTCAGTGCTACCCAAGTACACTTTTTAGCTGAGAAAGAAGATG
>PYHW01009683.1:397817-429959 GCA_013186435.1 Turdus rufiventris | reverse complement strand
TTCAAATAGCTTTGCTTTTAGAAGGAAGCAACAGTCTTTCTATAACATAAACCAAAAATGCTGCAAAAAGGTAAATTACCCCACTGTGATCCCTTGAGTTTGCAGGGGGTGGATAAGGGATGTCATTTACAATTTTGTTTCTGACCTTTCATTTAATACCTTTCCTGTTTTGCATGCTTGGGGAAAAGAGAAAAAAAGGTAGTAGCACATGGCTGTTATTATTAGATACAAATTCAACATTCATTAAATTTGGATTGACTGAACAGAGCTAACTGGTTGCTCACAGCTAAATGTCACACTAGCTCTGGCTAATGTCCTGCCATCAGTTTATGCATCTGTTACCAGAAATCAGTCATAAAAAACAGTAGCTGACTGTAAGCTTTAGCTGTGCTCAGCTGAAAACAGTCTTCATAATGCTAATGCCCAATGATTATGCCTTGAGTTACTAATGAAAACAGGCCAGTGTTTTTGTCTCCTCTTTCTCAAATGTGGGAAAAAGAGCTAAAATACTTACTCTGCTGGTTTCCAGCTCTCAGCTCCAACACTCGCAAAGTGAGGTAGTGAGGCAGGGTGAGACGGGCTCGGCTGGGAATAACCCTATCTTTAGCCCTGATGAGTGGTCCGTGGAGTTTGCATTCTCCTATAAGGCTTTTACCGCAATCCTCACACCCTACAAATCCAGAAAAGGGAACCTGTTACTAAAAATGAAATCCTGCTTTCCAATTTAGTCTCTTCTAATTTTGTCATCTTGAGAACACATCTGGAATTACAAATGCTTTTCTTCACATCAGTGTTCTACATTAGGTAGTGATAAGTTTATCTGCAAGTCAAAAGGAAATGAGGAAGGTTTGAAATAACACCTCCAGTTTGTGCATTCTCTCCTGAGCAAATTGTTGGGTCTTGACCTCCAAAGATTTATACATATGCTCGTTTGGAGGCGTCACGAACTGTGTCTTTAAAGACTATAATGGGAGCAAAACTGGACTTCACTGCATGCACAGCTATAAAGTAAAATGCGCATATTTATACAGAAATGCGGGGAAAGTTGTTAGCAATAACTTAGGTAAGGTTACTCCCTTCCAACCTTACCCATTCCGTGATTATGAAATTCTGCAATTTGCAGAGATGCAAGAAAGACTTTGCGTCTGCTGCACAGACTATTCCCAGTAGAAGACAAGACCCTCAGGGTAACATGAGAAATGAGCATGATGGGTCCTACAGCCACAGCTCAGTTGACAATCATGCAGGGGCAGCCTCCTCATAGGCCACTCTGCCTGTGGAAGCAAGGAAAAGGGGCACACTGCATCTCCCAGCTGTTGGTTCCCAATAATGACATCTGCAGGCTGAACACACAGACCATCCAGAGAACTCATTAAAGAGAAATACATGTCTGCAAACTGACTTTTCCCCAGCACAGTGAGATATTTTTGGTTCAGTGCAGCGCAAACTGGTTGCCAGGGAAACTCATACAGAGCAGTGACAAAACTGAGCAGTGAGACTTTCCAGCAGAAGGTCATCTCAGCACTGGTGTCACACAGGGCGATGGGAAAAAGGGGACTTCTTGCACAAAACCTTTTTATAGACAGTAGAAACCAAACCAGTGAGCCAACAATGCTTTACGACTGAGTTAAAAAGAAAAGCTGATATTGGTCATCCATGACTACTTCGTTTTGTTTTCCTTCTAAAAACTCTGCTAAGCAAGTCTATTCAGTAAGTGACAATACAGAGCAGAGGAGGGGAGCCAGAACAGCCAAGAGAGTCCAAGGGAGCACTGTAGCAGAGACTGGGGCAGGAGAATAAGGCTTCATCACAGACAGGGGCTCATATCCAAGGGGCATAAAGGGCTCAGGAGACACTGCCGGGAGAGACATCAGAGTCAGTCTTTGAAAAAGCACTACAGACTATAAATGTCATACTCAGAGTACCCTTAAAAGCTTTCTGTTTGTAAACACAAGCAGGCACTTGACTAAATCATGCACCTTGAGAGTCTAGTCCAAAATCTCCCCAGATAAGCCTAAAGTATTCCTACAGAGTTCTTTGGGCTCTCCATCAACTCCAGCTGAAGACATAGATTAGTGTGTTGGTCAAGTTGCAGGCACTACAATAGTCAGTATTTTTAAATAATTTGTGAACCATGGAAGTTTTCTTTTGCCATGGCTCCTAGGCTGCACAACTGCCCTGTGAATAGCAGAAAAAGATAACTTATTTCTGCTAATGCTATAGATGAAGAGCACGCCCCTCTACATTTTAAGCCATACTTAAAATGTACAAAAACCCCAACAAATATAGCTGCCAGGCAGATTTTTCTTCTTATGCACTTGTTTATGTACCTAAAAGTCCTTTATAGATAGCATGAAAAAAAAAAATTCCTTGGTGATTTAACTTAATTGGCTTTTCAATAAATTCACCCTTCTGAGGGCAACAAAATTATGAAGGCTGCCTGAGCGTGCTTGGAATAATAGTGACTTTGTCTCAAGTCAAACAGCTCCTGCTTGGAGAGTCATTGTATGCAAACGGCAGAAACACATTACCAAAAGCAAAATGGAGACAAAGAACCGCTGTTAGAGGAAGGATGTGTCTAATCACAAAGTACACGACCTTATCAATCCATGCCATACCTCTGTGATTCATCACAAGCAAGCTCCTGAGCAAACCTTCCAGCTGCCCTGGGGCAGTGCCCACCTCTGAGGCTCCAGGGTGGGCAGCTCACAGGAAGGCTGAAAGGGGAAAGCAGGGGGGAAAGGGTATCCCTTGAATCAGCCTCCAAATTCTTCAGAAGTGCTTTGTTCGCTAACCCTCCTTGGTCCTCCAGATCCAAGACATAGGTCTGAAATGATTCACACATGGGTAGTAAGGAGGCTCTCCTCGAAATCAGGAGCTGCTTTGCGTCCAACCTGGCATTGAGCAAGGGCCTCCAAGAGGAGCAGACACAGACAAGACCCTAGGCAGCACAATTCAGCAGCAGCACAGACATCAACTAGCCCTGAACAAAACTACCTGCAGAGCTGGAAGCTCTATTAAGCACCTTGCTAGCATGCCCTGGGATTCTGACCTGGCACAGCTGCCCAACACCTTGTAATATGAGATTAGCTCAGTTGGTCAGAGCATGGTACTAACAACACCAAGCTTGTGGGTTCAGTCCCTGTACACTTAAAGAGTTTAGCTTGATCACACTTGTGGGTCACTTCCTACTCAGAATATTCTGCAATTCTGTGAAATATCCAGAGCTTGTTCTAAGGTTTTCTATAGTTCATTACGTGGCTCATGAAGATAACTAGAATGATTTAAGTTATTTAATAATAAGCATACTGGTATTACATTACTACACAGTATTTCTGACCCCACACCATGTTAGTAGCTTGACTGAAAATTTATTGCATACTAAAAATTGCCAGGTGTATCAGAAAAATAGGATTGGGGCACTGCAAATAGAGTAACTTTAGGGGCTACTGAAGGAAAGAGATCTTTGTAATTTCTCTCCCCAAAACTAACAGTGCAGTTCACATTCTTCTTCGGAAATAATTACAGACCAAGTCATCATCCTTTGTGTTTCAATGCTAAATTACAGATGCCATTGGCAAAGTAATGTCCATAGAGCTGCAGCACAGAGTTTGTAAGCTCACACAGATTTTATACACCTTTTTAACTTGGTTAATTAAGTAAAATATATATTTTCAACACCCGCTTCAGAACACACTCTAACCTGTTCTGCAATAGGGCACATCCAGCTATGGAAACAACACACACTTGGTCATATTAGCACTAGAAATTAAAGACACTTGGTAAGAAAAATCACTTTCTGCAAAGAAGATTTCTTCTGCTTTTTGCTAGGTACCTTAGCACCTCAACGCTTTTTCAGTTTTGTTGCTCCCTTAAATGCTATTTACACAAACAAAATTAATGGATTCGAGATCATGTGCAAGCATGCAAGAAAAAGTAAAACTGCCACCATTCTTCTGCTTTGTTGTGATTTAGATGAGTAGGCAACAAAAAAAAAAAACCACCAAGATTTACAGGAGTTACAAGCTGTTAAAAAACAGATTGTATCATTCACTATATCCTTAGAAAAACAATGCTATATTGTCCCCTAGAGGGTACTTCTTCATCCTTCCTCTGTCCTCACAATGATTGTGAAAAAATTCCAAATAATTCCTTTTTATCTATCTATAGATAAAACTGCACAAGCTAACAGATCTTGTAGCTGTTAAGATTTTTATTTTGCTGGACCTCCCTGCAGCACTGGGGAGGCAGTTGTACAGAAGAGCCCAGCCCTGGTGCAGGTATAGGCTCTGACCAGGTTCTGGGTGTGCAGCCACACCTCAGTTGTGAGGATGAGGTGCTCACCCCTACCAAATACCGCTGGAGGGGCTAAGAGAGGAGTACATCTCCCTGACACCCCCAGCTGGTACCCTTGCACCTGAATGCCTCTGCTCCCACTTCTCTCACATAACTGCAAGGCATGGTCGGCAGCAGCCAGCCTCTAGCTTTCCCCTGCTCTTTGAGTCATCACAAAACTGAGACCCGCTGCCCACGGGATGCACTCCCACCACAGGAGCTGACTGGTCACAGGAGCTGACTGGTCACAGGGAGGAGAATGGGCTGTGAGTGTGGCTCACCTGTACTGTGTCCTCACCATGCTGGTGCTTCGCCCCAGTCCAGGTCTAGGTGACAGTTCTCCTTTGCTGCAGCCCACATAGCCTGGCAGCCTCAGCTGCCAGCCTGCCTCATCCTCCACACAGCTCTGGGGCCAGGCACGCTGCACTGGGACAAGCTCCCGCAGCCAGCGGTAGCCAAGCTGGCACGGCAGCTTGGGCAAGCTGGACTTGAGCACAGTCAACAAACTGGTTTCCAAAACAGCAGCACGGTTGGAGCACTGTGCCACCCCCAGAGGCACAAGCCCGGCCTCGGGGGCAGCTCATTAGTGTGGGCAAGGAGCCACGGGCTGCGGTTACACAGAGCCCTGCTGCACAGATAACGGAGCTATACATAGCCATACTAGGAACTGCAATCACTGTCGTGATAGCTCACACATGCCACCAGATCCCTAACCAATCAGCTGCAGAACATCACTTTTGAAAACGAGTTTGCTAAAAACTAGATGCCTATCAGCACCTCCTCCCTGCGTTTTCTCCAGCCCCAGCTTTCAAGCGAGAGTTTACCTGAACGTTTCAGTGGCCCACAAGGTGCCTGCGGTGCAATAATGTCCCCTGTGAAGGCAGAAGTAAATCATTCCTTTTCAATTGTCCGCTTGGACCAAACGCACCCTGTGAGAAATGATCAGAGGCTGAGCAGACCTTGGCATTTGCTCTGCTGTTTTGCAGCATTAGATTTAGCTCCCATGCGCAGAGGGAACAAAGATCAGTGTACACAGCAGTCCAAATCCTAGCCTAATTACAATCATAAGATTTGCATAGCAAACAACAGTAATTTATTCTGGAGTAAAACTGTAGCGCTCCGTTAGCCTTGTTCAGCTTTCACAGAGAGGAGCACTGCAAAAACACCTTCTGGATATTTTCTGCCTGAGGTACATTGCACATGCCAGGCTTGTTCTCTTAGCCAAAGGTGCATGAGGGTTTACAGCCTGAGGTTTGTTCTGCAGCAGTCTGTGCTGGAAAAGCTTGAAATCTTTGTTCTACAATTTATTTGCCAAAAAATTCTCAAGTACTCAATTAGCAAACAGTTAATCACAAGTTATTTTCCCATTATTGTGAACCACTGACACATATTTTCTCTGTAAAAAACGTTTCTGAAAGAAGCCTTATATCCTAAGTTTGATGTGAAAAATGAAGCTTTTAACTGATTAATAACTGATTCTATTTATATTGAAGTAAAATAGAACTTGTTATAATTACCAGATTTCAGAATAATTTTATTCAAATCCCATTAACTTCTGATATTTTGGTATGCTAAATTGTCTACAGATTGATCTTTACTTGTTAACTGTGCAAACTGATCCCTAGTCCAGCATCAAAACAGGTGAACATTTCTTCAATGTCTCCTTTTCATGTCTTTTCTATGTTATACACCAAAACCTTGTATTAGCAGAGATGGAAAAAGAAAAAGGAGGGGGAAAAAAAGCAGATTTACTCCTGTGTGCTTGAGAGGGAAACTTTAGATTTCAAGCAGAGAGTTCCCACGTCTTTGACACACGGAAACCCCAAAACCTTGCAGTCTCTACCAGGTGGCAGCAGCACAGAAACTGTGGATGTGCTGCTGGGGCAATACCTCCCAAAGCCTTGTGCTGCCACGCCCAGGCTTTCTGGTGACAGGATGGGAGCTCCTGAGACACAGGTGAAGGGTGAGGAGGAGTCCTGGTCGGGCTCAGGCATTAGTGGCCTGCTCTTGGCCCTTCCATGCCTGGGAAGGAGAACAGTAGGTGGTTTGCAAACATCCCAGAAATCATTCTGAACATTAAACATATTCATAGGAACATGACCTCACTCTACTAAAATGTAAAACTTTAAAAATGAGTTACTATATTTGGAGACAGAAACAGAGAAAGAGAACAGCAAACATGCCTTACTGCCACCCCACCCCATACATTCGGTCAGACTGGCAGGTCAAGCTGATTCCCTAAAACCCAGCACTGCAGGTGAATCTGGCCCTCAGGCACCCTGACCCAGCCACTGATTTGCTGTGACACCTTCCTTCACCTCACTTCCATCCTCCCTGTGCTTGTCTTTGCTCCCAAGAAGAATGAAGATTTGGAAGGAGAGTACACGCTTGGGTTTTCAGCAGTGGGAGATCATCTGTCAAGGCACCTGCTCCTTCCTCACAGCAGTATGATCTCTTATGGAAGAATGCCTCTAGAAGGGTGGCTCAACACTTATCTTGCTGTATAGAAACCTAACACAAAGCATGTGCGCATTTTTCTGGCAGACATAAGTTCCAATACGTAAATTCTTCCAAACTGAAAAACTATTTGTTATACAAACACTTACAAGATAAAAAACACTATCATTCATTACTAGTTCTTAATAGGGAGTCATCATGATGATAATCAAGCTCATCTGGGAACAGTAAGCCTTTCATCTGGTGGCCACTACAACAGGCATAGCCAAAAGGAATTTAAACAGCTTTCCATAAAAAGTCAGTCTCACATCAACCCCAGTGAGGCTTTCTACCATGCCCATTCTGTCTGGCAAATCTGAGGAGCAAAAAAGTTAGAGAAACCCCAAGGAGTACTGCTGGGCTATGGAATTCAGCAGTTTCAGCATGTCCCCATGAAGGCTGTACAGCAAAAGCATAAGCTGTGCTCTGCTGCATCTTACAAATTCCACAGGAAAAAAGTTACTTTCACTGTTTGACCACCTGAAAGGGCAGTAACTTACACATCTTTCCTGCAAAACTAAAGGAGAAAAAAGCCCCAACAAACCCACAATACAAAAAAAGTTGCAACAAACCAAACAGGAGGAAAAGTAGGTAGGTGCAAACTTCACTGCAGTCTGATCAACAAGTTTATCAAAGTTTTTGGTATGTTCATTCATCTAAAAATGACCTGAGGTCAAAAAATTCATTGACTGATTGAGAGCGAGTTTAAAAAATAATAATTTTCTGGTTATTCTTGGGATAAAACTTACGTGTCACATTTCCAGTACACCACATGGGGTTTGGTTGTTATCAGAACCAATATACATAAACAAGCACAGTTCAAGTGAAGTCACCTCCCACAGTTTACATGGAATAGGTTCTAATCAGCACAAACAGACTTCTCTCTCTGCTGAAAGCTGAGCACATTTCAAATCATATTGAAAAATGCAGCTGGATTTTCCAAGGGTTTTTTTCCTTCTCTTCCTCCACTGTTTTGCCGTAAAGTCATATAAAATTAGATCCAGAAACTGGGAAGGAGGTTAACAGCAAATTCATAGAAACATCTACTACTTTTTATTAAAAAGAACCTGAGTCTGCACAGCATGGTCCCATGAAATGCCCAGCAAAAAGCTCTCTGAGAGGGAAGCCTTCCTGTTACACTCTGCCCATCTTCCCCAGCAGCCAGCAATCCAACCTGGTGCAAGGCTGTGGCTCCTTGGCTGTGACACCTTCTGCTTGCTTTAGGTCAATCACTAGCACTGTCCAAACTGTGCTGCTTCTATACTGCAGACAGCAAGACTAAAATCCCCCTGTCACAGAAACACAGACAGCCACCAACAGAGTCATATTCAAGCTGCTCATAAGCACCCGGTAGCTCAGATTCTACATACTACAGCAGAAGTATTTTATATATCTCAAGCACTTTTCTTTTGTAGAGATTTTTGGCATGACAGTTGATTTATTTTAGTGTCAGATGTTTTAGAGGAAAATGTGAAGGCTACTGTAGGAGCTCAACACAGACACTAGAATCTTCCATCTTTGTAATAGCAGAAAAAACCCCATATAATACATCTTCCTAAATGCACATATGTATAAATACACATGCACATAGCCCCGCACACACACCACATTAAGTGCATTAATACTGTCAGCAGTTTTACTGATGGTAGGTCAACACCAGGGTTTCAAATCTGATAAAGGAAGTGCAGCAATTATAATGACTAAACCTTAGTATCGATTAGCTGAAATATTTCCAAGCCTTGCAACATTTCCTTAAAAGGGAACCCTAGATTGGGTCTCTTGCTCCTTCATTGAACTCGGTTGTTACTGGCCACCAAGTCCAGATGTTGTGTGAAGGAGACTGGTGGAAAACTTGGTGACAAAAGCTACCTCTCCTAAGGAAACCAGCCCAAATCAATCCTTCATTTTCCACTGGTGACTTTCAACAAAGTCTTGTGGGAACTTTCCAGCAAAGACACTAGTAGTGGGGATGTATTTCCAGCTGCTTACTGGAAAGAAGAACCTGACAGGTAGACACAGTTTGGAGAAGGTAATATGAGTTTACTGTAGAATGCAAAGAGAAAGCCTGGCATGCAGAACAAAGAAACACCATACCCATCCTGTGGCTGCAGAACCTCTACATGTTAGAGGCACATGAAACAACATGAAGCAAGTAGAGCTACTGGGAATCAAAGTGCACTGTTTGCACCCCAGGACCCACTTCTGCAGGTATTGGTCTGTGCACACGATGAACTTCTTTCACATCGTGAAAGAAGTCCATGTGGAGAAATGAATACATGGGCACTTAGGACTGGTCAGGGCTGAGACCCTGGAGTCCTGAAAGAGCACTCCAGCTCATATTGCATTCAGTGGAAGCTATTAATAAAACTGGAAAATGAGTTAACTTCCTCAGTGAGCCATCCAAACTTCCTACTGATATTCCCACTCACGCAAGAGAAAAAAAAAATTGTTGTTTTTTTTAATCAATGAACCCTAAAGTATATATATCTAAAATACTGAAATTAATGAGTTGTCTTTTAAAAGCATTAGCTTTTGTAAATGAAGGATCATTAACAGCTTAGCGGAAAGCTTTAGTTCTTACTATGCATCCACTTCGTAACAGATATCTGTAATTCCTTGCTTCATTTCCAATTGGAAAAGCATGCTTGATTCCCAGCTCTCTGGGAACAAAATGTGTAGGAGACTCTCATCCTTAGCCTTTATGACTCTGTTAAATTATTCTCCTCTTCTAAGGCATGAAGTGGTTTCTTAAAAAAATCCCTCATACACATTGGGAAGCTCTGCTGCTGAAAAGACACAAAAATCTATTTCTTTGAAAGAATACTCACATGTGCAAGTATCATATCTGTGTTTCCATTCATTTGTCCTCTTTTTCTAAGAACCAACATTTTTTTTTTTCCTACAAAAAATATTTTTATGGGGAACCATATGATAATTAGCTAATGTCTTGACTGATACTGTAATAAAGAAATTATGTCCACCTGCACTTCTTTAATAGACCGATTAAAAAAGGCTAATAAGATTGGCAGCAACAAATTAGACAGCAGTATAGTACATTTTCCTCACAATAACTATTATCCTGAGGCATAACAACAGCTCTATATAACACAGAAATACAAAGCACATAATTATAGATTATTATAAGAGAATTGCATGAGAGTTGCAAAAATCTGTGGGTTTAAAAAAATTGCAAACTTTTTTCTATAGATTAAGTTCTCAACTCAGATTATAAAGTATCTCCATACAGCTCTATGTATTCTGCTGACAGTCATCTCAGTTAGAGATCAAATAAAATTCGAACACTTTTTAGAGATTTCTGATTTATTTAAATTATTTACAAAAGTCACACACACACAAATAACAGTAGTGTCTATTCCATGAATCTAAGAAGCAATCTTGCAATGCAAAGTTGCAAAGAATTTGTTCCTGTTTTCATACTTCTCCAGCTCAAAGAACAAGATCAACAGATGGTAAAGGCATCACCTTGGGGAAAATGCACCATTCCTCAGATACATATTTATATAACTCTGGTTATTTAACATTTATATTTACTTAAAGTTGTGTATGATTACATATCTCACCTTGTATTTGGTATATTTTACATTGTTGGTTAGAAATAAAATATTTTATACTTCTTCCACTTTAATATTGCCAATAGGTCAAAACAATTTCATATTTTACAAATATTTTAGAAGAGGCAAAGGGACAACTGTCCTGCCAGAACATCCCTACGCACCTCCCCACTCACATCTGCCTAAGCACCTTCCAGTGCAGTAAGTTAAACATAACACACTCTGCCTTGTCTTATCGCCTAAGGAACAGGGAACAAGTGCCACCTTCCGTGTCACACATGAATCATCCACTTTCTTCCCCATTACACCAACTAAAAAAGCCCTGATCAACTGACCTTTCCGCAACTGATTCTTTTCTATTTGCACCATTACAAGTACCCAGGAACCCTCACCGGTCAACATTTTCAGAACACATCTAGATTACAGCACTAAAAGGACCCACAAATCTATCTCCTATCCAACTTAAATGTTAACTTTATATTAGCTTTACCTTTGCATTTTAATGGCTTCCAATGCCTATCATGCATAAATACACTTAAGTGAGGTCAAAAAAAAGTCTTGACACATTCGGATAACAATAATGACAACAGAGCCCATAAACTTTGATATATGCCTGACTGAGTTCAGTGTTTTCACATCTTAGTCAAAATTATAAATGCATTTGCTTTTTTTGCTTTTTCTCTGCGAAAATCTTGGAAACTTAACAGCAGAAGCCACAAGCAAATATGTTGATGCTCTACAGTTAAGCAATGTATTTTCATTTTAAGTATCACAAAGTAATCTAAAGAAAGCATGTTTGCATATGGAGCACAAATTCTTCCAAGAAACACAGATAAGTTATCTGCTGGGAAAAGCACAAAAAGAGACAAAACCAGTAACTAGCTCAAAATCACTCATAGAAAAAATGCCAGACTGAAGAACACAAACTATTCCAACAAAACATGAAACTTCCCAAGCACTTCTCTCAAAACTACTTGAGAGTTTTCAAACTACTGCACCCATGCACAGACACTTTTAATCAGATTTGCAACAAAAACACACCAATTCTACTGCCATGTGAGAACAAGACGCATGGCTGCAATTTCTCTGTTCTAAGCTTGCCCTTACATTTCAAATAAAAAAGGCAGAAATTACATTACCTTACATTTTTCCTGCTGTCGTAAGTGGGCCACACCTGGGAGTTGTAGCTGCATGAGCCCAGGAATCTTTTCCTTCAGTCACCACAGAAACTAATATAGAAACTCTGGCAATTTGTTCTCCTGTTTTTTCAAATTTACATATGAATTACACACCAAATTCCCGTGGTCTAATAAACTGTTCTGGACTTGCACGATGAAAATACTGCTTCTTCATTATCACCCTTCTCTTGCTATTATTTTCTCTCTTTACAAAGAAAACATGTACACCTAAAGCCAGCAGCAAGCGTAGTGGTGAGTCTACCTCTTGCCTTGAGTCCATGTATAGAAACAGAGGTTTGGAAATATATCCTCACATTTCAAAGAATTTTAAGATTCACAGATTTTCTGCCAGACAGGCTCTCTTGCTAGTCACTGCCTTGCGTGTAAGTATTGACACAGCAGTGTGTACGAGTTAAGAAATCATCTGATGCAACTCAGTTGATTTTCAAAGGTATAAAAAATTGCATATTATAGCTCACATAAATAACTGATGTTCAGGACCTGACTGGAAGACCCAAATACTGATTTTCTATTACTTTTCATATTCATTAATCACCATTAGATAAAGAACAAACGAACTCACGCAGAGGCTAGAAACAGCATTACTTAGGTGTTTCCCATGACAGAATACAACTCAAACATTGGTTTTGCACTCCAGAGCAGAACTGCAAATATTTCATAATCACACATATGGGAAATCAAAACAAACCTTACCTTATTTAAAATGGCAATTTTAGTAAAGAGTCAGGCTATGCTAGAACAGGGTGTAAGGAACCAGGCCATCCTCCTTCGGCAGACTTTTCCAAATGCCCCTGTATTCAACTAAGTCTAACTCTGCTCTGTTTTGTTTCCCCAGGAGGACCCATTCAGGACCATGTGCTCCTTTTCAGCTGTCAATAAACAGAAGCAGTGAATTCCCCAGCGCTTCACAAAGCTAGTTAGGCATAGCCATTCATTTCTTCAGGAAAACAGGGCATTGATTTCAGCAAATTCCCAGGGAGCAGCTACAACAAAGAGATCAAAGACCCACCTCCTTTCCTGCCTGGCTTTGGCCGGCTGGGCTGAGAGCAGCAGCAACAGGTTTCCCGAAGAGCGAGGCTCTATCCCCAGCGACCACTGCACGCTCCATTCACGCCCATCGCCTTCCTACATTCCCGGGACAGCCCCCGGCGCTAACCGTGACAAACCCCTACATTCAGGCAGCATAATATACTGCACACTAGTTCATCCAAGGATAAAAAGAAAAACAAGCTCCAAGGGAAGTCTGCTGCTTCCCCGACCAGCAGAGCCCCAGTAGCTGACAGACTTTTCATGAATGTCTTTTTTCCTCTCAGCTTCTCCATCTAAATCAGAGAAACTCTTGCTATCTCAAACTCATTGTGCTGAAACTTCTCTGGAATGTTAGCTTTTCTGATTTATTTCCACAAGCTTGAAGACTTAGCTGCTGGAGTTTGAGGTCTAGCTGCAGCAGCCCTTGTATTGTGCAACCATGGTATTTTCTTTGTGCAATTTGCCCTAGACTGCAGTGGGTTTTTTCCTAAGGAATTTAAGGGGGTTTGTTCCAGTTTGATTAGAATTTTGACTTTTTAAAATTATACATCTTGCCTTCATTACTGGAACCTGGAACAAGATTTTAATGCTAAAATTTGACCTTGTATTGAACCAAGCATTAGCAAAAGACAATGTCATAGTCAAGCTTAAGGACTGGTGGTTAGGCTACACATCTGCTGCTAAACAGTAAGAACCAGAGACCTGGTGCTGAGACCACCTGGCACCAGCTCCACATGTTTAAATGCTCATCATCTGCTTCCCTTTTTCCCCACGATCAGTTTGGTTATATCCAAATTCCTTACCTGGAGCACAGTCTGGTAGATATTATCCCTCACACGCATCCTATTGTTTGTTGCTTGTTAGTATATGCTAGTACTGAGCTCACAGGTTGCCCATGAAATATTTATTTATATACACACAGACATAAAGATCTGAAGTCAATTCACACCTGTATAGATTTGCCATGTCATTCTTTAGCATTCTCCTGTGCACTGACATTTTACCAAGGCACTACACAGCTGTCACAAACACCCACCAGCTGGAACCCGGAAAGTTCCCTCAGCACTGGAACTGCCTCCAGGCCACTGACACATCTCCAAGTGAGAAGACAAATGTCTATCCCACTAACATGAACAAGTATCACAGGACTCAGCACAGCACAAGCACTACAATACTAAGAAGACCAGGGACAGATGGTAGGGATGACTGCTCGCTGCACAGAAGACAGCTGAGAACACAAGGAAGTACAGAACTGCGGAATTATTCAACTTGCAGGAGACCTGTAATGATCAACTAGCCCAGACTCTTGCTGAATGCAGCACCTTTAATAGCATTACCCAGGGCGTTGTCAAGCTGTATCTCAAATACTTCCAGTGAGGGTAACTCCCCCACTTCCCTGGGCAGCCTATTCCAATATTTTATCCATTCCCCATTGAATATGCCCCTTGCATCCACAACAATCTCCCCTGAAGCAACTTGTGGGCATCGCCTCTTGTCCTGTCACAGTGCATGCCTGGAGAAAGGCTGCTTCCAACTCCTTTTCCATAACCACCATTTTTGTACTGAAAGACCATGACTAGATCCCCTTGAGCCTTCTCTTCTTTGAGCAGAACACGCCCAACCCCTGTAGCCGCTACTCAGGTGACAGCTTCTCTAACACCCTAATCATTAGGGGGAACATGAGAAAGGCACTGTTGCTGAGCTGAAAAAAAAGAAAAATTAAAATGCCAGGACATTCAATTACTAAAACAGACAAACATCTAAGTACATTTGAGGAGTCTTGACCATGATCCCTGTGCAGTCATCCTGCCCTCTGCCTTCTTTAATATTTCACTCTTAATAACAGTTTTGCCTGTTATATACAATACAGTCAGACATATTACCTTTTTTATTTTAGAGTTCTCTTTGTATCTAAATTTAATGCCCTGAAATTGACATTTTGCAAAAAAAATTTTTTAAAATGCATTTTAACAAATAACTTGATCTCCACATATAATTGTTATCTTCCATTAAGCCACTGATGGTTTTATATTTATTAACTGATTGCAGTTATCAATGAAAAAAAAAAAACCCAATCCCGTTTTCCTTTTTCCTCTAAGGAACAACTGAAAAATGATAAAATGTGTCTCAAATTTCCGTCTCTTATATTGCACAGTGTGCAGCTGGGTAGCCTTGGACATAATGGTAAAAAAAAGGCAGCTGAGGCACTGGAGGGACTCCAAAAGAAAGCATGTAGATCAGATCAATAAGCAGAAAAAAATGTGCTTAATGCTTCAGATAACTTAAACTGGAGCGAGAGAGTGCAAGTATCGGGGAAACGTGAGCAGCAACCTTCTGTGGTAGTTACAACAGCAAAGTATAAGTATATTGTATAAGTATATAAGTATACAATACACAATGTAGAATATGCAATATAAGTATATAAGTATATTGTCTGTTAAGATGGACAAATAACAGTGGTAAGGCAGGAGATTTGGATGTGACTGGGATAACGATGCCTTGGAAACACAGGAGTTAAATTCACAAAATGATTAAAAAATCCCAAGCACATCACTCTGTAGTAATCTGGGATGGTATTTGTGCCAAAGATAGATAAAACATTTCAGACAGAATTGCAATTTTAAATCTCAATGAAACAGTCTGTTCTTATACTTGGGCCAGATTTTTACAATTTTACTCACATTAAGTCATGCTTTACTCCAAGAATAATCCCGTTGATTATAATGGCAATATTGTTCCACAGATGTCTCGGAAGAAACACAAATGTAAAAGCAGACTTTATACTTCAGATAAAAGACATCAATCATGAGTACATCTGGGAATCCAATAAAAACATATGGTACAAAAAATCACGGTGGTGATTTTCATGATGATGGAAATGTACTTACAGAGCAGGTCTGTGGACATGTTTACAGATCAGGCAAAGGAAACCTACACAAAATAAATGAAAAAAGAATTATCAGTTTTCTGAACTAGGACTATTCATGTTTATATCTCATGCTAATAATCATATGCATAGTCTTTTAATTCTCTAGGAAATAAGGAGAAAATATCTACAGAAATTTAAAAAGGTAGAACTTCAGTTCGTAGAGGAAAAGAAAAACTGATTCCACATAATTTCACAAACAATGTAAACTGACAATGTTAAGGTAATGCATTTTAACTAAGAGCAGTTTACTGTATTCCATATCTACATTAACTTTTATTATTATGTATTTTCCAGCTGTGCAGAGGTGGCCAAGAAAGCCAATGGCATCCTGGCCTGGATCAGCAATGGTGTGGCCAGCAGGAGCAGGGCAATGATTGTGCCCCTGTACTGGGCACTGGTGAGGCTGCGCCTCAAATCCTGTGTCCAATTCTGGGCCCCTCACTACAGTAAGGACACTGAGGGGCTGGAGTGAGTCCAGAGAACGGCAACAGAGCTGGTGAAGGGTCTGGAGCACAAGGCTGATGAGGAGCAGCTAAGGGACCTGCGGGTGTTAAGGGTAAAGAAAAGGAAGCTCGGGGGGACCTTATGACTCTCTACAACAACCTGACAGGAGGCTGTATCCAGGTGGGATGAGTCTCTACTCCCAAGTAACAAGACACAGGACAAGAGGAAATGGCCTCAAGTTGTGCCAGGAGAGGTTTAGGCTGATATTACAAAAAAAGTCTTCATCCAAAGAGTTGGCAAGCACTGGAACAGACTGCCATGGGAAGTGTCCCCATGCCTGTGGATATTTTAAAAACATGTATATATGATGCTTAGAGACATGGCAGTGCTGGGTTAATGGTTGGACTGATGATCTGAAGGGTCTTTTTCAACCCAAACTATTCAATGATTTTATGAAAACTTGACTCTGATAAAGACAACAGTATTTTGTTGCTGACTGAAAAGGATAAAAAAAACCTTTATTTTTAAAAATGCAATGATAGTTAGTAAGATACTTCGAAATTAATTGGAGCTGGTTGCAAGAACTGAGTTGTGCTGTGAGAAAGCAGAAGTTAAGGGACCCACATGCCAGAGGAACATCAGTGAATTCTCTTTCCAGATAAAAACAGGCTGACAGCAGGCTTCCTAAGCAGCAAGTGTCCTAGTCTGATTTTCATCATCCAGAAAACACTTTACTTCTGAAAAAAATCTACTCTGCAGTTTGACGCCATTCTGGCTGAGAGCAAGACTCTCGTCTATAGTGTTCATTTCTAAAAATACAGCCTTGCAGAGGGAACAGTGGACTTTAATGGCATCCATATGTGACTGTACACGCATCAGCCTTTGTCATCCCCAGAAAACAGAAGGCTGCATGTTATCACTGTCAAAGAAGTGCCATCAACTAATAGAGATTTCGTTTCCCCCAATGAATAACTAGATTCATGATAAAATTATTTAATTGTGCTGGCATTCAATCTGCAGGGCAATTACCTGGTAAACCACCACAACACAAGCTCTTCCCTCCCATATGGTTTGAGTCATTAGTATACCTTCATTGTCACACATTGTCACACATCTGGTCTGCAGCACTCTCCTGTCATGAGAAAGTGCAGCCTCAGTCCATGCCCTCCCTGGCCCCCACACATCCTCCATCCAGCCCTGTTACATGACAGTGTGATCCATGAACACCCCAGTTAAGGTTTGGTTGAGTTGTTCTGTGATGTCACTTTGGAGGTAAATCACCAAAGTGTTTTTCTCCACAGATGACTGATGCCTGAGAAATTTTTCCCCCGTACAATTCTATGATGAAACAGTGTTAGCAACAGCAACCCCAAGTGCCCAAGTTCAGCCCTTGGGAAGGGCACAGAAGCTACAGCCCAAGAGGGAGCATCTCTGTGAGGACATCCCAGTCACTGCAACACAACCCACTCGCACAACAGAACAAGAGCAGGTGCACCACCATAAGGAACTGCTCCTCTTCCAACAGCTGGTCCAGACAGAGTGAGGATAAATACAACAAAGTGTGTTGCAGGGGCAGGAGAGTTTAAGTAGAACTAAAAGCCCCTTTGTAAGCCATGCCAGCTCTCACCTGCAGTTATCCTCAAACATGGATGCAGAACTGCCTGTCATCCTAGCTGCACAAAATCTTACCATAAATCCATCTCCTTCTTCAAGGGTACAAGGGCACCCTTGTACAGTGTATTGCCCCCTGCCACGCAGAGCTGTGGCAGCCACATATACTGTGCCAAGCAGGCACCGTGCCACATCAGTCACTTGTCCACCTAAACTCAGGTGGCTGGCCATGTGCCACATTGACCTTAAACAAAGTGCTGTAGGCATATTGGCCAAATTTTCTGTGCTGCTCACAAAGTCAAAAGTTGTTTGCAGTTGCTCTTAAGTATCCTCCTTTCTCATCAAAGAACAGGCAGAATAGGAGGAGAAGCTGAGTGGGGGATGTTTCCTGTACATGCTCATTGCACCCTTAAAAATGTGAGGCAAAGCACAATGAAGTTTTTACAGGCTTTCAGCTATTAGATTGAGGAAGACTTGATGGGTTAAGTATAATAGATGGTTAACAGTCAAGAGATAGCAAAGCAGTGATTACAGGCATTTTGAATGATGAAAAGTTCAGTGCTTTGTGGTGGTGGAAAGTGGTTTGCACCCGTTAGAGGAAGTGGGGATGAGTTCTGCACTGCCTAGCAGGACATGTCATAGTGTATTTTGTGTAGGAGACAGGATTTTAGGGTTTGGGTTATTTTCAATTGCTCCACCATTGCCAAAAATTCACAGGCTATGCATTTTATGTTTGATAAATTATTGTCGTGGCACACTGTGAGCATGTATGACTCGGAGCAGGTACATATGATGGTGGTGGGACTGCCCTGAGATGTCCACAGTCCACAGGGGGAAAGGCAATGCCTGTTACCTTCTCTGTTCTGGATGACATGGAAGTAATGAAAACAGGCAGCAGTTTCCAGGTATGGCTCATGAGGAGGACCTACAATGAGGATTAAGGTCACCACTACACCAGAGGAAAGGTGACTTCCTCAAGGAAATGCACAGCAAGGAAAACCAGCCTGCACAGGACCTATGGGGCTGCTCATGATGCACGAGATATCCGTGAAGGCTGCCAGCAATGGCCTCAATAACTTCCTTGCTTACCAGTGGGTAACACGGGGAGGCAGCAAGAAGGGCAGCAAAGACTCCACCTTCTACAGCTGCTACAGGTCACTGCAGAGTTCTAGGAAGATGACAAGGTTTTACCAAAAAGCACTTGTCTCTCTGGCCTTGAAGCTCATCTTTACAAGAGACAACAAATTCCATGGCAAGGGAAGACAGGAAACTGTGTGAGGGACCTTTGCTACATAAGGCTACAAATTTGTTCAAGTTGTTGTTCAGGTCAACTGCCCTGCGTGGAACACCCAAGGATACTCATGTGGGTTCAGGTGACAGAGCTCTTCCACGGACCTCTCTTTCAGAAGATGTACATCTATCTTCCCTGGCATCATGCCAGAGAAAGCCAAGGGAAAAGCAGGCCCAGATGTGGGAAAAGGCATAAGTGGCAGCAACAGGAAAAGCTTTCACACTGCGGGTGACACCCTTGTGCTTGCAACATGATGCCATCTGTAGATAACAAGAGAACACAATGCCTGCAAAAGAGACCTATGTCATGCAGAGACAAAGACCTGGATCAGAGCTTCTGAATTATGAACCTACTGTGTGTTGAAACATGGCTGCTCTGAACCAGTCAGCTTCTGCCCTCCACCAAGTTCTCAGGGTTTATTACAGACTGCCTTACATTGCTTTCCATATAAACAATGTCCAAAACCAATGACAACGGTCAATGCAGGCGTACTCTTTGTAGTGATGAGATTATACAGCCCCAGATGCAACTCCATTTCATGCTGCCCACCAAAGAGGCACATTAGTTAACCAGTCATCAAAAGACTAATCTCACAATGTGAAACCATCTGCCTTACTCATACAGCTGAAAAGGGACACTACTATTCCTTGGATACTCAGAAGAATGCCCAGCACAACTCATTTATAGATTCACAACAGCCTCATGTAAGTGATATTATTATCTAAGTACCTTTTATCATATTTTAACTAAGTAAAGGTAAAACACAAGTAAATGTATTTTTTTAAGACATCTATGGTAAGTAATAGAATTGCAGATGTCTAAAATACACGAGCAAAGATGTGACAGGAAAACCACACTTAACCTACTTACACTGAGATTAAATCAGGAAGGACTCTCTCTCCACCACCACAGAAATCAGTTGCTGGGGTTTAACTTTTCAGCACACCTGATGACTCAAGCTGCCATCCCTCAGAAGAAAACACCTTCAGGAGACAACGCATCTATCACAGCATTAGCATTCCACTAGTGTCCCTACTTGTGTTCTTTTGGCTACTGCTAGTGCTTGTGCTGGGCTAACTGCTGACATAGTTTCTCTTCTCCCAAATTCATGAACAGGAAAGAAAATCATAATGATGTAGAAATTACTTAATCTTAACAGAGTACTAACGGAAAAATTAATATGCATAGCCAAAATCTTCATCTAAAGAAACCTATGCAGATTTTCCAAAGTTTGTCCTACCACAAACTACTACTTTTATGTCCTACTTAGTTCCACATGTTTGTCCTATCTCCATATCAGGATTTAGTGCATGCTAAGTACAATTCATCAAACATATTATTTGTTTGATGTCACTGATCAACAGTGATATTCTGTGCATTTTTAATCTTCTACATGCAGAGTCCCTTGCTGGCAAAATAGATTAAATTATAAATAACTTTATTTAGAAGATTAAATAGTATAATTTGTATTTTTACAATTACTTGGGTTTTTTTCAAGTCCTGGTATTATTTTATAATTACAAAACAGAAAAACTGTTTTACCATGATCGTTTTCTTTATGCATAGGATTCTACATCTTTCCCTTAATTAAGTAAAAAAGCTTGGACAGTACAACACATGAAAGCTTGTGTCTACTATCCAGAAATTTGGCTCACTAATAATGCAGAAGCTCTCTACGTAAGTGTTATTTGTGAATGTAAAAATAAGGAAAACCCAAAATTATAAATGTAATGTCTTTCTCTTTTACAAAGGACTATGCAGAGGTAAAATAACTGTACAAAATCATAAGGCAGACTGTAACTGGACAAAAGTAATGTTCTCAAGCATGTTTTCTCTAAAGTATTTTGCTAAGGATATTTCGTATACCTTCATGATAATGTTTTAAATTGCATTTACAGATACACAGACACTATACAAATACATAAGCTGGTCCCACCGCTGAAGGAAACTTGATATACACACCTCCACAGATTAAATGCAGTAGTATGCAAGCAACCAAGAGCCCTGTCAGTTCCCAGTGATGTCAAGAGTCATCTTATTGAAGATTTTTGGATCCCTTGGCTAATATTTCAGCAAAGCTTCACCGAGCATTAAATCTGGATACATAAAAAAGTCCTACCTTACCATTCCCTCTACCAACCAACCAGTACTCTAACCTGGTTATGGTCACTCAACATGTAGCATCAGCAAATATGGTCTACACACAGGCACCTAATCTATCCAAGTCTGTTTTCAGTTTAAAGCCAAAAAAGCCCCAATTTTCATTAAAAGTAATTACATCTTATATCCTGTGCCCTGAGACCAGAAACACAAAGAGCAACAAATCTCACTCCACGTTTCAAAGCAAATTCTTGCTGTTCTGAAATATGGCACTGTCTCTCACCATGTTTTCCCAGCCTGTAGCACTTGACACCGGTTTATTTTGGTCAGCAAAAGACCTGTGGCAGACAAGGCATCAAACACTTTGTCCACCTCCAGTGCCCTGATAACTAGAAAAGCTATTGTATAGAATTTTTAAAAAGAGATAGTGACAAAAGGGAGACAAACTCCTAGGGAATCCTAGGGAAAGACACCAAACAGCATCGCATGCCAGCCTGCCTTACTGAGGGCTGCTCTTGTTGTTTGCCTTTGCAAAGCACTCAGAATTTTGACTGCAATCCAGCAAAACAATTCTGCATTTCCCATGTTTTCCCACCATTGACTTGGAGGGAACTATTTGTACACATGAAGACAAACCTACACTTCATATTTTGCTGGGTCAGGATCAAGGCACCAATCATCTTTCTGGATCCTTATTTTCTTATGAGAATTGGATAAAATGAGCTAAAAAAAAATCTTTTAAGTGTGAGCTTTAGAAAGCCTCAAGACCCAGGAACATTCCTAAAATAATTTGCATTCCACAGCAGCAGGGCAAAACCATTTCCATTTCAATAAGCCCTTTGGAGAGGACTCTGGTCTACTGGCTGAAACTCAGGACTGAATCCCAGCATAAAATAAGCACCAAACCCACTTGTACAAGGTCACGTGAAAAAACACTTTTTCCTATTCTTCGTCAATACTTTGGCTAAACTCTTTTTCATTACTTCAAGTCTGCATCCCAACACTTATTTCAAGAAGGGCACTGTCACTCCTCTGCTGGACAGACAGGTAAGCAGGGAGATTTCCTGTCCCTTTCCTGTATCATCCTCAAGCAGCTGTCCCCAAAGAGTCAACAAGTCTGTGGCTTCAAAAAAGGTTTGACAAAAACCTGGGTTTTAACACTCACTTCTTTCATAAGTTTGATATAAATAACATGCACTAGCAGCTGAAAACTTTCGAAATGTGGTGAGCAAAACCCACAGCGGAGACAGACAAACAGACAAGTTCCCACACGGTGCTACAGTCACTCACTCCTGTGACCAGAGAGGGGGATACACATTTAACCAGTACTTGGCAATGTCAGTAAATTTCAGGAAATCATGAAAACAGATTTGTCATCTAGAAGCCAACACCTTACCTCACACATCTTGCTTAGATTATGGTAATCGAAAACCTCCCACCCTCAAAATGTTCACAAACTTGCACATTATCTACAACATGTGCAACCTAAGCACTACTGCAATAAGGTGATGCAGTGTGTAATGTTGCTGCTATATTATAAAAACACTTATATTCAAATTATTTGGTCAAATTCCACTTCTCAGTTTTGCTCACTCTCATACACTTCTAGCAGTTATAAATTTCAATGCTGTGAAATGACTACTTCGTTCAGAAACTTGTAAAAGTGAGGAAGTTTTACCTTAAAAAGGATTTTGGGTCAAGAATATTGGTATTTTTTAGTTATTTTAGATGCAAAGTGCTCTTCACAGTGATTCCAAGCGGTTTAGCATCTTAGTCTCTTTAGTTGCTTCATAAAAGCCGGATGTCTTTATACATAAATTATGTATCAAAGCATAATTAATGCTCTTCCACAATTTGCCTCACTGTTTGTTAACAGCTTCTTGGCTAGTAGAAATGTTTTATTTTTCCTCTTCACTCCCAAAGGCCTCATACTTCAGAGGTTGGCTTGAGCTGCCTGAAGTAGGCAATGATAACACGAATACATCCTTACAACTCTGAAGCATAAGCAAAGTTTTCACTAAGGACTTAACACTCAAGGCAGAGAGACAGCAGGAGCTGATTTGTTTTAATTAACGCTACAAGACTTATACTGGGTAACAGCTGCCTGTCACATCACTCCATTTGTTTGCTACAACCTGCAAGCTCAGATTTCCTTTGGACAGCAGCTGGACCTGTCAAACTCAGCAGCACTATCACCCACATCCTTTCCCTCCTGCTCACACAGGATTGAGGTACTGTATGGAAAATGCAAGCTACCACTTCATACAGTACAGACGCAAGAGATAACTATTAGAACTAATTTACTGAAATTAGCCATCACAATAATTGTCAGGGGCTGATTCTATTGGAACTAAACTCTAACTTGAGGGGTGATTTCTTATTGCCTTTTCTTAAAAGGTATGTTTTTTTAGAGTTTATATTTTCATAATAGTGCCTATGGTGCACAACTCTAGTAATATCTAAATCCTCCAAATGGCCCATTATATGCTTTAAGAATGAAAGCTACACATATTCCTAAATATTACTTGGCTGTTTGCTACATTTTTCCTTTGGTTATCAAGCCATTTAATGACTCCAAAACTCTGAAAATTGTGGGTCACAGATTATTGTTGAATAAAAGCAGATATAGATGCAGACTATTCATATTCAGCTCAGTAACTTGTTTCTCAGATAAAAGAGAGATAAAGTGTTGCTCCCCACTGTCAACTAAAGATTAATTGAACCTCTTGTACTCTGATACTGACAACGGGTAGCACGACTTATAACTGGACTCCTGCTTTTCCGAGGTCTGGACTGGAATTGCATGGTATACAAACCTGTTTGGGATTCTGCGCCACTTCTTGCACATTACCCAAACAAGGAGCCAAAAAAAATGTGGCATTACATGCACAGTGTTCATGCCTGTTTAAAGTTTCATCCTGCAGGGCAATGTTGTTCTACTGTTTTGTCCAGCAAAACTGAAACTCGAATGCATTAAAGAAGACGGTCTCTTCTCTACACAAGGTTCTTTTTTTCAGTGAAAGGGAACACGAAAGGAATTACGAGAACAGGGTAACAAGATCAATGATGTAGAGACTGGTAAAGGAAAAGCCACTACCTCCACAGAATTACAAAAACAACTTAAAATCAAGTCACCATTAGTTCCCCTGTCAATACCAAATAAAGAGCTTGGAATACAGTGCACCACAGATTAATGAATGCCAAGTGCAGGCTGATATAAAATACACCTTGTATTTCAGCAGTTTGGCATTTTTATTGCAGTCACTTGTCTGTATGCCAATTTTTCAGACAGCCTTGGAACCTGATTAACTTCTCCATGTGCTCTAGCAGCAGAGTCAAAGAACACAATTTCTTCATTTAAAAGTGATCCTGACAGAAAATAATGTAGAAAAAACAAGCTAAGTGATCTCTAACCTTCTATTAAAATTCACCAAGAAGTCACTTGTCTTCATTTCTTCACCCAGTTGCATGACCTCTTCAATTCCAACTCCGACTTTTGAAACATCCATTCAGTATGGTTCTGTGAGTTAATGAAAAATAACCCGAAACAACTCAGATGTTTGGCATTTGCACCTTAAATTACCAGAAGGTTGGTTTAGTAATTTATAAAAACTATAAAAATTTATGAACATATTCTGTCAGATATTTACACAGCATCTGAGGTCTGCAAGTAGAAGAACTTAGGGTTATCTAAAAGTGCCCACTATCAAATACTTGGATGTTTTCTGTCAACAGTGACCAAAGTGCATTTTACTTGTTGTACCATGACATTCTAATCTCCAACATTAGCTTCAATCTTAATAACAAACCAACAGATTTGTAATAAACGGTCGCTAATGACTCGCGAACCATATTCACGTTGGGAGAATCCATACGATTCAAGAGTCAGTGCTCTGCTGGGACAAACTGAAGGCACAGGTCACACTCTCCACAATTATGTTGTCTTAAGTTGTTTGGTAAACTTTGTGGATTTAACTTTTGAAGAATATCCTTGTCAAAACACATGATATTAAAATCAAAATTTACTGCAATTTCAGATTCTGGGACCCAAATATATAATTAAAAGTATGATAGCAACCATAACACCTAAGTAGATATGCAATAATTTTTGCAATCAGGCTGGAATTTAATATTAAAAATTATAACCTGACTAAGGGTCTTTGTAAATCAGATGATTACTTAATAAATTTACAAAATTATCTGTGTAAATCATTGACTACAAAGATTATGCAGACTTATACAGTTTTAAAAAATTAGTGAATTTGACAAGTAAAAATTTTCAAAGCAATATGTCCTGCTGGTATTTTTACAGATCAGAAAAAGACACTCATTCTATATTGTTTTAAATTATTTATTGAAATGCTTTTCTGACTTGGGTAAAAAATATTTAAAACATTCTTATTTATATTCTCTATTTTCTATTAGTTTAAGAAGTCCATATTCATTTTAGTAATGTCTTATTTTAAAATTATTTTATAATGCTGAGATTTTTGATTTTGATAAAACTGGTGTGAAAAATTTAGCAAAAATCAGATAATTTTGTTTTTGAAAGGATGAGAGCACAGCCCATTCTCAATCAGGTCACTTTGATGACCTCTAACATCGTAACATACACTCTGTAACTCAGTATTTCATCTTTGCTAGAGGTCTAAAAATCTGTAAATATTTGGCTGTATGGGTCCTGAAGCCTGCAAAGACTTGAAGTGCTCTGAGATTCAGGCATAAACACGGACAAATAGTGAAACAATAAGAACAACTTCAAGGGGGAAAAAAATAATTCCAAGTCTTAACTTTTCTATTAGAGTAAGACAAAGGGTAGAAAGATATTTAATTTCCCATTTATCCTTGTTTTGTTTTCTATCTTGTCACTCTCTCTGTTTTGGCCAGGGCAGCCTTTCTCCTTTTCATTCAATAAATGCCTAAAAATTAGGATGGATTTTTATTAGCCAAAACCCTCCACAGACTCAGTGAAAAATCTGTATAGCAAATTCAATGATTAAAAAGGGAGACAATTCCTTCTATCACTTACACTAAGAGTATTTTAGAGAGAACAGCATGCAAATGTTCACAAGACAAGTAAAGACGATTTCCAAGTGTGAAAATTATTCTTGTCCCTGGCAGCTGCTATGTGAGAAGTAATAAGGTCCAGAAGCCTTGCTGGGCACAACCAGTGACAAGAATATCATTATGATCCATCTGCAACCCCCAAGAGACACAAAATGCCTCGCCAATCTTTTGTTCTAAACAAAACTAGAAATCCAAAGTAACGTGTTTCCAAGCCAGGACATAGTGAGTGTCACCACAAGAACACCTCCCTGACCCCCTCAAATGGTTTCAAATATGGGCAGGCTGAGAATACCTTTCAGAATTACAGAATTTTGGTATCACAGATTTTATAGTAAATGTGTTTGCTTTGCCTGCATATTTACTCGCTTTGTGAGAAAAGGAGTGTTAGGTTTGTAAAAACAAGTGAGTCACGAACAAGTCAAAATATTTCCAGTAAACTTACTTTTGCCTGAATACCCTGAGTTAACTGAAACCAAAACATTTTGCAGACTTGTATCAGTTTCACTGGCTTGTGATGAACTGGTACTCCAGGCTGTGCTACATTTTGCTGAAATTGTTAGTTACAGAATCACAGAATCAACTAGGCAAGAAAAGACCTCTGATCATTGAGTGCAACATGACCAATCACCACCATGTCCACTAGACCATGGCAGCAAGTGCCACCTCCAGCCTTTCATTAAACACCTCCAGGCACAATGACTCTACCACCTCCCTTGGCAGCCCACACCAATGTTTAATCACCTTTTCTGTGAAGAATTTATTCCAAATGTCTAACCCAAAACTCCTGCAAGCCATCTTGAGACAATGTCCTCTTGTCCTGTTGCTGGTTGCCTGGGAGAAAAGACCAACCTCACCGGGCTACTGCCTCCTTTCAGGCAGCTGTAGAGAGTCAGGTTTCCCCTGAACCTCCTTTTCTCCAGGCTAAACACCCCCAGCTCCCTCAGTGCTCCTCCTAAGATTTGTGTTCCAGACCCTTCACCAGATCTGCTGCCCTTCTCTGGACAAGAGAAGTTTCATTCCCCTTCATCTGGGGTCTAACAGGCTAACTGTGGAAATCCCCACCTGACACATTTTTTCTTACTTCCATTGGCATCCACCACTGAGGACCAAAACTGACTGATCTCTTTCCAGTGCCTGGCAGCACTGGGATGAGGAAGGGCTATCTGGCTCCCAGGTTTACAGGAAGCAAAGGATGCATCTATTCACGATACCTCATATGCTCGTTTTCAAATTACTCTTCCACTATAAGAGGGAGGAGTGGTTTTGTCATAGTGCATTTGGATTTATTCTGGCCAGCAGCCCTGGTCTTTTCTTGGATGAGCCTTGAGAATACAAAAAAATAGTGTTTCAACAGGTAAATCATCCGCTGTTCTTTCTCACTGTGAGAGGTACTAAGTCACTTGCCTAATTAATACAGGTGATTGCTGAGATACCTAAGTGCAGTTGAAGCAGAAAAAGATTATGTTACATCTTCTTGGTTTGTCTTTATCATTTTAAAAGGGTTTAATGTCTTTTTTTTACTCAATGATGCAGCGCATACAAAAGAAAAAACCAGAAGCCAGAAAGCATCCTAGAACGTGTATGGAACATTTCTGGAGCATTACAAAGGTTGCTTCTATGCACAGAAAGTTAAGCTGGTTGTTAAGACTAAATGAAAATTGAAATGAAATAGAACTTATGATTACAAAACAAACCTCAGGGGATTTTGTACTTCTGTCTACGAGCTTCTCTTTTGTTATGCCAATCAAACATCAGTTATGTTTTCAGTAACATCTTTCTCTTAGCTAATACTTTCCAGCATTTTACTACCTTCCCTCTGCCTTTTGCTTATTCGTTCTTTCCAGATCTTTGTTCAGCATCTCTACTTCCCTTCCTTTCAAACTCCTCTTGGTTCCCTACATGCCATGTCTGTGACAATGACTCTAGAGATAATTCCACCCAGAAAAGACGTAATATCATATCTGACTATCTGGGGACAAAAGAAACATGGAACTACTTTAGATATGTGTTTAATATGTGCTTCACTGGTCCTTCCAGCACTTATTATTGCAGGACAATATAATGATTAGACCCTTAGTGTCTTCTTTGGGCATCAACCTGTCAAGGAACTGCCAAAATAGAGTTCTAATGCTATATAAATAACTTGTTTGTTGCTCAGTTTTACAGCGCTTTTATTGTAATCATTTAAAAAGCCATACTGAATCTAAAGTTACTTATTTCTGCAGGACAGGACAAACCAAAGCTGTCCATAACATTTTACAGCTGCAGTGATTGAAATACCATTCTAGCTAAAGTACACCAACAAAATTGCAGTGACAGTTTATGACCAAAAAATCACATGGAACTCTTGGTGTTGTGGTTCTCTCTGAAAGACTGTCACTCTTGCAGAAGATATCCTTGCTTCTCCTCAAGAGTCCCTCAACACCATTAATAGCAACAGGAACCTGGAAACAGAGAGTGAGTAGAAGGGCAAAGTTTAATATTGCTCAATGCACTACATTTGCTTGGTGTTATGCATGTTAGCACAGGTTAGACACTGCTACACTAGTATTCTCCTAGGTGCTTTCCTAAGCTTATATGTTTCTATCCCAATTTGTTTGTGAAACAGCTTCTCCTAAAATAGTGCTCTAGGTGCAAGACACAGAAGGCTAAAAGCAGATCTACTCCAAGACATAACTAGTTTACAAAGGCATCCTTGATCCTTATTTAGCACTGCAAATCATGTCACTTTATAAAAGATCAATCAGTACAAGCAGAAAAAGCAAGAAAAAAAAGGAAATATGAGAAACATAGAGACAGTAAAGTCCATTGGAAATAACTCTTGCTTCTGGATTGTCATATAAGAGATATCTGGAACCCAGAACACTCTTTCACAGCAAACTGCAAATAGACCATGTACAGAAGGTGGCATTGGAACACAGAGACAAGCCAGCAAAAAAAAGCAAAATTAGAACAAAATATTTATTTGATTATCCCCAGGATATGTGAGCAATTAAATTTTATTATCAACTTTCAAGATTTTCCCATTCAGAATTCAAGTCAACTGACCTTCTTTCTGTCCTAACTCTTGTTATTTCCTGCCAGTTATCACAAAATAGCAGTATCCTTGGCATCATTCAAAGAGATTTCCTACTTCTTTCCACACACGCAAGAAAAGAACAAACAGATTCTTCTGGGTTTAGTGACAATTAAATGATGCAGCTGCCTGCACGGTGGCACGGGCTAAAGTAGAAGTGTGTGACTGCTGTTCCCTTGGTGTTTGGAGCAGTCTTGTTTGCCTCATGCTTATCTTCGAAAGCAGGAACATCTTAAAATAAAAGCTCAGAGGGGCCAGTAGGGAACTAGCTGGCAATACTCTTGTTTTGAAAACATCTTATGAGCCAGGTTGCTCTTACTAAAGGGGACGATTTAGATTTGTAAAGTTAGGTGTAAGGTTAAGTTCTCAATTGCATCAACCTTACAGTGCCAGCACTGGCTGCCTTAAGTATAGCGCGTGTATTCATTTATGGGCAGGGGTCAATGTTTTTTTGGGTTTAATCATCAATCAAGAATTTAGGAATTTGAGGGAGAGACGGCAGATCAGATCTCAGCCATGGCAATGAGCTGTAGATTAAATGTGTCTCAATAATCAAGGGAGGGGGGATTATCTTATGATGCTTCCTCTCCACAGAGTCCTGGCAGAAAGGCAGGCACTGAGAGAAGGCATGCAAATGTTCACAGAATTTCACAACAAGGAGGTTCTTGATGCAGAGAAAATTATAGAAATTAGAGGAAATAGAAGTTATTGCCTTTAGTTAGAGAGCATGAATTTGTGACCTGCCCTGGTTAAACTGAGAGAATACACTACATGATTTAATGGCCCCCTTTAGGAAATAATTATTTATTTTCTTGCATTTATGTGATTTTTGTACCAAACTCTCCAAACCGCCCACTACTGTTCTCATTCTGATACACAGGTCCAGAGGAACTTCTAATCTTATTTTTCTCTTTTATTCACGCTCATCCCATCTTCTGCTTCTTACACTAATAATCCTATTATCAATTTTCAGCATCTGCATGATCAGAACAACCAGATCCTATTTACATGTCAGAGCACTGAACAATTCAAAAAGCAGTGGCAGTCAGCCCATTACACAGTTATAGTACTCCAGGATCTATACCAGTTCCCATTAGGTTTGCAAATGAGATTTGGACTGCTTTGACTTACAATTCAGGGCAAGTAACACACTAATAGTGGAAAATACACTACACATACAGTGGCACCAGGGCAGCAAACACACACAGTGTCGAGGAATAAAACCACAGTTTGTCACTGATCCTGTGACTGTACCTGTACTTCTGTTTAGCATCAGTCCCTGGGTTCCACCCAGAGCCACGTGCCCCACACAGCCCCATTTTGCATTGTGCAGTGCGACCACTCCCCACGCAGAGGTGGAGCAGTGCTCCTTGCACTGCTTCTCCAAACCAACAGGGAAGGGAAGGACCAGTGAAGGGAAATTCCCAATGACAGCATCTTTATTTCCCCCCGATGAAGGGTCAGAGCACAGTAGAGATTTGCAGGGTCACTGGCATACTGAAGACTTCACAACAAAAAAGGGACACTCTTCCACAATGCCAAGAAGGGACAAGACTGCTTGACACCTGGCGCTGCTGCATGTAATTAGGTATCTCAGACTTAAACAGCCAGATTTTGTGCTAAACTTTGGGACAACCAAGAATCAGGTTGTACCTGCTCATGTTAATTTTACAACTGCAATGCAATCCAATTTGAGTGTTCAGATTAGGAACCTCTTCCCCATTCTGTCAGAGCTGAATTTGCTAATCTCCTGGTAATAATGCCAGGCACATCCTCTCCTACTGATTCCTGGAAAGAGAACGTATGTGTCATTTATATTTATTTATGAAGAGCCTCATCGTGTTACACAAAGTGGCCACAAATATCAGATGAGGTGGGAAGATTGTGTTTAACTCAATTTTAAAGGCAGCTAATACTTTTGCTTTTCATCAACTACTTTAAATATCTTCTACAAAAGTATTTTGCCTTACTGGCCATGCATTACAAGGTGGAACATGTGTTAAAGTCAGACAGGGGAAGCAAGAGACCTCAGAGAAAAGTTTGGCTGTCCAACATTCACCTTTCTAAAAAATGAACTGTCATTTGACTAAGGGACAGAAACTTCTAACAGAGGAGTGAAAAAACACTGAAAGTTAAATTTTAACCAAGTTAAGTACTTTAAGAAAAAAACAAATCCTCTAATGTAGTAAATCCCTCTTCCTCACAGGAAAAAAAAAACCAACAAAAAGTGGTGTGTCCCGTAGGAGTTAGTGACAGCTCAAGGCTTGACCTCGGCAAGCTGTCAGCCTCCTGAAGAGAGATGGAAAACTGTGTAAACCGTGCTGCGGCGGCTTCTGTCGGCGGGGTTTTTGATGCAGGCGTCGAGACCCGTGTGCGAGCGATGGGCGCACTTTTGGAGCCGCAGAAGTTTTTCCACGCGGGAACAAACCTCCGGGACCACGACCCGCGTCTCTCGTCACGGGGGTGCCACCGCACCGCCCGCTGCCCCACGCTCTGCCCTGAAAGCCCTGCGAGGACCGTGGGGAGAGCGGCAGAGGAGAGATGAGATGTCCCCTCCTCCTCCAGATTCGCGGTCCTGCGGCCTTTCTGTGCCCAGAGGCAAGAGGGGCCGGGGCGGGCGCCCATCCCGGGGCTCCGGTGGGCGGCGCCGCGGGAGAGCCTGAATGGCCGGGGCGTGGGGAAGGTCGGGGGGGAGAAGCGGAAAATAAATAAGACGAAAGCCTCCTCCTGAAGGCGGACACATTGTGGCACAGTTTTCCTGCGGCGGCGGGCCCGGTCCGACAGACCCGGTGCTCGGCGCCCGCCCCCCAGCGCCCCGCCCGGAGCGGGCCCCCCGCTGCCCCGAGCGCCCCGGCACCGCTGCGGGACGGCGGAGCGCCCCCGGCCCGGCCCCGCACGCCGGCCCCGCTCACCTCATGGCCCAGCTCCGCGGGCGCCGCCCGCTCCCCCAGCGCCGGGCCGGGGAGCGCAGCGGCGGCAGTGGCGGCAGCGGC
>PYHW01009683.1:375248-397567 GCA_013186435.1 Turdus rufiventris | reverse complement strand
GGGGAGACGCCTGGCGGCGGGCGGGCCGGGGGAGGGCCGGGACGAGGGCCGGCCGCACCGCGTCCCCTCCCCGCTCCGCCCTTGCGGAGCGCGGGCAGCGCGGGGCGCGGGGGTGCCGCTCCGCCGCCGCCGGTGCCCGAGCGCTCGCTCTGCGGCGGCGCTCCCAGGAAGTTTGTTCTTAGGGGAGTGCGGGTGCTGCGGCTGTCAGGCCGCCCATACTGCTTCTGGCCGCGGAGTTGTCCGTGCTTGTGAGGATCCACAGAACGTCCCGACCTGCGCTGCTGGTGGTTAACAACTTCCCAGGAAGACACCTCGCAGCATTTAGAATGTCCTACACACGTCCTGTTTTGCTGCCTTTACTTGGGGTTCAGTTGCAGACTCGCACCCCAGCAGGCCGAAGGGGAAGGCAATGCGTGCACATCCCCTGAAGCGACTAGTGACTTTCTTCTACTGTCCCGGGTCAACCCTGAGGAGATGATTATACCTTCTTTGTTACCACCAAGCTGGATAGGACTTTGAGCAATCTGACCAAGTGAAAGATGTCCCTGCTCATGGCAGGCGTGGGATTGGACTAGGTGATCTATAAGGCCCCTTCCAACTCAAACTACTCTGTCATTCTATGAGCCAGTGTGGACTGCACTGGGTGATTCAAATGTTGGTTTCTCATGCTATAAATGAGTATAAATGAGCAAAAGTTCGACACAAGTGGGGTTCAGCAGAAGAGAGGAGTTCAGACTAGCGTCACTAGTGCAGGGTGTGCAATGTGCAATAGGTGACTCCAGCAGTGTCCTTCTCCGCGTTTCTCCAGCCGTGTTGCCGTGGGCTGTCCTGCCCTCTAGTGCCTGAAGCGCCCGCTCCCTCTGGCCGCTTTCCGCTCCCCCCTCCACGCACATACCCCGGAGCTGCAGACCCCCATGCACCCCCCGTGGGTGCAGAACTGTCCACCCTGTGGCCCTTTCTGCCTGCCGGGGACAGCTCCTGCTGGGAACGCTGACCCAGCAACGACACGGTGTTGCTGCATGTAGCACAGATGTACTCCTTGCGGGGAACTGCCCCACCTGGGGAACTGGCCTGTGAACGCACAGCTAACTACACATGGCAGCGAAGGCACATTTTGTCAGTTACGTCTGGTACTGTTTCCAGTGAACCCGCGGGAAAGGACCAGGAAAAGACGATTTAAAGGAAAACCGAGACTGGACTTAGCGTGTAGCTCCAGTCCCTCACCTCCAGGAAGGGCTCCAAGAGAGGATGCTGAGGAGGATTTTGCACAGGCAGAAATCCCTAGGGGCAGGTAACTCTCTGAACCTGACAAGCCTGAAGAACAGCTGCTTTGGTTCTATTACCTGCTGAGATGTCCATTCAAGTTTATGAGGAAAGGAAAGACTAATATGAGTCAAAAGCAATTTATTTAACTGCTTTCAAAATAAGGAAAGTAAGGAAATATTGTCAAAGAACATTATCAAAGCACTTGCAAAGGTTATTATGATGCTCTCAACATCCTTCTCATGACCTTCTAGTACAGGGTGTGGGACAGCATTACTTTTCAAGCGTAAACCTCCCAGGTTTTGATGGATTGGATTGTGTAAAAGGGGACAGAATTTCCATGCCATTCATTGCACTAGTAACTTCTCTCTTGATTCTAGCAGCCGGAAATCAGCAATTCCAGCATATTGAAAACATGTTTTAATGCTCTACTGTTGCTTAGGTTCATCCTTCAGCATGTCTAGGGTACAATACCTCTGAATAGATAGGAATTAATTCCTTATTTCTAAGCCACTGGTCTCCATTTACTTGATGACTTGCGTGTTTTTTATTCAGTTTCCAAATCTACTGTTCTTCTTGACCTTATTCTTCTAACTAAGAAGAGGTGGAATCTGAAGTCTATTCCTCATCAACAGGTTGGTCAGTCTCTTCCTCTTCAACAGGTTGGTCAGTCTCTTCCTCTTCAGCAGGTTGGTCAGTCTCTTCCTCTTCAACTGATTGGTCAGCTTCTTCCTCTTCAACTGGTTGGTCAGCAGCATCTGCCTCCTCAGACACCTGGGGAGCTGCATCTGTTGTCCTGGGCTCTTCAGCAGGTGTCTCTGTCTGATCAGGTGGAGGTGGATGGCTAAATTCATCTAAGCGTTTTTCAACCACCATACGAATCAAGGCTGAAACAGAGATAGGCACCACTTACAACCACGGAGGAAAAACCCTATAATTTGAGATTTTTTTTTTGTATATATTACTGACCTATAAACCCCTAAATAGGGAAAGAACTTTGAGATAACTCTAAAAATTAAGAAATACCTAAGGACTGGAGCAAGACAATGGTATCTGGTTAAAAACTTAAACAGATTTAGCAAGAATATGATAGACAGTCTCATCAATACTGTATCCTGCAGCATTATTCTCCTTGGGATGTTTATTCAATAGTCACATACAATATGTTTTTCTTAAAAGAAATTTTCCTTCCTTCTGAAGAGCTACATGAAGAAGTGATCCTTGAGTATACATACTGGCATGTGTATCAGCATAAAATACCTAATGCAGCAGCTGTAATTGTCCAAATCATATTATACTTTAACAAATAAAATTCAGGGTCCTGATTAAACTAAAAATAAACCAAAGGAAGCAAACACAATTGTAATACAACCCCAAAGTCCCAGCAAAAGGAAAACTATAGGAATGAAGATGTAATGCAAGTGTAAGAAGTGGTTTGATCTAAAAACACACTGCTGGGCATACATACACCATATACCATACTTTTGTGCTTCTACACACGACAGAATCCAGGTTTTTCGGGTGTTTCAACTACAGTCTCTGAACGATTAAAAGAGCTCAAATATTTAGCTTGAGCTAGCCCAAAGAAGACTGATGTTTCAATCTATTTCAAAAGCAACAACATGATTATTGACTGATAAGGAGGTAAGCCCTGTTTTGATGAAGAATATTGGTCACCTCACTTCTCAGTCAACCATGGCTTGTCATCATCCTCCTTTTATGTAGGAGAATAATCCATAGCTCTGGGAGCTTACACAAGCAAATTAAGACACTTTCATGGCATACATGTGGTAGTAAACAAGATTGGGTTTTCTGTTTCCACTGGCACAGTCAGGTGCACTACATAGAACACTAGAGCAGTGGTGGCTGTGTAACAGAGGAAGTAGGAGCTTTATAGCAGAAAAAAAGAATTGTGTTCTTTAACCATTCTGTTCCTGATATATGTGTTGTATCTCCCAGCATTAACAAACCTCAAACAGTATAAAGTCAGAAGAGAGCAGATAGTGCAGCATGACTGACACTTCCATTGTTTCAGACTGAAAATCAGTTACCTAGTTGTATGTAGTAGTAGTAGTTTTCCAACATTAAAACATGTTAATATATTAAAAAACAAAACCAAAACCAAACCAAACAAAACCCCCAACACAAAAAAACCCTGTGTGTACTTGGTGGTTTTCCCTAAAATGGCACTTCCTACCTTAACCCACAGTGACCATATAAATACAGCATTTGTTCTGATCAGTGAAAAAACAATCAAGAACATCAGGCCAGATTGTATTCCAGGATTTGTTAACTTACAGTCAAGCATTATCCTTCCCAGAACTTTCTTCTGTAGTGTTTCTTCCACTTCTGACATGAGCCATGGAAGGAATTCTGTCTCAATATCTGTAAGAATTTAGCAGAAAGGAGCAAAGGAAAAATATCACTTTAAAATAGATGACCAACAGGACTTGGTGGCTGTTTTTATTTGCTACAATTAAGGGATGAACCCCCTGCCCCCAAAAGGCACTTGCTCTGTAAGAGTCAGATGAGATCTCTCAGATATTGTTTGGTTTTTTATCTCCAACCTCTCTAATTGAGGTTCATGATCATTATAGATTCAGAGCAGAGTCCTCTCAACTGCAGTTATTTTCAAAGAGGCCTGGCACTTTTGAAGGGCTTAGCACAGATGAGATACACAGTCATGCTCTAACAGATCCAAATAACTATCCTGAACAAGTCAGAAGAATAACATTTCCTGCCTTGCTTTCCAAAGACATTTGGCTTCTGGTCTGCTGAAAGCATTTGTTCTGTCTGACTAAGGAGCTCTTGCTTACCCATGTATTTCTCAAATTATACTTTTTGTACACTGTGATCCCAAAGACTGCCCTGGTTGCAAAATACACTCAGTTTCTGCACTGACCCCACGATTTACCCTGGAGAGAGCATAACCATTCCCAAGCTGTGGTCTGTGCCCGTGTGGACTAGTGAAGTAGAGTGTAGCAAGATAGTTCATAAGAAATGCTGTTGATTCTAAGGGCCTGGAAGTCACTGATATACATTTCCAAAATTACTTTCAGGGCCTAATTCTAATTTACTAATTTGTCCCTTGCTCTGATAATATTAAAAAAAATATTTAGAATGATGTACTGATTTCTTTGTCTGTTCAATAAAAATACAAGTATTTAAATCTGGATCTCTCTCTTCCCCCAAGCCTAACCACCCATTTATTTCTCTCCAGTTCCAAAGTAGCTCTTCTCATTGACACACTGTCAGGTCTTGCTTATTCTTCACTATTTGTACAGATGACCAATAATGTTTCTTGTTTGTTACACAATGTTACATAAATGTAAATGAATAAAGTCTTATGACATTATTCTAAATAATAGGATAATATACTATGTTTCATGGTGGTTTTGAACTTTATATTACTTTGCTCACATATTTAAAAAGAAAAACAAACCAAACCTCTTTCTATGGGATCATAAAAAAATCCACTGTCATGAAGATTGTTGAAGACTGAGGGAATGAGATCAGCCAGGTAACGCTGTGCAAATGCCCGAGCTGCAATTTTCTCTGCAGTCTCTTTCTGTTTCCGCAGCTTTTCCAGGTGCTCCAGTCTGCGACGTTCCTGTCAATGCAATTATGCATGCAAAACTTAGAGGCTTTAAGCTGTGACTCCTTTGATCTAGCCTTTGAAGAATTATCACAGTGTGTGTCCCATAAATAGCAAAGATAGTAAAAAGTACAGATAATTAAGATCTTTACCTGGTATTTGCAGCCTCTAACTTCCACTGAAATTCCTCACATGAAAGAGTACTTGAAAGCAAGTTTGTACTTAATCTATGAAGTATTAAAATACCCCAAATTACAGCAGAACACATTTCTGTAGTATTCCTTTTCTGATTTTGGCAAGTCTGTAAAATAAGGGCATTGCAGGTGGCCAAATGAGACCCTTCTCTGATGCCTTAGTACACATTAACCTTATGACTTTTTGCTTTATTATTGCAGATCAAGCTGGTTATTTGCCTTGGAATGGGATGAAGTTGGATAAGTATTTCCCAAACTTTTTATCTTCCAATATTATACCCTATTGCATGTACAAAAATATTAAAATTCTAATTGGTACAGGAAAACATTAGAAAACACAGTTATACAAGACTGATGAATAGTAAGTAATTAAGACTTGCCTTTCCTGTTTATTTCTATTTACTAGATATAACTAATATAGCATAATACTTTGCAATCTGGAGATATATGTGTGCACAGAGTAGAGCATGCATTGTGTGTGAAAGACAAGGAGGTGTCTCTTACTTCCAAGCCCTTTGACTATTTGTTTAGCATTTACTATAACAAAAAGGTTTAAGAAACCACTGCACCAGGTACAGAAGAAAATGCTGTTGATTTTGGCCTTTTGATCAGGTGTCCAACTACACCAAGTCACTCAAGTATGACTGCTCCAAATAAACACAACAGCGTGTTGCTGATGTATGACAGCAAGCAGCAAAGTGCAGCTGTATGTCATCAAAATGCTTTAATGTATATCAAAGCTGACAGTACTCTTTTGGGCATAGCCAGCTTTTATCACAGCCTGTTGTTCAGTACTAGAAATGTTTTCCTCCCTTCTGAAAGGCTTTGCCCTTAGGAAGTCCTACCTTCTCCTCCCTGATTCGCCTGTCCTGCTCTTCCAAGCGCTGCAATTCAGCAAACTCTGCGTTACGCAGCTCTGCAAAGGCACGCTGATGTGACCACAGCTGGGCCAGCTCTTCTTCCTCCATGACTTCCAGCAAAGCCTGCTCAACTGTTTTCCCAACCAACACTTCCAGGATTGGCTTAACTTCAATGTCAAAGTCAAACAACTGAGGATGGGAGTCAGAGAAACAGAGATAAATGTCCCTTAACCACAATTACTCTTAACAAGGATTGGCAAGGAGAAAAGGAGCATGAACAAAACCCTTGTACTGAAGTCAGGCTGGAGAAGTGCAGATGGGGGACCAGTGTCAGCTAAGGCAGAGATAACCATGTGTGCTGCTGGGGTCTAAGTAGTGAGTGGGCTGGACTGAGACACCACACACCCTCCCACAGCCCTGTGGGTACTGCAAGGGAGAAGCTGAGCACTTGCCTGGACCCTATTTCTGTGTTCCCTTCTTGGGCTAGACTTATTTTACAGAAGAGAACATTTCTCAACACTGTATTGCTTAGCTGAAAGCAGCAGAATCAGTGCACATGGAGACACATCTTCCTAAGTTTTGCACTTAATCTCAAAGAAGACACTGGTGAGTTGAGTTTGGATTTTTTGCATGTTCTGTGAGGTTTAGTTACTTTCTGTTTCTACTTCAATTTTGCATCAGAAATGTATTTTGTATGGGAGACATATTTTGACAGCGCTTGTGGACCTGATTTCATACCTCTCCTTCTTCTATTTGTGTGGCCACATCTTTTCCTGTTTTGGCTGGTATAAAGAGTGGAGTGGTTGGTCTGTCCAAAAATTCATCTGTTTGACACTCTCCATCAACCTCTACTACCCGATCACTAATCTCTTCCAAATAGAGTTCTAGAAACAAAAGCACAATGAATACTCAAAGTGAGATTCTATTTATTTTAGCTTTCAATTGTTTTTGATGACTCTACATTCTGAATTACATTCAAAGAGTGCAATAAAATGTTCTCAATAAAGTTAGAAAAAAGGCCTCTCAAAACATTGGTCAGTTTGCTGCAAAGGCCATCTGATGCTGTGTTCTCTGTTATGTCAGGTGCACTTCATGGAAGTGATTTCCAAAACAGTAGTTTACCTTAAGCAAAAATTTTAAAACCTTAAATTTTAAGGGCATATGAAATTTCTCTGATTATACTGAAAATGTAAAGAATAAATTAAGCAGTCTTGACTAGTGCTCAAGAATGCATGCTGAAAAATAGACCTTCTGGGAAAATATCACTACTTAGACAAGTTTAGAACCTCTGATTCCAGTATTCTATAATTTTAAAGTGTGTGCTTCTACCACCTTCAGCACCAATTTAGCAAGTGAATATAGATCAGCAAACTTTTGTTTTTGGACAGATATAAAAAAAATGCAGCCTTTTACCTGTCTGCACGGAAACATGCTGTCTGCCCTCCACAGGCTCCGGCGTTCCAGTTTGAATTTGCTCTTGTGTAACCCTTCTGGCCAGTCCTTGTTTCTGTGCTCTCCTCTGCTTTTTAACCTCACGAATACTGGGCTCAGTACTCTGAGCAGGGGTGAAGACCAAAAAAACCCACAAAACAGAATACACTTTGTACTTGAAAATGATACTCAATTGCCTCTACAGAAAAATGAAGGTTGCTCTTAGGTTTTAGTGCTAGCTATCTAGTAGTTTGGATTTACTTTCCTGGGTTCTGGCTCTAAATTTTCAGTTGACTTAAAGACTTTATGACATGAAATTAGTAAGTTATGATAGCTGCCTACAGGCACATAATAATGGCACTTCATACTAAGAGTAATAATTTCTTATTCGGAAGTGAATTTTGTATACAGAACTTTGTTAGATAAAATATATTAAAATGGTATGTTCTCAAATTTTGAGAGGTCAAATGGACTTAAGTCCAGTTATCATATTATGAGCAGAATTGTTTGCTAGATAGAAATTATAGGACCAATTATCGCTGATGAAACAAAAAAAAACGCATAATAACATTTAAGTTCAGTATTCTACTAATAGATTGAGACAAACATCCACTTTGAACTTCTTAAACAAAATTTACATAAAATTCACTCTAAGAAATAGCTACTGAACAACACAAAGCTATTTTCAACCAATAGCTTTTAAAAATACGGTCTGCTTACAAATCATATATGATCAAATTATATGTGTAGAAATATTCTCTGAAAAAAAAAATAGCACATTTGGTTGGGACACTGAGCACCCTGGACCAGTGAAAGATGTCCTTACCCATGGCAGGGGGTTGGAACTAGATGATCATTAGGATGCCTTTCAACCCAAACCATTCTAAGATTCTATGATTTATTATTATATCAGGATATAGCATTAACACAAACAAAATACTTTGGTATTCTCACAAGCAGCTTTTGCAGACAGCTGGACCATTTAGCTCTGCTTCTGTGGTAGGGTAAACCAAAGCCTACCCCACGATTCAGTTTCCCAAGAGCTGCAATTCTCCCTGATGATATCTTGCATCAGATAACAGATTAGCAAGTAATGACTTGTGCTCAGGACCATTACACTAAAAAAAACGGAGAGGGAAAATAAAGGCATCAAGTACTTAATGAGGGCAAAAAATCAGAACTGCAGAAGTTGATATGAAACTAAGAGCTTTAAAGAAGAGCTGGAAACAGTCACAGGTTGGTTTAACTGGAGAGCCTATGACTACGCAAAATATTGAAAGTAAAATTACAGCTCCGATGGTTAAAATTATAGATGAGGAACAGCTTTGCTGCCCTGCCAAGGACTCTCCAACAATGCTGTAGCACGATGCAGTTCAGAGACCCCGCATACCTCCGGCGGGTGGCGGACGCACAGGACGTTTCCGCGCACCACTCTCGGGTCGATCATGATGTTGCAGCGGTGCAACGGGACCTTCTCCCTGCGGCACAGCACAGACAGCGCCGGCTGCGGCTTCCCCCCGGCCGGCGGGAGAAAGGCAGGGCGGCGGGGGCTGCGCCTCGGGAAGGGAGCTGGGCCCAGGGGGAAGGCGGAGGGCAGCGGAGCAGCAGCCCGGGGCGGGCGGCGCGGCCCGCCGAACACCGGCACTCACGTCTCGGCGGCATTGGACTGCTTTCGGTACTTGGGGCGGGAGGCCAGGGAGCGGGGCTGGCTGCAGAAGCTGTAGGGCAGGTCGGAGGGTGCGGTCAGCTCGGGCGCTCGGGCGGGCACCATGGTGGGCTCCGTGCGGCGGCCCCGGCTCCGAGCGGGCCGGGCGCGCCTGAGGGAGCGCTAACGGCGTCCGTCTCCCGGGCAACGGCCGCGCATGCGCGGACCACGGCTGCGAGCGGTGCCGGGGAGCGCGGCGTGGCTCGGGCTGGGAGGCTCCCTAAGGATCGTCCATAGATACGGACACCTCCCGCTAGACCAGGGTGCTCAAAGCCCCATCCAGACCGACCTGGAACACTTTCAGGCTGGGCAATTCACCGTCCTCCCAGCAAACAATGTCTTCCTAATATCTAATCTAAGTCTACCTTCTTCCAGTTTGAATAAACTCCCCCTCGTCCTGTCGCTACATGCCACTGTAATAAGACCCTGTCCACTCTGTTATCGGCTCTCCGGTACTGGAATGGAGCGGTCAGGTCAGCCCAGAGCGTTCCCTTTGCTGTGCGCGGCCTTTCACTTCACGGAACCGCTCCTGCCAGGACGGAGCCCAAGCCCCGGGCCGTGCGGGCCCGCCGGGCGCCACCGCAACCCACGGCGGGTTCGTGCTCGGCAGCGCCGCGGCCCCCCCCCCCGGCAGAGGCAATGCGGGCGTGCGACCGCCAGGGGTCACCGTCCTCCCGCCGGCGGCGGAAAAACTGCCCAGCAGGCGCGGCTTTCCAGGGAAACGCCAGGTGGCTGAACGCCATCTGCGCTGGCACCGCTGCCAAGGTTGGCCGGGGGGTCGCGAAACCCTGCCGGATGGCGTGCTGGTGGCCTAAGCGCCGGTGTTCTGGAAGCACCGGCTCGAGCAGCTGCGCCCCAAATGTGTGTTTTCCACACAAGCTGGAGATTTGAATAGTGTAAAGGTGTCCCATGATGACTGAGAGAAGATGAGGTGAGTCCTCAGTATGCTGTCCCTCCCGTGGTGAGCGGCACTCCCTGCAGGGCAAGTCGTGAGCACGTGTTTTCAGCTTCTCTCAAAAATTTCCATTAAGAAAAACATTAAAGCATGGAAGCGTTACTGATACAGTGATAGCCTCTTATTTTAACCTGTTGGGTAAGGATATGCCTTGATTCTTTTAGCAAGACTTAGCAAATAAAATAGTCCATGCCCTATGTTTATGAAACCTCTGGTTTAAATGTAATTCTTGTGTTTATTCTGCTTATTTCAGCTCAGTTATGTCACTGCTGCAGACATCTGTGCTCCACTGCAGCCCCGAGTACTTCATAGGAGACCTCAAAGGCATGGGGAAAGCTGTGGAGCAAGAGAAACTATTTGGCAAACAAGTTTTAAAAACCCACCACAAACTAAAAGAAAACCCGAACAAACAGAAAAAACCCATGAAAACCCCCCAACAAAACTACCAAAAAACCAAGTGTGGGAGACAAGCAGAAAAAAATATTTTTGTAATTTATTATTGAGCAGCTTACAAGGTCAATAGAGGAATGGGAATTGTGTTGACTACACTGTTGCTAGCTGGATGATGGGGAAAGTGGACGTGGGTCTGCAGAAGTACTGTGCAAGTGTCACCAGGGTAGAGGGGAGAGCAGTCCTTCAATATTTGCTTGTGTCTGGGCAAGCAAAGGTAATGAATGGGTTCTTGGTCCAGCCAAGACAAAGGACTGTGACCCTTAAATTTGACCAGAACCAATACAATCCTTTGATTTTGGAGACCTGACTAATATTTTCTAAAAATTAGTTTGGCTATATGGTTGGCTGTACTGCTTTTAGACTGGGGACTCAAAATCTGGATAGACCTTTCCAGGATTGTTACAGATCTGATGTTTCTCTTTATGTGAAAAACAGCTGCAGCATAGCCTTAAAAATGTCAGTCTAAAGCTATCCAGGGCATGCTTGCTGAATAACCCTAGAAATTAGGCTGGAATGTATTGGATAGGAGGACAAGAAGAAGACAGCCTGTAATCCCTGGAGCAAGGATTCCCAAGGAGCTGCCTGTACCCTATTGCCCACAAATCTTGTGAAGATGAAGGTGTTGCATCACAAGTTCATTTTGTTAAGCTGGCCCCAGCTGGTGTCTCACTTTTTGGGAGAATTTCTCATTCACCTGATACGTTCACTGGTAGAATGGCAGCGACTCTATCTGTGAAACACTGCTACCTTCTGCGTTACCAGTTCAGTGCAAAGGTCTCTGCAAATTTATAATAAAGCCATGCCCAGAAAAAAAGGCAGCTTTTCTTCCTTGTCCCCTTTTATGCTGGTGTTTTAGAAGGTGGGTTTTGTTTTGTTTTGGGGGTGGGGTGGGTTGGTTTTTGTTGGTTTTGTTTCTTTGTTTTTGTTTGTTGTTTTGTTGTGGGGGTTGGGATTTTTGAGTGGGTTGTTTTTGGGTTTTTTTGTACCTAGTGGGTCCTGGAACACTTTGTGTCATCACAAGACTGAGTGGAGAGGATCCAAAACCACATTGACTGTAATCAGATTCTTGCCATTACTTGTTTTCTGGATCTTACAGTAGCAAGGCTTTTTCACATATTCTTTGGAGGATTTTCTTGGACCTGCACAATTGCAGTGCCAGAGGTATTGCCTGGGAAATGGACCTAGCTAACAAGGAATGAATCAGCCCATCTCCTATAGGGCAGCTAAGAAAGGTGTTTTTAAGTGTCTTCAGCAGACTTGAAAGCTGCAGAACGAGGACTTTATCTCCTTCCAGGTTTGCTGCAGGTCTGCTAAAAGGCTTTGAAAATACTTGGTTTTTTGTTTGTTTTCATGAGAATTTCCTGGCATTGTACCATGCTTTATGGCATGCCTTTGGCTTTCTTTTTTTTGGATGTAAAACACATTTATTCGCAGCAAAGCAAATGTGAAGGTATCAGTGTATAGTAACAGAAGATGTACACCCACTATTTCCTGCAGCACTTGGGATGCATTGTAACTAGTGAATGACACCTTGAAATACAATATAAGTGATCTACAGGGTCTATCTGAGCGTCTTCCTGGGGCCCCATCTTGGATGTTGCTAGACTGGGAGACCTTGTGCCACAGTGCATTACACAGTACAATACTGAGCAGACTAGCTGAGTCCAGTTTCCACCATCTTAGCTTTCTTAGCAACACCATTCCGTAATTAAGAAAGGAAGGAGGTTTAAGGATCTAGACAATGCTTAATTGTCAGAAAGGACAGGGAGGGGTGTAATGCCTTGCTAGAGCATTGTCTTCTGTCTGGAGGAGGACCATGACTGTGATTATAAAATCACAGGAGTGCTTCCCTGGTGTAAAACTGTGTAATTATATGAAATTTGGGTTATATTTGGTTCTCTGTGTAGAATGGAATTTTAATGTGTGATTCTTACCCCCTTGAGCCTGCAGTTAAATGCGTGGATCTCCCAGTCTTGAAAGTAAGTCTATTTGAGGCCAGAATGCCATTGCTTTCAAGTAGGCATCAAAGAATCACAGAGCAATCTAGACTGAAAAGGAGTCTGGAGGTCTCTAGTGTAACCCTCTTACCTAAGCCAGGACAAATTGAAAGATAGATCAGATTGGTCAGGGCCTTCTCCTGCCAGCTTTTGAAAATCTCCAGGGATGGATAGGCTTGAAATAGCCTTGAAAATCCCAGCAATCATCATGCCATTGCTAATCAATGCCCTGAGATGTCTGATGGAGCTACAAAAAGCACAGACACAGAGACCCATCAGTGTGACTGCAAAGACGAAAAAACCACAGAGCCCGAGTGAGGTCTACACATACTATTTGTTCTGATGCTGTGAGAAGACAATTAATAGAAGTGCCCTCTAACCTCTTTCAACTTGCTGCAGTGATGTGATCAGAGAGAATTAGCAAATACTGTGTCAGTATTGTATCACTGGTGTCCATCAGCCTGCAGAGGGTGTCTTTGCTGCTATTCATGGGTGCTGGGCTCAGTGCATCAGAGATAAATAGGCCTAGCCCTAACAGGGAGACACTCAGGTTAAAAAAATTATAATGTGCCAACCTGGGAGTTTTGACCAATGAGAGACATAGAAGGAAAAGTAAGCTAAACTTGAGTTCTGCTAGTGACATCAATATTTTTAAATAAGGGTTATTATAATGTTATATAAACGTTACTAGGGAAAAAAAAAAAAAAAAGAAAAAAGAGATCCTATCACTCATATCTTCAACCCAAATTATAAGCTTCCTTTTCTGTGTAGCAGTACAGCTTCCTCTTGACTCCAGTTCTGAGTTTGTGGGGTTGGGCAGGACTGGAAAGTTTCAGTTCTCAAAACCTTAATTTCTCCAGCGCTAGTAAAAAAACCCAGAATTTATTAATTATTATTTCCAGCCTAAATTTTCACTGTTGTTTCCCCCTACCACTTCAACTCTGACTTTCAGTGCTGTTTTCCCTAAGTTGCCTTTTCTCATGTTTCCCACAAGCTTTGTTTTTCAGTGACACAAGCCTGCTCTTGAGGCTGCATTCTTGCCTTTTGCCATCTTGTGCTTTCAGAGAGACTGACTAGAAAAAAAATTATGAACAGGTGCTAAAGCACCTTAGAGAGTGGAGCACATTGAAGTTTGAACTATCATTCATTACACTGCCAAATAGAAAATCAATTGTTGGAGGCCTTCCTATTTAAACTCAAATAGACTGTGTGCTGCTATCCTGGTCCACCCCCTTCTTACCTCTCCCTGCCTTGAACAGGGCTCTCCCACTCCATTTTTCTGCCCCAGGAAGCTCTGCCCTATTTTACATCTCCCTGTATTGAGGGCAGTTGTTCAACTGCACTAAACTTGCAGAATAAGAAACAAGACAGATCAGCTTCTATTGCTCCTTCACCGTAGTCTTGGTGTTTGTCCATCTTGATATAAATTTCCCTTTATCACATCTCTGGGAGGCAAATCAGTATCACCCATGCTTAATTTGCTTAATTTGAGATAAACTGCACAGTTCTAAAACTGCACTGGGTAGGAGGCCTTTTAGAAAAAGCAGACCCAGATGTTGAACACCATAACTACAAGTCTCTGGTCTTTATCTGAAGATCATCCTCCCTGATGACCTATGGAGAACTAGCGGCTGCTCTGCTCTTTCTCACACCCAAGGACTTCTCAAATGCCATAATCTTCTGGTGTCTGTAGCTCACAAGATGGGTGTGCATCTCTGTATTGTATTGCATAACATTGTGTACTCCTCAGAGTACAGCCCTGCAAAGTTGTTGAATGATACTGCGGTTGCTTTCTCACCTGGCCACCAGTTGTATTGAAGAAATCCAGTGGGTGAATCACAGGCACAGCTGCACAGGTGTGCTTGCTAAATCTTATGATGGAGAGAGAATTGCATGGCTCAAGACTGTGCAGCAAGCATATGGAAGAACAGAAAAATCCCTAATCCATGTTGTAAGAGCATCTTCTCTGATCACCTGACTTGGAAATTGCTTGGATTTGGCTTTGTTTTTTTTTTTTAATAAAGTTTTATAATTTTCAACATAACCTATGGGATACTGAAGGTGCGGGGTTTGAATATGAACTGTTGCATTTGTTGAGGAAGTTGGTGGGAGGTTTGTGGGTTGTAGGAAGGAAGAGTTTTGAGCAGCCGTTGGATCAGTTCTCTAAATAGACTTGTTGGCTGAAGAGCATGTTTTGTTTAGAAAGTGTGAAACCCTTCACAGAAACCTTTTCATATTATTACCTAGCAGAGGAAGCAGAGCTCAAGGGAGTCAGCCGTGTTTAGAATTAGTGAACCGTTTGTTCAGACTTATGTGCTGACACCTCAGGTTAGAAACAGAAAATAATCTGTGTTTTCCTCTCCCTTTGTTGAAGAACAGGTAGAATTTGGAATGTGTTTCACTCAGAAGTGAGATTTAAATCGATGTATTTATCACAGTGAATGGTGAAGACTGATTAAAACAATAAAAGTGATGTATTTATAGAAAAAATATTATTAGATAATTAGCATTTCTGAATAATAGAGAGGCAGGAAAAACAATTCTTTACCTAGCATCCACAAAGATTAGCAGATGGCTATGTATATGATATGTCCATATGAGGACTACATCACTTCTCCAACAGTCGTTGCTCTTTTCCCGTGGATCGTTCTCTCTATCATTGTCAGAATTTTTATTTAAAAGTTGTTTCTTCTTCTGGATTTTTATCTTTCAGAAGATCCTCCGAAGTTTTCACTCTGTTCTGATGACACATGTGATAAGGACTGACTTCTAACAAAATTCAGAGAAAAATGTAACCAGAACGCCTACCCAAGGTGGGTTTCCTTTTCCTGTAGTCAGAAATTGTCCTCCTGGAAACACACGATAGCCACACTAACTGTGGTCTGACTCATGCTACCAGAGTAGCATCGTGTTCTTATTTGTTCAGAGTTTACCCCTATGATAGCCAAGTGGGCTCACTATAGTAAAAAGTAGTATTCTCTTATCAGGTTGAGACCTGCCTGGGTAAAATGGGAAGCTGAAATTGTTACTTGCAGTTTATGAACAAGGAATGAGTCAACCTGGGAATAACCTGGTGTGGTGGTGCAGCAAACCATCTGGTCTCCTGTGATGTATTAGCACCAAAACCAGAACAGTCAGTACAGAAATAAGAACTCCTATTCCCAGATCAAAAACAACACAGATTGGGTTTTTATCATCTTTGATACTTCTTCATGCTGTAATTGGAGACATTTGATAGCAGTATTACAAGATGAACCATTATGTAAAAACTGTCTGTGTGGAACTCCCTACAATGTGGAACTGAGCATTTTGTTATTAACTTTTAACCTCAGTATTAGCTTTTTAAGATTAAAGTATACGCAATCCAAGCAGAATCCTCAAACTATGCATTTTGGCTTTCATGCTACAAGAAATTAGAGATCTAGTTCTAAGCAAAAGACTGAAGAAATACAATCCCATTTAAAAACAAACAAACAAACAAACAAACAAACAAACTCAAACAACCCACTTTAAAGTTCTTGGCTTTATTAGAGGTATCAGAGTTGTGGACCACACCATGGCAGTAACAATTCTCTTGTGCATCATTGCTAAGTTGCTAAAAGTTGTTCTTCCTCAGGTGTGAATTAATTATCTCTCCAGTTTTCATAGTTCCCAGGAATAAGCGCTCTTCAGATAGTAGCTTTGAGAAGAGGCCAGGTAGGTGAGAAGGTTTCTCCCCCAAGACCTTGCTTGTAGAGGCAGAAAAAAAATTGCTGACAATGCCTGTTCTCAGAGAACACGATCAAATTACTGAAAATATCTCTTACATCATAGTTGGTGCATTGCTTTCAAATGTCCTTCCATCATAGCTGACAGCCTGTATTTCCATACAGTAAGAGATGTGCAGACCACATCTTGCTAAAATCCCAAAAGTTCAAGGACCTCTGTCCATGGAAGGTTCATCCTGAGGCTTTCCATGGTAACAGTTGTGAATTGAGGTAATCACCAGATTTTATGGATTCTGTATTTTTTTTCTTGTAGCTTGCTGGGAGTTTCCGTCTCTCATTCTGATTCTTTCTACTTACAGAGACTAAAACAAGGGAGGGCATATGGGTGAGACTGAGACTAGATGAGTTTTGATGGGGCTTATTTTAATAACAACCGGTGCAGATAAGACAGGAAATGTGGAAGAATTGGAAGGGGAAAACTGAAACTGTCTGAGACAAGTGGGTTTAGATATGGAGAGGAAATTAAATTCGGACTTTGAGAGAAAGTCAAAGGTTGGGACTTGTTCAACTGAAAGAGAAATAGCTGGACGAGATCAGGAATGGAGGCTGGGAATGGAGAAGGAATGAAAATGAGGCAGAGATAAGGGGTCAGGGATGGAGAAGATATAGGTTTGAGTCAGAATTTTCTGTGGTGGGATGGAGCAGAAAGCACCAAAGTCTGAAGAGGGGCAAGCGTGAGAGTCTATACCTTCTCAAGAAGACTTCTTTTCAAGGCTTAGATGGTGCCTAAAAGAAGGCTTAGATGGTGCCTAAAATCCCAAGTGTTATTGTTTCTCTGGTGGCCATAAAAATGTCGGCTCTAGATTATAGAGACCTGCATTCAAGGTTTCTAAATGTGTATTGTGTATGTGAGGTGGGAGTCTAAGTTCACATCACAGTCAGAGAAGACTGAGAAAGGACTGTACAACCTAAGTATCTGGAATTGTATCAATTTTGATGCCTTAGAAATTTCCTATGGCCCTAAGATATTCAAATGACTTGAAGGGATACCTTCTTTCAGACACCTGTGTTGTATCTGCATTCAATTCAGTCCCAGGAATCCAGAGAAATGAGACACAGAGAGCCTATGCCTCATTTTCTGCAGACTGTGCAGAAGATGAGGCATAGGCTTACATAAATAAATGATACATACAGATAAATAAATGTATGTGTCTACATCTGCAGCCTGCACTTGAGTGTTTGAATGCCTACAGTCTGAGTATTTGTGAAACCTGCAGGCATGTGTCTCTCAATCTGCACCAATGTTTACACATGGAGTTGATACCATCATCCCTTTTCTGTAAGTTTCCATCCTAATTCAAGTGGCAAGGAACAAGTTTGCAACTTCCTGGTGCACAACATGGCTAAGGAAGGAGATACTCCATGAGGAACTCCTTTGTTCTTCTGTTCTTTCAAATCCTACCAAATGAGATATAGCTATATGTCCAAAATCTTTATGCCTGGTAGGAAAACTACTGGGGAATGCCAGAATTAAAATTTTCTCCTTTGCAGTCTCTTTTCCCTTACCGGGGCAGGTGCATCCTGTGGAGAATAAGAGAGTGCACCATGTGTTTGAAGACAATAGCAGGATGCAAATGTAAGGAACTGAATTCAAGCTGCATCACCAGCCTTAATTCCAGCATTGCCTTACAAGGCAATGGTTTGAATTTTCTAATTTTTTAATATTGCTTTTTTTCCCCTCTTCTACTACTACCTCCAAACTCATGTTTGGAGTGTCTTCATGAAATTTAATTAGAAAATTCTGTGTGTGAAGCAAGTGGTGTGATACTGATGACGGAGAAACTTGTGGAGAGTGAGGGGCTGACTGTCATCATTCAACTCTTCCACCAAAATCCATCTCCAGTTGACCCAGTTGTAAATGGGTGTTTGATCCTTCTGGCTGAGGAGTCAAAGGCAGCTTTGGCATGGCACTTACAAAACAGATAATCTACTTGTTGGATATAGGACTTAAAGGGTCTTTCTCTTGGACCCAGGATAGTTGATCTGGATCCTAGAATGCTGTAGGGTGAACTGGTAGCATGGTGAAATGATTTTCTGAGCCAAAGGCAGATAAGTAAGTGCTAAAGCAAATTTCTCTACTTCCTGTGGCATTCTGCTCTTTTGAGGTTGCTTATCTGCCTGTATAGAGGAAAAATCACTTCTGTGGAGAGATATGACATGAAAATAATGATGACTAAACAGTCAAGTCTGAAGGGATGAAAGAAGTAAAAAGTTAACAAAATTGTTAATAAGGAGGTAAATATCTTTTGGGGTCTGTGTGCATCCATATTTTCTTTAACCATGGCATTCCCTGGACTTGAAGAAATGCAAGAACAGGATGAGGGGGACTAGGCCAACAACAACTAGTCCTACATATACAACTCCTATACAACTTCTATACAAGTCCTTCACCTTAGGTCTATTTTATTAACAATTTGTAGAGCTTCTCTCTCTTCCTTTTCCTCCACCAATTGAAAGTTATCTTTTCCAAATGGTCTTTCTTATCCAGGAACTGGAAGATTTAGACTCATCTATACAGAATATTTAAGCCCAGGTAAGCTTTCTGAGTGGGATTGTCATATATACCTTAGGACACCTTAGGCCTAAAGAGAGACTTTCCTCATCTCTGGTTAACTGGTTGTGCTTATTCACCCTGGGTTTTCTGGTGTGGATAAGAGCAGGAATCTTCTTGGAGACTTAGTCTTCTCACAGTCAAAATAGAATGAGTCACTTAACAAAGAAGGAGCTGTAATGAGTTTTGATAACATTTCACAGTTTGTGTTTTCTGCTTTGTGGCTTCTGAGCCTTTTCTCTGCACATGGCCTACCTCTTCATACTTGTTGTGCCACAGGGGTAAGATATCTGTGTTTTTTACACAAGAAAAATATAGTTCCACTTAGCACAGAACAAGAGGCAAAAATAAAAATACAATCAAATTCCATCTGAATGCAAGGAGACACTTTTTCCATGTGAGGCTGGTTAAACACAGGAATAGATTCCCCAGAGATGTTGCAGAGTTTCCATCTGTGGAAATATTCAAAATCTGTCTGGACACTATCCTGGGCAATCTGTTTTATCTGACCCTGCTTGGGCAGTGGGGTTGGACAGGAGGATCTCAAGTCTCACTGGTTCTGTGACCCCAGAGATGTAGATTCTAGAAAAAGGTAAGCACCTTTTACGTCATAGCCTTCTCATTCAGCTTGCTTGGAAGCAGAGTACCACTTTTCAGGTGGCCAAGAGAAGTGATGTTTTGTCTAGTTGCAGCCTACCAATATGGTCCTTCTCATAATTTCTTCTGTCAGGTCAGGCACCTACCTTCCCTTTTCTTTGTGTTCTGGGAACACCTACACCTGGAAAACAATTCCTGAGAAGATGGTGTGCCATTTTTAATGTATTTCACTTTTGGGGCAGCATCACCTCTTTGCAGCTGTTAGCTGCTGTTACATGGTAATATAAGTTGTTTTCCTGACAGAGATGGATTTGTAGCCTGCAGCCTCTTACAACACTAACAGTGATACTGCTGGTCTGCTTTCTGGTACTCAGCTATGCTACATCAAGCAGACCTGCAGTACCTGTAGAATAGTAAGAAAGTAGGTACAGTACTTGTAGGGCCTGGATATTTCAAAATCAGACAATGGACACTTCAGCATTCATACAGAAAAATGTTTAATTGTAGTGAAGTTACACAGGAGAAAAACGTCGCCCTGCTCCTGGTTTAAGGCTATGCTGAGCCATAAAAGCACATTGCACTTCCAGTCATTTTTAGAAGTTGATAAGGACACCACCTAGTATTTTCTTTTTTGTGTTGTTGTTGTTGGTTTTGGTTTTTTGGGGTTTTTTTGTGTGTGTGTGTTTTTTTTTTTTTTTCCCCAATGAGCTTTAACTATTTAAAGCTGGAATCCAGGATATTTCCTTGTGTGAGTTTTTGGGGGGTTTTGCTTGCTTTCTTGCTTTCTTTCTTGCTTTCCCTTTCTTGCTTTTCCTTTCTTGCTTTTCCTTTCTTCTCCTGTCCAGTGCATTTAGTCTAAAAGCACCTCAGGACACATGAGGGTTACTTCATACATTCCCTTAATGACCTCATAGGGCTCTAACCCCAGGCTCAGTGTATAACACTAATGCTGCTAAGTGGTCAGATCATTCTTATCACCAGCAAGCAGGAAGATGTAATGGCAGCAGGTACAGGGGGTTTATGGAAGAGTGCTGAAGTGGCCTACATGACAGAATAGCTCTTCCCCCATTGGGGTAACTGCCAGTCCACATTTAATGCAGAAAATCAGCAAAGTGCTGCATCAGCCTGGCACACATACACACATGAAAAATGGTACAGGGTCTGTGACTGTATAGAAAACAAAAAGGTGAGACAGGTTTTGTACCTGCCAACCTTTTAATTGTCATATCAGGAAAACAAATACAACATTATGTGTCATCTGCTAACCACTCTTCCCACACAACAGGTTAGGTACAGCATACTAACTTATATTTTTACATAATGATACACAGGTCTTCACCAGCAACAACTCTTGCAGTGGGTGAAAGGATGTGACACGTCAAGCTGACTGACACTTCAGAAAAAAAAGTTCATTAAGAGTTAGCTTATTCTTTGTCTCTTGAAAGTAAAATCCTACAAATGATTAGCAAGATGTCCATTTTTACAATATTTACTTTGTACAGTGCAAAGAGGAAGGACAGGCTTTTTAAACATAGGACTCCTTAGCATACTGGATCTGCTCTACCTCAAAAACTGGCTGGCTGCACCTCCGAGCCACATACTCGAGTTTGTTCTTTTGACAGGACTCAGACATGGCTCTCATCCGGTAGACTCCTGGGGTCACGGGTAAATTCACACGGGAGTTTACTCCTACAGTGATGCTGAAGGTTTCAGTTTCCGTGTCAGAATCCTTTGTTGTAGAAACTCTGGCACTGTGTAGATCCCTCAGATCCATATATGCTGTGTCCTGTGCACTGTGGCTTCGTGGGTGAGGGAGCAAAACATCCTGGTTTGACACTGCTAATCTCAGAGATTGAACCGTGAGATTTTGGGATAGAACTTTAGTGGCCAGGCAGTTTTTAACAGCCTCTTCATAAGAGGGTGGTCTTCCTGGGTTTTTCTGGTCTACCTCTCTGAACACTTCATCAACTGACCTGAGACGGAGCCTTTGCTGATACTCCACAGGCAATCGTTTGTCAACATTATGGCTGTCCTCCTGGACAATTCTGCAGGGGAATTGATCTTCTTTCTTTGTGAAACTGTCCCTCTGAAAAATCGTGGTTTTTCCAAGCTCCCAACTCTGGGTTTTTATTAGTGTTTTCCTGCGGTTTGCGAAAGAGAATGACATGGAATGTTTTTTGATCTCTCTGCTAGGTGTACTGCAGTCTTCAGTGGCCTTGGTAGAAAAAGACTGAGGCCTAGTTAAAAAGGTTTTTTTGGGGCTAGAGGGTGAAACTACTGGGGAGCTGGTGAAAACTGAGCCATCAGAGCTCTCCAGGGAGCAACTAGAAGATGTTTTGGGTAGAGAGTCAGTTGATAATTGTGAAGGTAAGCCTGCAAGACGTTCCTCCAGTGTCGCCATCCATTGCTGTTTCTGCTGAACTGGAAAATTGTCCTCACTTTTGTTTAGCCTTTGTTTCCTTATTGTGTCATCAAGGCAGTTCTGGAAGGGTAGATCTGACTCCGAGTACCTCCTGTCCATTGTGCTGATGTCATTTCTGAAATTAGTCAGTGAAGGGGCAGAGATATTTGTTGGATATTTTCTGCTCACAGTAGCACTCCTCCCTTTGGCCTGCTCCATCTCAGAGTTAGAAGGGCTGCCTTCTGCTTCAGGATCTGGGCTGTCATAGGCAGAGTCGTTCTGATGAGCTGCACAGAGTTGTTCTGTGGGGAGAAAGCAGACATTAGTTTTCATTGGTCAGCAAGGGGTGAAAGAGAACTACACAGAGTTGAGAAGAGGGCTTCAACAATCTTGAACCGTCTATGAAACCACTGACATATTCGTATATCAAATTCAATAATTTGGCCCAGCAGCCCCAATTGGTGACATTCCCAGTCTGTCCTCATACCTGTGGAGCTGTCTGTGTGCTCTGATGACTCCTGAGCCAAGGCACAGGCAGGGAAGCCAATGT
>PYHW01009683.1:324039-366531 GCA_013186435.1 Turdus rufiventris | reverse complement strand
TACTTTAAAGCAGCCTGTTTTATTACAAATAAGCAGGCATTTTTAAATGCTGTGGTTTGGCAGAGTAGTTGTATGGCAACACAGAGGGAATCTTGGCTATTTTTGTGAAAAGCAGTAAGCAAGCACATGCTGATTCCTGCCAAACACTGCAGAGCTGTGTGCAGCCTTCCAGGGTCAGAAGAGCTGCTCTCATGCCTACCAGCCAGAGCAGCTTCACAGCTTCCCCATCAGCATGGAAAAGGTAACACAGATGTAGGGCCCAAAGCCAGTCTCCTTCCTGAACATTAACAGAAAAGGCTTGTCATATGAGACATTTACAAGTTCCCTTATATGAACAACTTCTGTCCCTGAAGAGGCTGATTCCATCTCTACCTCCCAGTTCAGCTTAGCAGACTTGAAACCTTTGCCATGCTCCACTCCTCCCTCAGTTTGGTACAGTTCTTATACCATGATGCATCAGAGCAATGCGTTTGTTCTACCACAGCCACTACCCTGGGGCAAGGAGAACAGATGGCAGGTGGCATAGGTATACCTGGAGCTGTTTGCAGTCGATGTGTTTCTCCCAATCCATCCCTGGCTAAGTGAATGCACTGCCGTTCAAAGACACCGGATGTTTACACAAAGATCAGGGCATGGGAGAGGGGATGGATTTGTGAGGGTTTTGAAGGACTAGCTTGTGTAGAAGCTCTTCCCCTGCTGTACACCAGGCTGCTTCCCTCAATTCTGCTCAAGTGTTTTACATTCACTGGAAAGAAAGCAGGAGCAGGGAGGTCCTGCAGAGTAGCCAAGCCTGGGTGTGTCCAGCCCTCTTAAGGACTGGATTTACCCCTCGAGATGTGAAGCATTTTCCTTATAGAAGCCAGGACATCAGTTTGATGTCTCTGCTTCCCTGGTCCCAGCCAGCCCCTTTCCCCTCCCAGACCTGCTTTTGTGGTCCACTCCCAAGCCCTCTGCCCTGCCAGTGTTTGGTGAGAGGGCTTATATAGCACTGCTGCAAACATGGACCAAATGGTGATTTTGCTTTTGTGTGAGCTCCAGTCGAGCTAGGCATTTTCTCTTCTTTTCTTCTTTTACACTTACACTGTGGCTCTGTGAAGGACTCTAGACCACAGCAATGAAATAGCAACATCAATTGGCATGAGAAAAAAGTCAGGAGTTGACAGCGAAAAAAGAACAAAAGAATAAATCAGCTGTGACTTCACAGTGTCTGTTTCCTTCTCTCCTTATCAAACTACAAATGGGAAAACCCCAGCCACAGCTCACTTTTATCTATTTCTATTATTTTTGCAAATGTTTGACACTGTGGCTGTTAGGAAGGAGGGAGTGTGTGAATGAATCCTGAAACTCGCTTTCGCCCTGTTATCATTCCAGCAAGAAGGCAGCAGGAGCATAGCTGTGAGAAGGGTACGGCAGAATGCGCCTGGAGCAGGGATCCTTTCAAGCCCATATAGAGCAGAAAGAGCCTTCATCAGTGCCTCTCCATTTGGAAAAAGGATTGTATTCCAGTTTTGTCTTCACTGCCACAGCTGCTGTCTCCCCAGGGAACAATAGGAACATTTACCAAAATAAGGAAAGCAGTTGTGCCAAACTCAGAAAGCTGTTGGGTTGGCTGGTTTTTGGAAGGGAAAGCTCTGTACAATCTGTCCATGAATTCGAAGAACAAGGTGGCAAATGGGTTCCTGGAAACAGGCCACATTTATAGATGCCTTCTGAAGGCAGCTCTGATTTCCTACCACTCTCCAGAATGTGTTGTGGGATGCATAAGCATGATTCAGGGTTTGATCACAGAAAAGATGTCAGACAGACCTTTGATAAGACCAGTCTCTACTTCCTACCTGTAACAATTCAGAGCAAGAACCATCAACCCAGCCAGTGCTGAATTCCTACAGGTTTAATCAGGTAGAGTCTGGACTCATGCTAAACCTACCTTTGGAAAGTTAAACACACTGTTAGTTTTTCCCAGCTCTGTTCAGCTAATTTCTGTCCTCAATTAGATATCAAAGTTAGATTGCAGTGTGGGTTAGATTGCACCACCCTTCTACACACTGCGCTACTATTGCACGGGGAAAAGGTACAAATCAAAACTAACACTATAAATACAGCACAAGGTGTATTCTATGCCCTTCCACCATTTCAGTTGCATTTGCTTTGCAGTATAGTTTGTTTATTCTTTCATGGGTTCTTCCCCCAAGACTAAGTTGGCAGGTCTAAAGATTTTTACTCATCCTCAGGTGATTGGGTTCAGTGAAAAATTTTTTAATTGTGGAGGGCAGGTGCATAGGGCCATTTTCACAGAGGGTCTGTGCTGCTGTTTGGCTGTGTCTGCATTTAGCTTGCTATTGTATCTCTTTGGCACTAGGGAATTACTCATTCCTTGGTGGGAATCCTGAGGTGACAAGCACAAAGTAATCAGAAATTGCAGTTGTCGGTCATTTCTGACTGAGCAGATGCAGATCTAAACTTTTGTTTACTTACACAAAAATAGTAGAGAACATGTTTAATACAGTCTGAAATACGTTCTTTTCAAGATTCCTGGTTGAAGGTACTCAAACAATATTGAAAAGGGATATGCTTACTCCTTTTTGTTACTCCATCAGGTTTTTCACTTGATTTGCTTTTTTATGTTCTTCATTTTCAAATCAGAAACTGATATGGGACTTTTTGCCAATCTCATTTGCCACCAGGGACAGATTATGCTTCTTATCTAATACTGAGAGGTGTGAATCTTGATTTTGCTTTTCAGCATTGACACTAATGTTTTATTTTAGATATTTTTTTCCATGTAGGCTTGTATTTCTCTTGTTTCAGCACCTTCTGTTTTGCTTGGAATTTCAGCATCAAAATCACATCTCAAAATGTGAATCAGGGGAAACAAAAAAGAATCTGGATTTGATATTGAATTCTAACTTGCATGTGATTTTCAGTCATAAGTCATCTCACTTGCACATAAAATATGATCTCTAGACTGGCATTGGCCTAGGACCCAGTCTGGAATAAGACCAAGAAAAGCAAGTGTAATTTGGGGTTTCATTGTATGTGTGTCCCATTGATATAAAAACTAGAAAAGAAAGGCAGGCTTGGGAATGCAAGATCCTACCACTGCCCTGGTAGACTGGGAACTGCTTGAGGCACTGCAGGTGCCATGAATACAGCTGTTACCATAGGTGCCCAGGAGAAACGACCAGAAGTAGTTGTATTTCTCTCCAGCTGGCTTTCTCCAAGCCCAAGAGGTTTGATGGCAACATCTCCAAAGTCTTCATCATTGTTTTGCACTTGTGAGTTTGTCATTCCTGTGTTGTACCTCCTTCCTAAGTAATAAGTACAACTGCCAGTAACCTGGTCCTCAACACCACTAAATTCACCAAGAACAGAAACTTTTATGACCACACATCTAGATTCCATTCTCCAGGCAAAAGCAGTGTCAGGCAAAGCAAGTCTTTACAGGGACAACTCTGCTAACTACAGCTGAACTCCCCTGAGCACATTTGACCCCAAGCTTTGAGAGGATTATTTGTTGTCATGTGCTGTTCTTGTGCATGCACATCCACACACTGCAAAATAAAATGTTCTGTGAAGTTTTGGCCACCCATCAAAATCAAGATGATAAATTCGAAACAAACATCTCCATATTAGCTGGTGATTGCCTTATTGTTGCTACTAGCAACAGCTGCCTTGTTAGTGTTTGAAATAAACACTCCACTTTTGTACTGCTCTCCCGTTTTAAAGCATGACTACCTTATGAGGATTTCTGAAAGCAAATGCTTCTCATGGCACGGGCTCTGCCTCCTGCTGCAGGGCATCAAGAGATCTCTGGGAGGAAAGGAACTTGCAGAGAGTGGAAGTGCCCATAGGGCAGGCCTTGGGCACCAGCTCTGACCAGCGCAACTGGAGGGCACTGAGGCCTGCCATACCCAGAGCCAGGGCAGCCAGGTCCTCACCTTCACATTTGCAAAAGCACAGTGACACTTCCAGGCCAGGAAAAAGGGAGAAATTCCCACCCTGCAGGGCAAGGAGGAGCTGGGATCTCCCCTTTGTGAGAGTGGGGTCAGAGGAAGAAAAAGAACTTTTGAGTTCAGTTACTTGACCCATTGCTGGAGAGGGCTCAGCTTGAAGGTCAGGCTGATCCCTTCAGCCCTGCGTTCCTGCAAAGTTGGCCATTAATTTATGCTGCTGACATGCAAACCATGTGTTGTTATAGTGCCTTTACTTATTCTGCCTGTGTGTGCCTGCTCTGGACCCTGCATCTGTTTTCAGTCCTGCAGTCACAGCACAGAGATGACACACTAAGGACTATGTAGAGAAGGTACCCTACATGCCACGATGTCAATTTCCCCATTCAGTGATGCTGGAGGTTTGAAAGGAAGAATTTGTTCTCAATTTCCACTTCCTTTTAAAAGTTTGTTTCTGCTTTGTTTGAGCTTTACCTTTTCTCAAACTTAACAGAGTATGTTTCTTCAGGATTTTTTTTTCTCTGAAAACAGTATCTGTGTGTGTTCTGACAGCCTCAAACTACCTTATTCTGAAATAGAATGAAACTGTGAAGGGAGGCTATATCTTTAACCAGGCCAACTGGTACAGGTACAAAATCCTTTCTCAAGTCTGAAAAGAAATGTCTGTCTTCACTCTCAGGACAAGTTGAGAAGAAATGCTCTAAATTTTACTATATCCATTGATCAGTTACTTGTTCAGATAAGATTAGATATCCCAGAAGTACCTAAAGAGAAGGGTCTTTTCAAAGAGAGATGGAATCCTCTTTCCTTTAGGCACCATAAGATCTAAAATACTAAGCCAAAATATGTACAGTTCAGCACCTGCTGTAATGTTTGTGTAAGCCAAAATCCGTATTTGCTAGTCTTAGTTCTGCTTGTGCAACACTGTGAACCAATCTTTTCCTTGTGTAACTTAATTGAACTTAGTATTCAGAGAATAAACATGAGCTGTCATTATCCTGTAAATAATGCCAAACTGAAGATGATGGTACATGTGTCAGGGGGTCCTTCTTCCATTTAGTATATAATAGTGCTAAGCGGCTGTTATTGCATTACACAAAAATCTCCAGAGTTTATCTTTCAAATGTAGCCTCCTGGAATCATTATAGCTCTAAGTTATTCACCTCTGATGCTATGCTCAGCAAAACAACGTTTAAAGACACAACCTATCATAGTAATTGACACCTGTCTGGGCTGTTTCAGGAGAGCTGGATTGCTGGAAAAGGAGTTTGAGACACCCTTCTTATGTCCCAGTGGTTGCTCCTCCTGCCTGCAACATTTCTATTTGCTTCCAGAACCAAATATTCCCACAGTTTTCTTTGGATGACAGTGTGCTGCAATGTAAACCTGTCATAACTGTGATACTGACATGAATAAACAATGCAGATAATATTTCCATTCTGGCCTTAAAGGAACACTCCTAATGAACATCACAAGCATGGAAAAAGTCATTACTTTGACAATTGAACATGCTTACTCAGTGCTCAGTAATCAACCCATAAATGTAAACAAGCTACAACACAATAATCCCCCTATTAGGGAATTTTCAGACTAACCAAAGACTGCAATTGCATCTTTATGTTGGGATTTTGTGGGTGAGCTCTGGGAGATGCTTCAGTTTGCCCTTTGATTTTCCATGCAACATCTGAAAGGTAGCCTGCCTTTTTTCTGCCTCAGTTTCTTATTAATAATGTGATGAAAATAAAAGGTCTGAATAAGCTGCTTTGATATCTTTTGGTGAAAACTGGTACATGCAGGAGAACCCTGTAAACAGTTCAGCAGCTATTGCCTCTCCTGCCTCCTGTGTGCTACACAGCAAAGAGAAGACATTAATTTTAGCCCTCCTGGCAAACCTTTGACAAATGAAACCATGGTTTAAAGTACATCACCCATGAGAAAAATGCATTATTTTTTGGGGCATTTTTTGTGTCCCTCCAAGGTCTTTGCAGTTCTACTTGGCACATCAGAATGCAGCAGTCACCTTCTGGCCATGTCACATACACATTTATTTTAAGCATGCAGCTTATCATCAGGATAATATATGAAAATGTGACAACACGTGATCATGTGACAATGAAATAAACATTCAATATGGTGATTGAACCAGCCATTTTATCTAGACTGTGTAATTAGAAACATTTCTGAGCATTAGCTCCCCTCCCTTTTCCTGGTCTCTGGCAAGAGATCTAACACAGGGACTCCAACATGGTCACAGCAGAGGCTATGCTAAAGCATAAAATAAATCATCAGGCTGATAGTGGGAAGTGTTGTCACCTGATGTCTACATGCTCTATGAGGATCTGCTTCCTTCAATGTGAGCTTGGGAAGAGCTGCATGGCACTGAAGTGCTGTATCTTCAAGCTCCTAAGAAGGTCTTTGCCTTGTATATTCAGCATAGATGAAGTGCTGAAGGTAAAAGGTAGCTGCCAGTTTCATAAACTTCATGTTTAATACTCAAAAATCACTAGAATGGTGATTGGAGGGATATATGTGTGGAGGCTACTTGCTCTATATCCCAATGACAAGCCAGTGAGCACTCCTTTCCACCACTGTAATACCATCTGTGTGAATGCTGAGATGTTCAGTAAGCCAAAGTATTTGATTCAGTTCATCACCTTGCTGAAAGAGCGCAGACAAGCGCTTAGCTGAACGTGCTGGGGTGGAGGATGAACTTAATTATTTTGGTACCGAGACAGAAATCACTGCTTTGTCCTTGTAATTAGTAGGTTTGTCCCATTCCTCTGCTCTCATCATCAGCCAATGAAAGTCATTGAATTTGGGCTTATGTATCACTTCAGAGCTTAAAATTCTACTCTTTCATTTTCAGTACACTGGAGTACCTGGTCAACAGACAAAGGCCCATTTTATACCCCACAGATTACTTATTTTTAAGAGTAGGGGAAGAATCCAATATCAAATAGGAACAATATCCTCTCTTTTGTCAACCAATGTTTTTTTCCTTAGCTTACCTTAGAGAATTTTGGCTGTGGTTTGGCCAGTGTTCTGTATAGATAAAGTGATTTTAATGAAAATAAGAAAAAACACCCATGCCTGTATTTTCCAGCTTCATTTCTAAATGCTGGATGATATTGTACTTACTGAAAAAAAGACTCAAAAAGTTTCATCAGCTTGAAAGAAGTTGCGTAATTTCTTATACAGAGGCAATTCATTAAAAGGAAATTACAGTAAGACACCAGTTGTTCTCCTCTCTTCCTTCTCTTTTTTATTCTTTACAATTACTTAGCAGATCCGAGTTTTAGTTCCTCAAAATTCAGTTTCTGTTCATTCTCTTTTTCTCAATGTGCAAGATGCCACCAGCCTTGCAGAATCAATTTTCCCACCAAAACTGCCTTCTCTCACAGTGGTTTGTGGCTGTTTCTGCACCCATGCAGGTATAACCAGATAGGGCCTCATTCCTACAGCCTGGCTCTCCAGGCATCCCAGATGCAAAATACCACCATTCTGTGATGTTCAAAAATAAAACAGGGATAAATTTCCACAGAAAATTGGGGGAAAATCCGAGGCCTCTGTTTTTGGATTGTGGCTTCCTGAGAGAGCACTTATAAAAGCCTGCTGTCATGAAATAGTGTATCACTTTTAGTAAAAATTTCTGTCCTCAAAATGGGGAATTTCCATTAGGAACCACAGAACAGGGGTTGTTTCACAATGATACACATGTATGAGGGCTCTGCTTTTATGGTATGGGTATCATCCTAGTCCCTGTTCCTTGGAAGACAAGAGGGTATGGAAACAGCACATACCCCCTGGTGGGATTTTATCTCCTTTGCCACAACTTCTGCACCATCTCAGCAGGAGCAGGCTGGAGCTGGCCTTGGCAACTGTGGGCATCCTTGTGCTGGGGAGTTACCATTGAGGGCTCTGGTGAGGAAGTAGAGCCAAGGACCAGATCCTCAAAGACACTTAGGGACTATTGCCTTTTTAATCACCCACTCACCCTGAATTAAAATAGGAGCTGAGAATCTAACTGCCTTGTCAAATTGTGGATGAGGTTAGTGTCAGGGAGAGGTCAGGCAGACTCCAGCACTGTGAGCTGCAACTCCTTTCAGTTTGCTCTTCATGATACTGTGCACTAAGCATGGCTGAGATAAAACTAACCTGCAGTTAGGCAGTGCTTTCCATTTGATCCTTTTTCAGTACCAGTGAAAGGAGGTACAGGGAGTCTATCTGATGCAGCCCCCAAATCACCTCTATAGAAAATAGGTGGTAAAAACATAAAACCATGACCTAGGCTGTACCAGATAATACAGAGGATAGCTTTAATATCAGGGTGCTTGCCTGGAATTTTAGGTCAGAGGACACAGAGAGAAAGGGGATGTGTCTCAGCATCTAGTTTTGATTTGAGTTGTCACAGAAATATGGCACAAAAACTTTGCAAAGCTGGGATTCAAAGATGAATTGACTTGTCTCTAAAAAAAATTAGCATAGTTCAAAGATCTAGTTCCAGCCAAAATCTTATGAATGAAGAGATTTCATTGTGTCCCTAGAGGAACTCTGTTTTGAATTAACTCTGCCTTGGATTAATTTATGGGGCCACAGTAAGATGTTCCTTTAGAGGAATATCCTTTACTGTAAGTGGGAACTGAATTCATTGATATCCTTTGGCACATCCTCACCATGGTACCATGTGTATAAGCCTTTTAAAGGACTTTGGCATGCTAATAATCTTGTGTACAGGCAGGAACCATTCCTTCTCCACAAACCTGTTGTATTACACAAGGATACACATGACCACAGGAAAATGAGAAATGTATCACTTTCTTTCATGGAGACTGTTAAAATGCAAAATGTAAAACACAAATCCCATTAAGGTCTTACAGGAATTCATGAGTAGCTCTCTGTAAGACAGAGTGATACAAATACCCTTGCATTATTTTCTTCAAGGCCACTAAGCTTTTGGGGAAGTAGAAAGTACCAAACATTTCAAAGACAATTAGGAACATTTTCCTTTCACCCATACTGCTCACAGTATTCAACAGTAGTACCTTGATCTTCAACTGTTCTTCCCAGAAGTTCTCACACTGCTCTTTTGTGCTCTGAAGAGCTTCTCATTTACATGCCTAGGTTCCTTTCAGCAGCATGAGTCCATACCACTCTCATGCCACTCTTATGACAAAAGAAGCCTGGGATTCCCATGTCTCATTTCTCTGATGGTTTTGTAATAGCTGCTTTAGCCTGCCATGGCACTGGAGATGCCCTAAGCCAGGTCATCCCCAGCTTTGCCCAGGGCACAGGGTGCCAAACACTCCCAGGACAGCAGTTGGGTTTATGCCTCCAGACCAAGCAGAAAAGGAATGAGCAGAAGCAGATCAGCAGATGGGATTGCACAAGTCAGCAAGGGCCTCCTGTGAAGGCTACATAATAGCAGGTGCCAGTGAGAGGATGTTCCAGCCCACTATGCACTCAGAAAGTAATCACTGGTGACATTTCTTCACACCATCCTCCTCCTCAGAGAGGAACTGGCAGGTTCTGAGGGGTTTGTACGTGGGAGGCCGAAAAACTAGAAGTGGGGTCTGCTTCCATGCAATGAACTAACAAGGAAGCAGGGAAAAAACAGTCCCTTTAATCTGACCGCTTATAATAACTTTAGACTAGCAACAATTTACAAGAGAGTACAGAAGGGTAAGAGTTTGCCCAGGTTCACCTTGCTGAGACTTGTGCCCATTTCTCTCATTAAGGCTGCTAGGGACTCCTGAAAGCAAAGGTTTAAGCATACAGAATGATACAAAGTGGGCGGCATAGAAAACCTTCCACCAGGGTCATGGCATCTACTCTGCTGAGTAACTGTCTAAAAGGCACATGAGAGAGAGATCTTCTCTGCAAACCTGGTTCACATGAGCATCACAGGATCCATGGCAGCTGGTTGGTCTCTTGCCTCAACACTTAGAGGCTTATTGTGCAAGCATGAAAGTTTTCTACAACTCAGATACACTCAACTTCTTCTAAATGAGCTCTTGACTCTGTTGCCAGTCAAGTTACATGGCTTGACTTGTGTTTTTCTTGTGAAAGCAACTGTGTGCTTTTTGTTGTCTGAGAAATTTGCTGAATTGGTCATTCCCATGACCAGAATTCTCTGTTTTCCGTGACGTGCTGGTCATTATTGCCCCACTGGGTCTTCCCCAAGTGCTGAGATGACCATCACTTCTATCATCCTCTCAGCAGCTGAGTGACTTAGTGCATACAAACCACAATATACTTGAAAAAGTCAGAGGAAGGTTTCATATTATTTGGTAAGACAGAGAAGAGTGGTGTCACATTCATGCCTCACTAACTAACATTCAGTCAGCCCAAAACAATGTGAAAATTCTCTTGGACCCCTGGGAAACAGTTATTTGTCAATACCACCTGTGGGTGACTTCAAGCCATTTTTTTTACAGTTTTCTCTTAAGGGGTTTTAACCTTTCACAGATGACTTCAATCCTTTGGAGACCTTCAGAAACTAGAAAACACACACACACACACATACACACTAACATCTGTATCCATCAGCCCAAATACAAATAACACTTCTGTGACATAACGCTGAGACTCATCTAGGTTTTTGTAAATATTGTCTAACCTGGGAGATGTTGAAGCCAGACCCCCAACCCCCAGGGTAAGAAGAAAGGGCGGGGAGGCTCTAACTGATTCCCAAGACACCAGCTGCCATCAGCCTGTGTATTCTGTGCTGGGAAGTACAGACAGTGCTCCCAGCCTTAGGAAGGTCTCTCATGGCTAGCAGACGACATGGGATGCACAACCATTGTAACAGACAACCTCCAGGCCATTGCTCTGAGCTGATGGTATCCTATACATTTATCCCAAATTAAACAAGAAAACCTGCATTTTGAGGAGGCTGGCCAGAGTATTTCTGAGTATTATTACCTTGGTTTCCTCATAAGAGTGCACTGTATAAGAAAAAAATTAACAGAATCAATCCCAATAAATGCAGACATCCATATACACAGGTAGGCAGAGTTTGTGTACTTACACAATTCTGTCATTTTTACTTGGGGAAAAAAATAGGGACATCCCAGGCAGATTTGCAGATTACATTTATAATTCACATCAATAATAGTTCTGAGCCATACAGTGCCTGTTTAAGGGGACTACCCTGCCCTTTCTCCGTGCTGACTGTTTTAAGGTGTCTACAGAGCAAATCCCCAGGCAGCGCCTAATCTGAAGACTTCTTTGTTGCAGTCTGATCCTCAGGGGCTGTGGTTTTCTGAATAGTCAAACACAGTCTCCTTGCATTGTCTTAAAATATGCTCAAGGATGGGGAAGCCCAAAAAATCTGAGTTACAGAAGCATTCTGTAAGAATGGCATACACTGTGAATGAGACTAGCATTTGTATTAGCTCAGGAGGCTTTAGTAGCATCCTTCTACTTCCTGATTTTAAAAACAACTTGGGGAATTTCCTTTCTTGGGCTATTTTGGAACTTCTGCTTGTAATTGTGGTTGAAACCAAGATCTGTGAAGATGTGTGGTGGTGGTAAGCCCCTACTGATGACCACAACAAACCTCCATGCCCAAATATTCAACGGCTCATGAAAGCCTTGAACACAGATAATTTTTCATCTTGGGCCATTTTTTTGGAGAAAGCTAGTGTACATAAAACACAGAAATGTAGGAAATCAGCAGGCTGGATCATTGTCCTGAACCACCTAATCCAGGTTTCTATCTTTAATGGCAAATGATGCTAGTTGTTTGAAAAATATTTGCAGATCTCATGCCTTTAGGAGGTTTTTCTCTCAAGCCTCTAATTGATTAACTTTATTTAAACTCAAGAAAAGCATATAGGAGTAGGTTCATTTAGTTTATTTTTTAATTAAAGACTGTTTTCCTAGAAAAAAGTTGGAATAATAGTACACTGCTAACAATTCCAGTTTTAGCAGTACATCAGCTTCTGTTCCTATGAGCAAAAGAGCAGATAGTTCAAAACAAAGATTGCTGGCTGGGAGTCAGAGCATTTTTCTGAGTACCTTCTACCCTCCAAAGTAGAATCACTTAACAAACTTTTGTCTAATCCATGCAAGCTGTCACACATATGCTGCCCTTTTGCATTAGGTCTTAGCAGTGAAACTGTGAACTGCTGCCCTTGAAGGGAGAAAAGCCTTTTTGTGTCAGAGACTCTGCTTTTCATATCAGTCTATTCTCTCAGTCATATACAGAAAGATCCTTACCTTGGTTGTTCTCTGAAAAGCAACATACAGTCAGAATGGGGACATTAACTGTGTTCTTTTAGTGTTCTTTTATTGTCTTTTCATGCAACATAAGCAAGATGAAAAATGCTTGAATGACCTTTCACTCAAAATTCTGTGTTTAATTACTCTATTCATCCCTCAAAGGTACTTTTAAATGATAGTTTTTTGTGCTCTGCTGTGCTATGCTAAAGAAGGTAGATGCAAACATATCCATTAAAGACATAGCCTTTCCTTTTTGAGTGTCAGCTAGGTTGCCATTCACTTTCATCTGCCACTCAAGAAGCAGCAAAGAAAACTAAAGACAAGATTTCAATTTCCAGTAGCCCTATCAGGAAAAAAAATAAATGGGAAAAAAAACTCCACCACCAAATAAACTCCAAAAAACTAGGGAAGACAGTTGCTCTTTCTTGTGCTTCTCAGCAGAAAAAAAATCCAAACCAAAACACAGACCTATACCACGGTATAACAAAAGTGGCATTGCAAATTCATTTTAGGAATTCTACATTTGGGTGCCTTTTAGGGAAATTTCTCATGGGAAGTGCATCTAATATATTAATATAATATTTGAACAATAACTGAAACTTTTTCAATTACTCTAAACAATGGAAATTAAAAACAACCACTGAACTGGCTTTAAGAAGAAATTAATAAGAATACATTTATGTCTTTCTCTTCTTTTTCAGTCATCTCTCTCTGATCAGTCACTTCTGAGCAGACATGAATAGCATTGATGGGAAGCAGAAGATGCTCTTTGTCCATTAGTAAGACAAATACCACAACTGAGGCTGAATCAGTAGGTGCAGCCTTATTTCTCACCCCTTCAGACTGATACATTAATTCCTCCCCTGACTAATTTAAGAAGTGTGGGCTTTACAAAGAAGTACCAACTTGTTTGAATGTAGGAGGAAAGCAAGAAGCCAGTGAAGCGCAGTGGCCTGATTGACCTGCGTGCGGGCTAGATGTTTTGCCTGAGAAGAGAAAGGCTGTTCAGAGATCTTTGCAGTTTAAGACTGCAGCAGAAAGTCTTTCAGAAAGGTTGGTATATTTTCTTCCCGAAAAATTGAGAGCTTAGGCTGATAATTTTAGCCAAGGAAAGGATCTTTCTAAGAACCAAACCAAATTCTTTGGGCCCTGGAGAATGATCAAAGTCCCTTTCTCCAATGCTGACAGGAAAAGGAAAATTAGTCTGATTTGTAGTGTGCTTTTCTAAATATGCAGCACAATTACCTGGGCAGGACACATGAAGATGCCATCATTTTTCCTACATGTGTGAGCTACACAGAGTTTAGATGCATGCATGCAGAACAGTTAGAGGAAAAACAAAAAACCCCAAAACTTGTCTGAAAAGGAAACAACAGGTGTGAGGAATATCATACTTCATAACCCATTCTGTGCCTGCTAGGGTACAGAAAACCTTTCCTTTTATTCCTACAAAGGAGCTGTCCTGGTTCACTGGGCAAAAGCTTTGCTAAGAGTCACTAGTTAGATTGATTTACATACTAGATTGCAACGCATCCAATTGGCACCTGTTTACAGTGGCAGCATTTTCTGAATAATGTCCTACAGCATCCTAGGTTCCTGATGCATTTTTTTGTGAGGATAAAGAACTTCAAAATCATTGTTCCCCTCGGGGTACCTGGTCTGGTCTCCTCCATTTCCCTCTTCCCTGTGAGGCTTACAAAAAACAACAGCTAGGACCCTGAAATTAGCACTTCACCCAGCAAATGGGCTAAATAAACATTTATGATATGTGAAGCAGATGGAATGCATTTAAATGTTGAACTTAATCTTTTTTTTGTACTTCCCTGTTAGGCTAGCAGTCCCCTTCACACTGACTGACCAGGAAAATTCCCTTTCTGCCTTTAGTGTCCTCCTGAATGATTATATTTCAAAGTTTCTTCAAATAAAAATAGATTCTCATTTCCATTTGTTTCAAAGGATTTGCTCATCAGATAGCATCTGAACCAGAGACTGTATTGCAGAGCATAAGTGGAGAAATCTAACCAGAAAAGTAGAGCTGGAGCTGGAGGAATGCTGCCCATGGCTGAACTCCAGTGGGGAAGAACAGTGGATATCAATGATTTCTTCAAGGTGAGCACAGATTTTATGCAAGTTGCTCTCCTGATGTGAAAACTTCATGCACATCAAGAAACATCACATGGCTGATTTGAAACTCATTGCTGAATGCTTCAGTGCTATATTCACTGAAAAGTTGTCAAGCCCTGGAACAGGCTGCCCAAGGAAGTGGTGGAGTCCCCATCCCTGGAGGTATTTAAAAGATGAGGCACTTGGGGACTTGGTTTTGTGGTGGGCTCGGCAGTATCAGGTTAAATGTTGAACTCAATGATGTTAGAGGTATTTTCCAACCTCAGTGATTCTTTGATTCTACAAAGAGTCAATTGACTGTTTTGACAAGGAAGAGTTACCGTGTCAGTATGTTATGTATTAATAGAAAGGCTGTGTTTATGGTCTGAGGGTGGACACATGTGATTGACTCTGCTGTTGTTGATCTTGCCATCATGATTATTTTTGACTTGCTTAATATAGCACAGGGGCTGGGGCTCAGCCAAATCAGAGCACAGCAAGTGACAGAGGGACCAGGTTTCTGCCTGGCACAACAGGTACCTGAGGTCTGTGCAAGGAGAAAGTTACCAGCTTTTCAAATGAAGAACCTGCTACCGGTTTCCTGGGAAATGTTTTTATAACCTAAGCATAACAGCCTGGAGAGCTGTGCCCTAAGAAGGCTCTCTGAAGTTAGGATGTGGGCAGATTCCCTGGGGACAGTGACATGCCCATCAGCAGATCCAGACTGATGAGCTGAGGTGCTGATGACAAAGCAGCAGCCACTTGACTGTGCTGCTACTCCCAGCCACCTATCTATATGTGAGCCTCCAGCAAGGCCAAAGTGCTACTTTTGCTGAGGGAAAATAGGTAATGTTTGTCTCTTCACAAAATGAAGGAAAGATTGAAACTGTTTTTAAAACGACTTCTGCATCATGAAAAGTTTAGCTGAACATAAAATTCTTTCACTGAAAAAAATAGCATTTCTTCAGCTGAACACCAGCTATTCAAAATGTGAGGCAACTTCTTACACTTCTTCCAATTTCAGGACCAAAGCTCCCAGCAGCCTGCCAAAAATAAGATTTTGAGCAGCTGTTCTTAAGAAATCAAGCTCCTTTCAAATTTCTTCTTCAAGCCAGTTCCAAAAATACCTGTTTGATTGGTTTGGTATGAGTCAGAAGGGGAGTTGCAGATTTACCCCACTCACTTGTGCTCAGCACGGCTCCAAGCAGAAACTGACTTTCACTTTCAGTTTGGCTCTGAGCTCACTCAGGCAGAAGTTAAACTTTGAGAAATCCCCAAACACAAAGCCCCGACACAATTGGTCAAGTGTAGGATTTTCCCATTGTCTGTTTATAACTGACTGCAAAGTTTTTTGGGGTTTTTTGTTATTTTCCAAGAAACACCTAAAACTAGGGGGTTCAGAGATTATTTTTAGATATACAAAAAAAAATAAATATAAGAGGTAAGAAAATCTATTTTGTTTTATATTTGTGAGACATAAGCAGTAGGGTTACTGCTGCTAGCAAAGGGGAGATGCTTTCTCGTTATTGGGTTTCTGGGAAGCTGCAATCCAAGGTCACCATGGTCAAACCTTACAACTGTGGAAAACCTTGTAACTGTGTGCCTGGCCATAGTTAAATGCGTGCCCAAGACAGTGAGGAATTGTCTCTCTAGATGCATCTGAATGTGTTTTGTCCCTTTAGACACTTAATCTTTTGCCATCCTGCAACTGGGCCTTAATTTTTTCAATGAAACTCTGGCAGTGACACATCAGAGTCCTTTTCTGAGCTGGGAGGAGGGCCAAAGGTGAGATCTGGTCTGGGCCTTACAGAACTATGTGAACAGCACTTTGAAGAGGTTGGTAGAAATTATGCTTAGGTGAGGACTGCAGGACAAGGAAATGTCAGTCAGAAGAAACATTTTTTTTCTTTTTTCCTTAGGAAAACAGGTAACATGAGCACATAGCTTCACCCACAAGGTCAGAAAATAGTCCATGAAATCATCTAGTCTGGCTGCATGTGCACACTGGAATTTCATCTGGCTGCAGTGAACCCAGCCATCAATGTGTGATTCACTGTGGTTCAAACATTCACAATAGCTCATTAACAGCAAGGTTATTTTCACATTTTATTTTTCCCAGTTTGCACAGCTACCTCTTCTCCTAACACCAATTTCACCTAATTCCAAGAGCCCCATCTTGCAGTTGTTTCCCCTACATGAACACATCCACACATAGCCTGAGTCATCTTCTGATCTTACTTTTACTATGTTACCCAGGCTGATATCCTTCAGATTTATTCTGCAGAGCTTTCTCAAACCTTTCTGCAGTTTTTAAGAGATCTTTCTGCAGTTTCATCAAGTTTTCAAATCCCTTAAAAAATACAGGTACCAATATGTTGGACATCCTTCAATCCCACTGCTTCAAACACTTTCCTAACCTAAAACTAATCTCCTCACTTCTGCTAATTACTTTATATACACCAAATATCAAATCAAGCTTTGAGTATATAAAAGCTTCCTTACAAGTGTTTGTCTGAAACACCTGAAAGATGCTTTAAAATAAGTTACCTGTTCCAGTTTCCATCATCCCCCTTAATTAAAGCAAGATATGGATCATGGACACATAGAGGATAAAAGAGCTATGCTCTTCCTTGGGAAAGGTGAGGCCAGGTGCCATGGGCCACGCAGACACTGGTGGACAGGTCTGTCCAGAGATGTTGTGGACCTTTGACAGTGGGAGAGGTGGGGACAGCTTTCCCATGACTCTGGTGATGCCAGGACCTCTATAAACTTTACACCTGCATTCTCAAGGAAACCCAAAATCATACCCTAGCAGAACAATGTTGATAAAACTCCTATATACAGATACAGAATGTAGAGATTGACTCACAGAGTAGACAAGTCTTTTTGACCAAGAGAATTTTAAGGGATTGCACACAGTGAGTGTGCAGTGAGGACAGAATTAAGACATCCTCCTGGATGAGTTTTGTGGGGTCAGACAGTACCAGAGGCTTAGACATACAGCAGTTGATTATATATATATATTATTTTTTCTGTATTATATTGTCTACTAGGAAATAGATGCAATGAGTTTGGCTAAAATCCCTCCTCCTAGCCAGAGGTGGGCAACTCAGTGAGACTCCATTTTGACATTAATTTAAGTGGAATTTTGTTATATGTCTGATTTAAAATTAAATAGTCTATCGACTGATGTATGAGTGTTACATGGGAAGCACCAAGACATACTTTATCCTCCCCTGGGAGTTCCTCAAGCCCCTTGCTTTTCACTGGATGCTTGAAATCTAAGCAACTGCTGTTTCTTTCCAGTGCCAAAACCAGCAGCATTTCCTCAGGCCACACCATTATGGGTTAAATTAATTTCCATGGCCATGTCTCTTCTTATTAATCCACCAATATATGTGGAGCAGTGGAACCTACTGTGGTACCCCAGTCCTGGTTCCTTCAGTGCCTGGGTTTTTAAATACCTAATTGTAGGCTGGGAGCCTGCCACTTAGTTTTCCAGTAGGGGACAATAGGTAATGACTGCTGCCTGGGACGAGAGAGAGGAAGAGGATGGTGCTTGAGACTATAACAGGCCTGTGTTGCTGAATAAAACCCAAACACATGGTCCTGTCTGCAGTACCGGGGCCCTTCATTGGTTTGGGTGGCCTACAGACACTTGCACTTGCCCTGAATGGAAGAAAGGACATTCACCTCTGCAAGCTGTGGGTCCCTCCATGGCTGCAAATCCTCAAGTGAACTGGGCTGAGACCAACTCGGGATCTTGTGCCTTCCAGTCTGCCCTCGCTCGTGCAGGGTTAAGAAGTGCAGATGTATTTTCTATCTCATTGACACCTGGTTCCCTTACCAGGTAACACTCAAATCTTCAGGGACCCCAAAGAGAGCAGAGTCAGACACAGTGTGAAGTACGCCTCCAAGGCATATGAAAGTTCTTCATCAGCCAGCTGCAGCTTCATCTGCTTGGTGCCTGCCTAGCTCACTCTTCCTCTGCCGAGCAGGTGACGGGGTGATGTGTAGAATGAAAAACACGGATGATGCTTCAGTAATCCCCTTCTCTCGTGCAACAAGAGCACACCCACATACACACTGCTTCCTCCCCAGCCTTCGCTTGCTATGGCAGCTGAGTGCTAGCAAGGAGCTCAGAACTGTCGAGAACTGCTGAGGTTTTGCTGCTTTGGTTGACATTTAACTATTAACCAATTTTGTGGAGACTGAAGGGAAAGGTGCTGTTTGTGGGAGGTGATGTGTGGAAAGGAGAAACAGTGGGAGTAGCAGGTGTCACACAGTAGGAGCTGTCTGAGCATGTTTACCATTTTGGCTGTCTTAAGGACAGAGCCCTCACAGCCGTGTGAGGCTACGGGCGCCCATGCTTGACTAAACCTGGGAGCTAAGTATTCCTGGGCCTGGTTAGCAAGAAATTGCCTGGCAGTAGAGGCACTGTATTGACTGTGTGACTGAACTTAAAAACCCTGCCAAATGTGAGACCACAGGCAGAGAGTGGGAGGAAAACCTCTGGTTCCATTCTTGCTAGTAGCAAAATAGTCCATACAGACTGACATCGTGGCACAATTCGAAGCTGGTCTCCAAACAAACCTGGAGATGCCTCACCCTGATGAGATGAGACTTGACCGGCTCTCCTAACTTCAATAAACACCAAGGACTCCCTGTCAGGGAATGTGCACCTCTTCAGGCACACTTGAGCAAGGGAAGGATGAGTGTTACATGGCTCAGCTCAGCCCTGGGACTTCCCATAGCATTGAGACAGCCCTGCAGCCCCTTGTCTTTCCTGATCTCAAGGGTGGCCATTGCCCCTGTCTTAAGTAGGCTGCAAAAGGACATGGCAAGTGCCTTTGCATTGGGGTAACAACAGGATTCAGCTCTCATCTGCTTTTCATTCACCCATAAATCTCAGTATTTCTCCATGGGAGGATGCTGAGGAGGACAACAAAGTGAGTTATCTCTGGGCATGAAGGAAATCATGTGGGACTGGAATTAATGTGGAAAAGGAAAATGCCAAACTTTCCTAAGCCTAAAACATTTAGTCTGGCTTTGCTCTGGCTTTAGCTTGGAGTCCCACCTAAGTGAGTTTGGGGCACTGGAGTGGGTCTATGAAGATTAGCAATTTTTCATGGCTGGAAGTGGAGAAGGGAGCTAAAGAGACCAGAGCTGCTCTGGACTATGGCTGGGTCCTGCGCACACCCCGGGCTCAGGGCAGAGGGTGGTTCTTCACAGTGTCCTCACCTGATGACTGGGCAGATGCTAAACACTGACCATGGCAATACTGGCATGAGCCTGATTCTGTAGTGACCTGGCATGGGGCAGTCTTCATTTTTTCTGTCCAAGGCTATCACCCTTCCAAGCAAAGGAGACCTTATCCAAGCTGCCTGCTGGGGATGTCCAGCTTGTGCCAGTTTCCATACGGCATCAAGATGCTGCTGGCAAGGACTGGCTGGCCTGGGCTGAGCTGTGCTCTGCTGGGAACACCTGAGCAATTTCTGAAAAGGACAATCCTGTTTGAGTGATGGGGAAAGTCCTTGACAACAACATGTTTTCTAGCAGAGCAGGTGCCCTTGTGAGCCCTGGAAGACCTCTGGGGCTGCCTCATGCTGCAGAGGATGGGAGGGTCCTGGATGGAGGCTCTGGAGTGCCCATGGTGCCAGTGGTCCACCCTGCAGCAGCAGCACGGGGGAGATGACAGGCGTGAATGTCAGCCTCGGGACGCCCACAGCATGTTTCCTTTCCAGCAGCAGGCAGGATGTTAGCTGTCATGGGTGCTAATTAGCCTGCAATGTGATGCTCCTGATTTCCATCAGTGCATCTTTCGGTTTGAGGCTGTCTCTTCTCAGACCCAGTTTTTAACAGGGTCACAGCACTAAAGCACCCATCCCCCTGAGGTCTTCTCTAGGTGCAACTTTTTTTAATTTTAATGAAGAATCCTGTGTTCTACAAGCATCCCATGAGAACCACTGACCATTTATGGAGTTTGTCCAAAGGCCTGCAGTGCTGCTGGACTCAGCTAAGTCCTAGGCAACACTGCATATGCTGCTGCACATTCCTTGTGGCACATAGATAGGAATAGCTGTGTGTGTGCAGAAAGGTCATGAAAACCTTTTTCTGGTTTGCCTCAGAGTTTCATTTAGAAATAAAATGAAATTATTATCTGTTTAGAGATAAGTTGGTTATGACTGAGGCTTGGACACATAATAAAAGTTTTACTGTTTTAAAAAACATTTTGTGTTGGTGGAAGTACAGATTCTACCCTGCATGGAACAGCTGTTCAGGTCAGCATCTGTGACGGCATCTGGTTGTGGCTTGTCACTGGCCACCTCATGAGCACCCTGCTCCTACAAGTCTGCATGTGAAACAGAGCAAGTGAGTGTTCCCAAATTTATCTCCAGTGGGAAATCTCTAGATTATTTCAAGCTCCATCATGCAGCATTGCAATACATTGTAATAGCAGAACTGGTACCAGATCACCCATCAACTTTTGCTGCTGTTTATAACTTCCAGACAGCAAATGGTGTTAAGTGGGAACAGAGCAGTAACTCCTGAGGACCCTCCAGTCTTTTTAAAGCTGCATGGATGCCTTTATGGTCCACTTTAACTTGGACACCTCTTCTCAGACAGCTGCGTGGGCTTTGCAGGCCATCCTGCTGTGAGCTGATCCCTGGGTGGGACATGCTCCCCAGTGAACCCTCATCTGGTCAGAGCTCATTGGGACTGGCGTTGCAGTCACAGATATGTTTGTGGCAACATCAGCCAGTGTTGGGTAATATTGTTTCCCCAACTTACTTCCCATGGTTTTGGAGTTTATTGAATACATTTGGGTTGCAGCTTTCATGAAATTGTAATTTATCAAAAGCAAAATGAGGAATCATATAGGCCAAGTTTCTAAAGCTTACAATTAAGTTAGATCATAGGTAGAAAAAAGTCTAAAGGTCTCTACCAACAACAATGACATATTTTTCCCACTGAGAAGCTTTTTAGTTTAGGGGATATTTTCAGCGTTACTTTTTTCCAACACAAATGTAACTTTTCCAAAGAAAGCAGACATGTTATATAATAATGTCAGTCAGCCTCTGAGTTTCTCAGCAGTACAATTTCTATGAATTGCTTTCAACCAACCCGCATGAGAAGCTGGATACATTATTCTGTGTTTATAAATAGGTCTGTTTTCACAAAACTCCTTCTCAAGGAAATTGCTCTTAATTAATATGAAGTACTTTCACTTATTACTTGTATTATAAACGAAGAGGGATCCTGCATGGATCAGAGTTCTGTTATGCTAAGAGTTAATAAACAGACAAATTGTACCCTGAAAAAAACATCTTTTGGGTTTGCTCCAGGTCTCTGCAGTCCCTGATTGTCTTATACCTACCACCAAATTAATCAACCCCATCACTCTCTTCTTAACTTCTCCTTTCCTCATCATATCCTCATCCTTATGAGGAAAGACAGCGTTATTAACCCTGTGTTGCAGATGGGGACTTCTGGTACAGAGGTGAAATGTCATGCTGAAGGTTGTCTGAACCAGAGCCGGGGGTGGATGCCCACTCTTCCCCTAAAAGGCAGCACCCTGCCTGCTATGCTTCCATTCAGCTGGTCCTGTGATAGTATTACATTTTTTGTTCATTAGTTTCCCATTGGTCAGTCTATGAAAGAAAACTCACAGCACTGTTATCAGCTGGTTACACAAGGGAGCTAAAACATTTAGCTAATATAAGCACACAAAGGGTGAAAAATGGAAATTAGTGAAAGTGAATGTAGAGAAAAAGTGAAGGGCAGGAGCAGTATGGCTGTCAAGGAGTCGTGGGAGGGTATGGAAAGAAGTCAAAGCTTCAAGCTGACCCATAAAACTCCGTGGTGTTACCAGCAACCTCAGTGATCTCACTTTCAGAGAGTTTTTTGCAGTAACCTTCACTTGAGTCATTGACACCTGCCCACTTCAGTTCTGTGGCCAGCCAGAAACCCTCCTACCTCCCTTAACCACAGCCTTCCACGCAAGGGTCTCTGCTGTCAGCCCCCAGGCTCTGCATAACTCAGCCCCTCTGCATCTCTGCAGACAGTTGCCTGAGCTATCTTAGCTTGCCGTGGCAAGAATAAAAAGGCAAATAAATGGGGTTGCATGATGATAGGAATCAGATCTTTGGTTTTGGGACAGGATCCAGCATCTCTGTAGGAGAGCTCAGCACACGCTGTGCCTCCCTCCATAGACCTGGCTGCCTGGGCAGGAAAAGGAGTCAGGGTAATACAGAAAAGAGCACACAGAGCCCAGGCTCTGCCACTCCTTGTTCCTTCAGTGTGAAGAACCCCCCAAAAGAAAGAAAATGCAGTTCTAGCTTTATTATCAGGTTGGAAATCAAGAGAGTCATTAGTTAAATTACTTTCCCAAATGTCACACTAAAGGCTGCAGATAAGACTTGCTTCATTTTCCTGAAAGCCAGTTGAGTGCTGTCTTCAGCACTCTGCTCCTCTCAGCTCCTGCAATTGCATCTGCAGTCACAGCAAGGATTGGTCTGGGTCCACATGTCTCCTACATGACATCAGTGAAAAATGTGTGGAGTAGGAATCCTGTCCCCGTGAATATTTGAAGAGGATTCACATTAATTAATGTCAAGAGTGGGCAATGAAGTTAGCACCGAATGAGCAATATGCAAACTCAGCCTCAGAGGTACATAAGATGTCTGGTACAAATTAAACATCAACTCTCAGAAAATATTCTCTAGACATCCCAAGGAATAAGTTTTTTTTAGGGTCTCAGTTTATTATGGAGGTTGTTTCCTTTAAAGCAAAAGTTTTGCCTTACTTACTTCCTGAAGTTTATCATTGGTAGTTTTCCAACATAAATCCAAAGGATTTCTGATTGGCGTGTTGGTTAATAACAAGAAAGTAAGCACAGAATTATGCTTATGTTACCTTTTCCTAATGGTACTGATAATTTCTCAATAGGTTAAAAAAACAGACATTTCAGTGACTTTTACCTCATGAGCCAGCTCTTCATGCAATGCCTGGATCTGCACTAGTGGATTAAAATATAGCCTGTGTGCTATTGCAATAAGGAATTGGTTTGAGGGCTGGATGATATCAATTTATAAACCATTGAACCTGCAGGATGAATAAATTAATCAATTTTCTGGAAATTTCTTATGGATCAGTCCCAACAATCACCTGCGTTAGCCCAGTCTAGTTGTTAATGAAGATCTGAAGAGGAAAGAAAAAATCACATGTAGACTGAAAACAGTTAGGACTGGATGGTTCACAGTTTGGCAACTCACAAAGGCTACTGATGCAATATGTAATTCATCCTCATTGTATAGTGGCTATGCAGGATAGTGTTCCAGTAAGTTCTCCGTGGTATATGCATATCTTACTGCCTGCACAGAAAAAAACCAAGGAATATTTCATCTTTGCCTGCTCTCCATCCTCCAGCTTTATGAAGGTGGATTACTTGTAGCAAATCCACCTTCCTACTGTGAAGTGTAATAGAGGCTTTTCTTTTTATGCTTCTATAGGTGCAGGGGCTTTAGACAATGTCTGCAGACAGCAAGTCTGGAGTGTTGCCCATTTTTTGAGACACAAATGACATTTTTCATTTTAAGGCTGATTAGATCGTGCTGATCACAGACACTCAAAAAAATCACTTTCCATAGGACTGTGTGGGCCTTCTCCATTGCTTCACGTCACAGTGAAGCCACCAGTGGTTTGGTCACGAGGCTGTGAGGTCTTGAGGAGGGACTGTGTGTGCAGCACAAAGGAAGCTGGGTCTGACCTGACTTTCACAACTGTCTTCTGCACCTCAGAGGTTTTGTGTATTCATTAACTCCAATGTATTCAGCAGAAATGATACTTCATTTTGTAAGATGAACTGATTCAAGGCCTTGATGGCCATTAGTGCTGGGAGACAGGTGCTGATGAAAAAGCTGGAGCTGTGTCCAGGCTGCTGGGATTAGCACAGCACGAGGGATAGGCTAAGGAGGCAGTCACTCACAGGAGCAAAAAGTGAAAACCACCCCAGTTCTCCTGCCCACATTGCCTGGAGAGTGATGTGGAAGCAATGCTCAGGGCACAGGGAGGTGGCAGCTACTGTTGAACCACAGCTTGAAGGAGCAGAATTAGGTTCTGGCACAAGCTGCAAATTAGCTGATGGTACCAGGAACAATTGGGATTAGACGACTGAGAATGCTCTGCAGGAGCTCTTGGTAAAAGCTGCCTCCTGCAGGAATGGGAGGGCCCATACTAAGCATGAAGTAAGGATGAGGCACTGGGACAAGTTTCCTGCCCAGCATGCTCTGTTCTCATAGACAGATGTCCAAAAACCAAAGCCAGAGACTGAAGGGTGGAGGAGCTCAGGGCTGGACAAGAGGCACAACTGCCCCTCCAGCTATCACCCCCATCACCAGCTCACACAGGGATGCTGCTGTCTCCTTCCTATAGTGACATTAACAGCCCCTTTTTCCTGCAGGCATCTGGAGTTTGTAGCTATTGTGGGGAGGAGAGTAGGATAGGGTGTTTGATAGTATTTTTCACTCGTAACACCTACCAAATTATGGCATCAACAAAAACAGAGCAGTGAGTCCTGGGCACTCATTCAGTATTTGAGTTCCTCCTGTGCTCCTGTTCTGTAGGATGATTCTGGGCTCTGAGATGGAGCCGTATGGCAAGCCAGGAGGTGCTCACTTCACAGACTTCAATCGGGAATGTTTCCAGCAAAAGAAAAATGTGTTAAACTCAGCCATTCTCACAGTCTGACAGCTCCTGATGTTCATGTCAAGAAATGAATTTTAAAAAAGGTGCTCGCTCTGAAGAGATGTGACTGTCGAATAATTAATAAGTGCCACACAGCACAACTTGCCCCCTTCCCCATGCAAGAAGTGCTCAAGACCTCATATTTTTGAAAGATGAAGACCCAAGATATTGGTGTCCTTTCTGCCTTTCCCCTGGATGAATTTTTTGCAACACAAAACAAGCCCACTTGCAACACCACCATGCCCAGTTAGCAGTGCTGTTTCACTAACTGCACTGGGTTTATTCAAGGGGAAATCATGGTGTTGTGGTGAAATAGCTGCAGTTCACATAACAGTGTTCTGCTTATTAGAAATAGTTTAATCAAGGAAGGAGGCACTGCCACTTGACATCAGCAGGTATTTCCCATTGATTTGTGTATGTAAGTCATGTCCTGTAGTGAAATAAGGCAGCAAATGCTATCACAACCAACTCCTCTGCCTGTTTTGGAGGCTTTGCTATCCAAAAGAAAGAAAAATAGATGGAAAACAAAGAATCAGAATGCACCAATGAGTAACTGCCAGTGGGGACTTCTCAACAGCACTAGCAGAAACTAACATGAACAAAGAGCCAGCACTGGCAGCCCTTGGCATGGGCTGGGAGAGATGGAGGGAAGAGGCTTATCTACTCCTGGGCTTGCACAGGCCTGGTGGGAGGGTGAGAAGAGCAGCTGGGTGCAATGCCAGGAAGTACAGTTCCCACCACCTCTCCCGTCTATCCCATCTACACCAGCAGCCCCCACTGCAGCTGCAACTCTGCCAGTTCAGCCACCAGCACCACAGGTACGCTCCCATACCTGCAACTCGCCTGGGGTCCTCTAGTGCAGGACTCTGACAGCAGAGCCACATGACACACACATGAGCAAGCCAAGGTGTATCACCTTGCTCCTGGGTGTTTGACACCTGTGCAGCCACTCATTGTACGTACCTGGCTGAAGGTAACCATGGCTTGCTCAAACCTTTGCTGAATAAGAGCGATGGTGCTGAACATCGGCGGGAAGGAACAGTCTTGAGGGACTGAAAACAAGAATAAGTTTGTTATCAGTTTCCATCCTACAGCAAAGCTCCCACAAAGGTGAGGGATTTGAGCATTTATAGGAATCATTGCTACAAAGTGTGTATGGGAGGAGAATATGTGTTTGTGCTCTTAACTACTGGATGTTGCCGAATTTCCCCTTGAGTGTGAAGGCTCCAAGCCCCACCGTGGTCAGCACAACAGCTGCTGTCACACAGGGCCAGCTCAGCTCAGGGGCACTGGCCAAGGCTGGTATACAGCCACAGCAATATGGGCAAAGCCCTGGGGCCAACAGGCACTACAGCAGGTGTCTGCCCACCTTGGGGCAACCTCAGCACCAGTGTCTGCACAGGGGCTGCTCAACCAATCCTTTTATGGATAGTGGGGACACATGGACACTTGTAGGGCACTGTTCTTCCCTCCCTGCTTCTGCAACAAGCTTGGGAGAACAGGAGCCATGTCCCTCCCCAGAAGAGCCCACTTCTCTTTCCTGACTGTAAAAGATCCTTGGACCAACAGAGTTGAATACAGACCTCCACATTCTGCAATGCAGGGTGAAAGAGGGCTGCTCTCAGTGAGCCCAGCATGCAGAGAGGCCACCAAGCAGGCTTCAATTAGAGCTGGGAAAAATACCTCCTCCAAATCCACAGGGAAGCTCCCTGTCTCTTAAAAATCTAAAATCTCTGCAATCTGTGCTTCGGGACAGCAGGTTCTGTGTGGCTGCCTGCCATCTGAACACGAGTATGAGTGCTAAGGAACGAGGCTATTTTAGGAACAAGTGACACAACAGAGGAGTATCAGAGGCAAGAAATGGCTCCTTGCTGCCAAGTGTTGACATGAGGCCAATAAAGGGCAGGTTACTGCCCTTTTGGGAAGATGCCTGTCTTATTAAAGTTATAGTTACAGTATTTTTTTGAGATACTTGAAAAGCAGGATGATATATTTACAGAGAACTTTCTGAACATTTGGCCTTATTGACTGAGTAGAAAATGAATGATTAAAAACACCATCTGCTTTTTATTGAACTTTGTTTCAAATTCATCAGAATTTCATCAGCTTTAACCTCTAACTCTTGATTTTTACTCCTGAAAGTGTGTTAGCAGCATACCACCCCATGCAGTATACAAATGGCAAACAAGCCCTGCTGGTGGCATCTGCAGATCTTCTCTACCACGATCTCACCAAGTCAATGCAAACCAGCCCAGCACCAGGGCAGGCACTTGCAATCCATGGAGCAGAGCTGGAGGCACTGTGTACTCCCTGAAGGTGTCTGAGATCGAGAGAAGGGTGACAGGGAGCCCAGCTAGCTGAGGCCACCCCGTGGTGCCATGGCCCATGTCAACCAAGCAAATGCAGATTCCCAGAGGAGATGAGTGATGTTCCCTGTTATTATCATCAACAGAAAAGAGTAAAGCAGCATCAGGAGAAGTCACCTTGTTCTGCAGGGAAAAGTGACAGCACGCATGGCCATGAAGCTGCAGCACCACTGCACTGGGATACTAGAAAACCACTTCCTCATAGGAACAGTGACAGACAGGAGAAATTTGTGTATTTACTCCTGGTTTATACCAGTTTGACACTGGTATATTTAGCCCAGTGGCCTCTCTGTATGTGGGACATTGTGTGACAGGAGTAGGTGACACTGCTGCACACCTGCAGAGGAGCTGGTTTCTGAAGGCAAGGCTTTTTCCCATGCCTGTACAATCATGGCTCTTTTTGTTGCCTACCTTTGACAAATACCTAAATATATGCAATCTGAAGTCAAAGGAATGAACATAGAAATTGCTAATTATGTACATGTTTCTGTTATTAGAGAAGCAAGTATTTTCTAAGTATTGACTCATTATTACCAGAAGTTCTTCTGCAGTCTGCTGCTCAACAAAAGGTCAGTATGTAACAAAGCCTATGCTGCTCTCACAGCAGTCACTGCTGAGCTCATGGAGTTAAATGTGTTTTGGAGAAAGGTTATCCTTCTAAGATCATCCTAAGATGTTGTAGGGTGTTGTTTTTTGTGCTTGAGCCCACTGGGACTCTGGCTGGGCTAAGTTCTCTAGCTCCAATTAAAATACCATATACGTGAAAGGCATGATCTATTCATTGTTGGTTTTATAGTATCAGGATAAAACACCAGCTTAGTGATAGACCAATGGAAATAGCTGCACCCTCCAAGGGTAATGAGGATGAATCCTCACCCAGGCAGAGGCCCATTTTCTCCCCAGTTTATTCCCTTGTATCCCAAGCTTTGACCACACCAGCTTGTAACACTGCCAGTGCTGTCTGTCATCCTGCCTCCATTTATACCCACAAGGACTGCTCAGTACAGACTCCCAAACAAGATGCCCTTGGGAGGGCAGACACCAGTTTCTTAATCTGGTGCAACACACAAGAGGCCAGCTAGGACTCTTTTCTGAATCCACGTAGCATCAGACAAAAGGCACTTTCTGTGCAGAGCAGACAGGGAATGCTCAGGGAAATACACCCCTCCCAGCATCATCCAGAATGGGCATGGGGGTTAGAGCTGGTGGCAGCAGGATGCTCAGGGTGCCTGGATTGATGTGTCACAGGACAGCAAGGAAAGAACGCTGCACTCTGGGGGAGAATGGTTTTGTTCCTCTCCCCAGATCAGTGTAAAGAAAATTATTTCTGTTACTACTATTCTTATATTAACTCTATTCTATTCTTCTACCAAATGCATATAGACAAGATTAAATAAGCTGCGTATTTCAAGTGATATATGTATACACATGCACACTTTGACACAAGTGAAAATATTTGACCTAATGTTCCTCCTCTCACTCCAAATACAAGGGACTTATTATTTGATTTATCGAACAAGATAATGTCATGTCTTTGTTCCCTAATGTTGTTGCTACTTTGGTGGAAAAAACTACATGTGATTTTCACTCAACACAGCAGCAGGTGCAGAGAGGACAAATCAACTTTGCCCTGTGTTCCAAGACCTGGGTGAATTTGAACACAGTTATGTCAGTATTCACTATCAATTACATCATACTTTCTTGCCTCAGGGGTTTTCCTCCACTTAGCAGAAATATTTTCTTGCTTAACAGGATATCACAGTTTCTGCCCCAAGTTCAGCTCCAGCCCTTCTTACTCCTGCCTATGACCTGTTCTCATTCTGAGGTACACAGTAAATAATGAAAGAACGGCATCTGCAGATGGCAGAATTTTAGGAGCACTCACTGGGAGCCATTTGCTCCAGGAAATCACCTACATGCACCATGCAAGGGCTTCACCCCAGGCAAGGGCTTCACACCAGGCACCCACAAGATCTGCCTGAAGACTCAACCGTAACCAGAAAAACATCAGGGAAAGTCTAAAAAGTATCCCAGTGCTCTGCACTATCCCTAGTGGCGGGATATAGGTTACTGAGGGTGCTGAACAACACTTGCACCAAATTATTTCCTTTCTGAAACTGGCACAAAAATCAAATCTCCTGTATTATCTCAAAGCACTCCACCAAACATCCTGAAAATCCAGAGTTCAGTCATCCTTCCTCAGATGAGCTAACCACAGCCTGCTAGTTTACAGGCACAAATGCATTGCTTGTCTTCACTCATTCAGAAAACCTTTCAAATCGTGTATACAGGGACATGATTTTGCCATCTGAAAAGATTTTTGGGTGACCAGATTCTTCAGCAAGTAACAGCCAGCAGTACGTAATTTCTAAAACCTTGGACTTCTGTTTCTTCATGACTTTCAGAAATGCCCCCACATCTACCAACATATTGCTATAATCTTTAAGGAAAACCAGAAAGGCTCTTCACCTGCTACCACACTAGGTGAGAGTCCTTGTGAAAACAGCAAACTCTTGTCTTTTTTCTCCTGAAAGAATCCATCAATGGCAGGAACACTGAACATGAACATCAGTTCACTTTAAGTGATCACTTTCACCATAGCCCACAAGACACCAAAAGCAGAATAAGAGAGGAGAGCCCAGAGGATTTCCAGGTGTGGTGGCAGGTAAACTTGCCTTTCCTCGACCAGGTTTTCCCAGGGAACACAGTGAAATTCCCAGGGACTTTGCCCAGTCATGTCATATACATGCACATGCACATGGCACAGGAGGCTGGGGCAGGGGCAGTTGTGACCACCCCAGCACATCAGGCTGCCAAAAAGGGGAGGGAAAGGGACTCCTGAGGGCAATGAGTACTTTTAATGAACTTTCTCCTGGACCTCTTCCCAATTTTGCCTCTCACCTGAAGTTACTAGCAAGGAGGTGACAAGAAGTGTGGGGATGCCATCCAAACGCTCTTCAAGGCATTGGTTTTGGTGCACTGCCAAACAAAACCATCTGCAGATGCTTCTGGTTTTATGGCTCAGGATGTGCTGCTCATCCTGAGGCAGGACTCTGCTCCCACTGGGAACATCCCTGGACACTGCTGCCTTGAAGAGGGCAGGGGTTGAGCATGGCAGTGCTATTTAGCATGAGTCAAAGAAGGTTCAGGGCTGGCTTTAACAGTTTATGTGTGATATTATAATTTATACTGATTTTAGATAATTATTGTGCAGTGCCAGGGAGCACTCTCAAGTTCTTCTTAATCTATTAATGCAGACAAACCCTGAATGGTGCATGCTCTGGCCAATTTTGCAGCCAGTCCCACTAGCTGACATTCAGATGAGCAGCCCTCTGTGAGTGTTTCCCAGTGGCACACAGATGGGTGGCATTGCATGGCTCCTTTGTCCTTCATGGACCAAGGCGCCTCTGTACCCCCTGGGATCTGTTGGGTGCTCTGCTGCCTCACTGTCCCCAGCAGTAACCACAAGAGCTGCCCCGCAGATGTTCCCTTAGGAGTATGTTTGGCTCAGTCAAGCAGGCTGGGAAGAAACTTACAAATAAATGCAAGAGGAGGATTTCTGTTCTTTGTTGTATCAGTGTGGGCAGAGTGGTCCCTCTGAAATGAGCAGCAGCACTCAATTTAAACTAGCCCAAGTTGTGGGTCCAGGTTGTGGGTCCAGCCTTACACAGAATAAAACAAACTGGAATTTGCCTTGATCTGGCCTACAGTAAAACTCTTTTCCAAGGCTACTTTGTGCCGCTATCATCACTCAAGTCAGTGCAGTTACTCAGGACTTCTAACAACACAGCAATAAACAGATTTTTATCTAAATAGGTTTAAAAGCTGACAGCCTGACTATGGGAACTGATGAGATTTCCTTTATTGACTGTGCAATCAGTGTGATTTAGAGTCTCCACAGGGGCCTTGCTGAAGGCTCTCCAAGACCCAGCTGTGACAAATCCCCCCGACAAGTTCTGCTGGGCACTGCTGCTGGAGACAGCGGCTGTGGTTCTGGGACCTTGTTCCTCCCTGTCATCATCCCACCCTCCTGATCCTGCCTTCCTGGTGTCCTGTCCTCCCACGGGGCCAGTTATTTGTCTGGCATCACACCCCTGCCTTCCAAGGTAATAAATTACTGCGGAAAGCTGCTTTGCACTGGACTTCATTAACCGCAAACACTGCCATCCCTTTTCCTGCCGCACCATGCAAGCCAGACATCCACGGCTATCGCAGCAGATACGCATTTCTCAAGCTCCCAGGAGGAACCACAGCTCTGTGGCAGATGGTGCAGTGGGCTGATGGATGCACAGGGCTGGGGAGGCAAGTCACCCTCCTTGCCTCTTGGGATCATGTCCTGGCCCTGCTTGTGGTGCTCCATTCCTGTGCCATTGCAAGGGATTTGTGGATGTTGTTAATATTTCAAAAAAAGTGCGAGGTAAGGTGAAGAGCCTTTTTTTGGTACTGTGTTATTCCATTTTCAGTGGCCACTGTTATTCTGAAAAAGCATCAGGCTTAAGCAAAATAGATCCACAAACCTGAGAGTGAAGTATCAAAGTGGAACAAAATGGATCTATCTCTGTGCTATGGGTGCAAGTACTGGGGCAGTGTTAGGTCTAAAGAAAATAGCAATTTTTTTTCAATGTATATTGAAAGGTTACTTTTTAATACAGCTAAGTAAAAATTGTTCTTGGGGCCACCAGCATCCCAACATTCTCTGCTAAACAATTAATTACTCTTTTTTTTTTTTTCTTATCTATTTTCTCACCAGAAACAGAAAAAAAAAGAGTGGTTAAAAAGAAAGATTTGGAAAGACGAGAGAGAAAAATATGCATATCTGAAATTTTCTCCTATTTACAATGTTTCTATAGGCAACTTTGGAAAAAATGTAACTATTATTTGTTTCTCTTTTTTCCTCGTAACTCTTTTTTGTTTTGGCTTGGTTTTTTAATGTAAACTCTTTCCTATTGGAAAAGAGTCCATTTCTGCTAGCAGCCCTCATTCCAAAGAGCATGAGAAACAATAAAAAACCAGATCAATTGTCATGTAAACTGACAAACTTTTGTATTTGGAAGCATTGAAGCTACTACTTATGGTGCACAGATCTCAGTGTAAGGGAGCCATGCAGAGAACCCTTCATTTTTTGCTGGAAAGTCTATTTGTCAGAGCTGACAATGTCATGAAGAAATGTCACTTTTCAGTGCAGAGATTCAGTCCTCAGGCAATATTCTTTTTGTTTCCCAGCCATCACCTCGCTCCTGTCTGAGGTCAGACTAAATGATGTAACACTCCCTTCTGGCCTGGCAATCGATGGGCTGGTGGCCGGGGCTTCTCTCCCTGCTGACAGGAGCACTCGCTGCAGCTGAGACCCCCCCCAGGGACCAGGCTTTGGTCCTGGGCTCACACCGCACTGCCAGGTGCTGTGGGACGGCGTTCACAGCGTGCACAACGCGAAACATGTCTCTTACAACGATGTTAAACCTCTCCAGAAGAACAACAACAACAAAAATCTTAAACTCTTCCCGTCACATAGATATAGCCGAGAAACCCACCAGTTTTATTTTAACCAATGTCCATTTACTCGTGGCTGAAGGTTTTGTTTGTTTTGTTTGTCAAGACTCTCCTGCCCTAACACGGTGCCAGAGCAGTCTGGCAGTGCAGTGATATTGTCAACCAGTCTCTTTAAATTCCATTTCTGGCTAGAAGGGACGTCGACCTGGCCCCCTGCTCATCTGACCCTGACTCCGCTCGGCTCCCGTGGCCCCTTGCCGGCATGAGGAGAGCTCTGCGGTGCAGGGCAGGGACCACGAACCCGCGGAGCCCAGCAGTCCGGGACCGGCCCGGTGCCCTGGGAGCGCAGCTCCAGTGCGCGGGAAGTCTTGGGCTTTGCTTGTCACCAGATTGAGGACCAGGCTCAGATCCCCAGCAGATCCTCAGCTATCTCTATGCCCAAATTACCCGCGGCAGCAGCAGTCGCATCCCTTCTCACACCCGGGAAGGAGGGGAATGCTCCTCGCCGCTCCCCGCACTCACCGCTCCCGTACTCACTGCCCAGCATTCACCGCCCCGCACTCACCGCTCCCGCACTCACTGTCCCGCACTCACTGCCCCGCACTCACTGCCCCGCACTCACCGTCTCGGGAGCGGGGACCCCGCTGCCGCCGCCTGCCCGCGGCCCCGGCATCGCGCCGAGAGGGGTCGGAGCAGCGCCGGGCCCGGGTCCGGGTCCGCCTCGGGCGCGGAGCAGGAGCGAGTGAGTGGAGACCCCGGCGCCGACCGCCCCCAGCCCTCCCTCCCCGCCGAGGGAGGAGCCGCTCCCTCCAGCAGCAAACCCCGGGGGTCCGCCGGATGCTCAGCGGGCTGCGGGCAGGGCTTGCCAGGGAAGGGGAGGCAAAAATCAATAGGGGCAGGGAGAAATTAAGTGAAAAGTGACTTGCAAAGAAAAAGCCCTTCACGGCTTCTTCACAGCCAACCTTTCACAGCCAAGCCCTTCCTGCCAGGATTATGACTGAGGCAGCGTGGCAGGTATAAATGTAACACCGGAGGGTGTCAGACATAACGAGCACCAGTGCTGGGCAACTTGCAATCCAAATTTGCATCCATCAGGCATGAAGGAACGACGGATGGGACCAAGTGGCATAAGGGGTAGGGGTCTGTGTCACCACTGGCCTGGATGTAAAGACTCTGTCATGTTCTCATCATCCATACAAGTGTCCACTTAGGTCTGGAAAACACATTCTCATTGTCGTCCTGTGCACAGGTTTGGGATATCACACTTTTTCATTCTGGTAAGAATGGCACAGAGCTCTTAAGAAACTGAGATTGTCTTTCTACTACTCAACGTTCTCCATCTTCTTATTGAAATCTAAGTGACCCAAGTGCTGGGAAGCTTTATCACTTCAAAGTGGATTATTTCTTCCACAGACTTGCCTGTACTTAACCATCATAATTTACAAGTGACCTGCTCTCATTGAGTTTTGCTGCTTGGCAGCTAAAGTTGCAGGATTTTTTCAAGTAATGATGAATTGTCTCCAGATGGGACACTTGCTCTTGCAGTCTGGATTATGGTATTTTCACTAGGAAAAAAAGCACAGGAACTGCTCTTTCCCATGAGAAGTACAAATGTTCTGTCAAATACGGGCTGGGTAGTAAGAGCTGCAGTTTGTCCTTGAGGAGGGGGAGGGATAATTTGTCATGTCCCTGACTGCCTATAAGGCACTGTTTAGGAAATAAAACCCAAACAAAACAGCAAAATAAGGCACCTTTCAAAACCACTCAGACCCCTTGAAAGGACAGGTATATACAGATCCCCACGTTAAATTGCTTCCTATGACAGCAGCTCTGCCTCAGCTTGTGTACAGCCAGCTGCTGCCAATCAGCCACCTAGTTCTGCCATCATTTCCCCGCCTTTCCTGGCTCTGTGTGATCCAGGGATTTCTGGAGGGTTTTTTGGTTTGTTTGGGCTTTTTCCTCTTGTATTTTTTCAGCTTTATTACTGAGAACATCACTTGTATAAAATATTAACAAAACTTCATTCCAAGTTGCCGAGTCCGCTCTGTGACATCCTCTGGCAGCCTGCAAAAAATCAGCAGGGAAGTTACATGAGATTTGGCACCATCACTGCAACTATTGTGAAGGCTCAGTTAAGCCCTCCAGGACATGAATGCAGGCCAGATTTTCAGGAAGTTGCAATATGTTCCCGGACAGCATGATCAGTAGTGATTGATTTCCACGTTTACAAATGTGTTTATTATTTTACATTAGCTCAAATTGGACAGATAAGAGATCTCCGGAGAAGTGAGAAAGACCACTGCTTTGCTGTTTAGATCAGAAATGTTTTCTGTATCGCTCTAAAGGGAAGAAATTGTTTCTAAGATCACACAGGCCAGGGCATATAAAATACTGGCTAATTTAAAGGTGACAACTGAAGACTACAGTGAGAGAAATCAGAATTGCAAACATGGTCATCTTATTTCTCACAATTCATATTTCTTTTGGTGCTTTCACTGAAAAAAGAAACTGTTTTGATCTGCACAAAGCCTCATATATTTTAGCAGAGTAAGATTAACTGGGATGTCTAATTAAAACACCAATTAAGATAATGAAAAATTGCTATTTGAAATTCAAAAGAGAACAAGAAGTTAAAGAGACACTTATCCAAGAGCTTAGCAGGTTTTCATTTGCGAATACGTAAGGGAAAAAAAAAAAAAGGCGAAGACACACTCTGGAACACAGCCCAGTAAAATCAGAGGGAGTCAGGAGCTCCTGTGAGCTTCATTACCAAAGTGCCTGCTGCTCACCAGCCCGTTTGCTTTTGCACTCCATCTGCCACGTCTTGTACATACTGAGGCCCAGGCTCTGCCACCATCACTTGTGCTGACAGTTCCCCTCAGGTGTCCCCAACAGCACTGCCCAGAACTCCTGAACAGTGCAGGACCTGTGCCAGCACCTGGGTTTTCCTTAGGACTGGGACAGCATTTCACTGACATTCACTCAACGCTGCTTTTTATCACTCCTGGAAGCTTTTTGCAATGCAGCAGCAATATTATTATTATTGTTCTTATTGTTTTTATTATTATTAATGACAATAATAATTAGTTCAAAGAATTTATGTTAATTCTCCAACCTGAAGTTTCTTTCACATTTATTTGCACCATCTGAAGCTGACTCAGTCTTCTCTGCCTGCTGTTACTAAGCCAATCAGCTCAGAGGAGAACATGTTCAGGTATATGAGCATATGTACCAGCCTGTAAATTTGTATATGCATGGAAATGTGGTGGGTTAACCTTTGCCAGCTGCCAGATGTCCACCCAGATGCTTCCTCATTTTCCCTCCTGAGCAGGACAGGGGGACACAACCAGATTTAAAAGAAAACCTTGTGAGTCTTCCTGATCACTCCTTGGCTCTCAAGCTGGTGAATCATGGATGGGAACCAGGGAGCCTTGGATGATGTGTATTGCCAATGGTGCAGCATCCTGGCAGCCATGGGCACCTGCTGTTCTTTGACGTGCAGCAATCCCACGACACAGGGATCCTCCAGGAGGCTGGGCAAGGCAAGCACATGTTTCATATTTCTGAATCAATGGCAACTGCATCAAAAGCCCATCACTGCCTTTTTGGGTCCTTGAACTACCCTCTCTTGAGATAGTCTGTGCCAAGGATACATGGGACCTCTGAGCTGGCCGCAGCAGTGTACTTTTGCCATTTGTCTCCTGTTAAGCTCACCTCAGCCCCCAATACAGACAGCTTTTGGGATCTCCCTGTCAATCCAGAAATCCAGATGGGTTCCTCTCTGATGTGCCAGAATGGCATGTGCACCAGTGTCTAGCAATGCTTTAGATTTCTGTGGATCCAGTGTGACAGGCCATCAAATCCACACAGCCCAGTAAAGCTGATCATCCCTTTCCTCCTCTGATCAAAGACAGTGATCCTCTATTCTAGGCTGGAGACCCTTGCAGTGTCAGACCAAAAGTCCCTTTACCAAAACCAAGAGAGTCACTCTTAATCCTCTTCTGTACCAGGGAGACTGCTGGTTGCCTACCACCATCTTAACAGCAGCTGAACTGACAGCAGGTGTGGATGGCTCTCCTTATCATCTCTCTTCCCAGTCAATTTGTGTACATGGGTTCCTACCTCAGAAGAGGGTCACCATCCCACTTCCTCATGAGGTCACTCAGGAGGAACCAGAGAGTGGCACACAGCATGTGTCTAGGTGTTCCTGATGGCCAAGGCCCTGACCAGTGGGGATGGGGAGAGAGACAGGATTTCTGCAAAAAGAATCAGTGGGATGCTCTCTCCACAGCTGGTATATTCAAGGCTAGTCAGTCCATCATCCCCAAGCAGATGGAATATAATGCTGGTAAGTTTCAGACAACCCTTCTGCATGTACAGTGGCCATCTGCATCTTTGGAGATGTGGTTGTAATCCAGGTCACTGTAGAAGACTTTGCAGCACTGCTTGTAGTCTCACATATTGGATGCCCTCTTCAGTGGTAGTGGCAGCAATCTGCTTGCCTGGCTGGTGTCTGTAATGTTTCAGCATATTTTGAAGTCTGCCCAAGTTTTGGGGCTGGTCATTTCTCTCACTTCCTCCTCTTGCTTCCTTGCTGAAGGACCAGCTGCCTGATCAGCTCCTTCCTCCTCCTTCTCCTATACTAATTGCTGCTATGGACACATTGACCTCTGCATCCAGTGATTCTTTTTGACTGCTAAGGTATTTACTGTAGTTGAGGCTTGGGTCCCTACCTTATCCATCGTGTTGTCAGATATGGTTTAGATCCTTGTCTCAACCATGTTCCCCTGATGGTGCTGAAGGAAGGCTCGAGAAGCACAAGGAAAACCCCAGTGTAGTTCCAAGAGAGCTGCTGGGTTTCACTGGAGGAGACAAGGCACCCTTCCATCAAACGCCAGTTCAACGGGATTACACTCCTGTAGAGGTGCAACATCACAGGCCATGGGAGGTGATAACCCCGCCAGGCACCCACCCAAGTCCTCCCACGCAGCGTGCAGGAACCCAGGGATCAGTGCCTAAAGCCTTGTCACTTCAGTGGCAAACTGGTTCCTTTTAATACCAGACCAAAAGCAGTTTCTATGCTAATGACAAAAAGATTACATTAGTCAAGCAGCTTAGATAAGGATGTGGTGAGGACCTCTGGAGAGGAAGGCAGACACATCAGTCCCGGAGGGGAAGAGAGAAATGCAATCCCTCAGCTCTCCACAGGATAGCTCTCCTGGCACAGGAGCAGTGCCCGTGCCAGGGCCAAGTGCAGGGCTGCTGCTGCTTTTATCAGAATGCTTCCAGGCACAGCAAAACACAGAGATAAGCACTGCAGCAAAGACAGGAGCTGAAAGCAGCCACTGCAGAGCCCGAGGCTCTGTTACACTGTAAATCAAGTGAGCCCTATGAGCCACACAGAAGCCTGCCAATTACCAGCTATTGCAGCTATAGTATGCCCAGATCAAAACTGTTATCTTGTGCCTAAGATAAAGGACTCGTGGGCTGATCTTGGCTGGCTCCCAGACATCCACCTGGATGCTTTCTCACCCCCTCCTCCTCAATTGGACAGGGGGAGAAAGTAAAATTAAAAAACACCTCATGGGTCAAAGACAGTTTAGTAAAAAAAGCAAAGGCTGTGCAACCAAAGCAAAAAGAGAGGAATTCATTCCCTGCTTCCCATCAGCAGGCAGATGTCCAACTACACCCTGGGAAGGAGAGCCTCAGCACACATAACAGTGCCTTGGAAAGACAAACACCATAATCCTTTCCCTGAGCTTCTGTTAAAAGAGATGTGCAGCCTCTTTTTGTGAGCAGTTTTCTCTGTGGGCTGGATCCGAGGGCTGGGAAGTGTGATCTGCTGAGCCCTTGGCCAGGACCATACAGTGAAGAGGTGTCTTCCTTCATGGGTGTGCTGGAGGCAGGGGTGTGCCTTGCAGTTTGGAAGGTCTCTGCTGGAAGGAGATTTAGCAAGAGAGAGTACCCGACTCTTGCATTGGGCCACAGGAATATTTTACACCTGGGGGAAATGCTCACTGCAGAGCTGGTGAACCTTGTAGTGTGAGTGAGGCAACTGCTGTGCCTAGGTTGGTTTGTCCAGCTCTCCAGTTGCTCTTGAGGGACTCTTCTGGTGAAAGTCCAGAGCTCATGTCATCCCCAGATGGATTTTTCTGTTCAGGTCAGCTAACAAGGTGGAGGCGTGTCACGGATCATACCCAGAGCTGCTGTGCATAGATCAGGCACTGCAAGCGATTTGGGTCTGCGTATCCCAGGATGTTCCACACAACAACTGCTCAGGAACTCTATCTTGAAGGGTTTGTACACTGGAAAAGAAGCACATCTCCATCCTTTTCTTTTTTCCAGCCCTGACTGGCAAGAGCTGCTTGCAAAAAGCAGCCAGCCCTATGCTCCATGATCTGGAGGGAAACAGGCATTGGGCAGCAAGGGATGAGGCAGAATTTGTCCCTTGAGGCCAAAGAGCACCAGAGGAGTTGCTCGTGGATCCTGAGCAGTGAGACAGCATGAAGGCATTCCTTATGGAAACACTGCTACAAGTACATTGCATAATGCTTGCTGAGCTCTCCCTCCAGGTCTCCGCAAGGAGAAAATGCTAATGTTTTATGCAGGCAGTTACTTAGCTGGGGACTGGTGTAGGAGCAGTGTCAAGGGTCTGTGCTGGGAGCTCTGCTTTTGGGAAAGCAGCCAGAGATGCTGGAGGAAATGAATCACCAATGGCAGCTCTGGGACTGCAGACTAAATGAGTTTAATGCAGTGTGCAAACAGAACAAGGCTGCTCCCTGCACAGAGTTTGGTAATAAACCCACAGTAATCTGTGCCTTTTGAGGTACAGCATGCATTTTTCAGGTGGCTGTTGAGTGTTTCATTTGGTTTTCTACAGCATGCTCTACATGTAATTGGGGTTTGAGTCTGTGTATTTGATTTCAGAAGCTAAGCAGTAGAAAGAAGGAGGTGTGCTGTCGTTTCTACTTTTTTCCAGCCTGTGTGGGATACAAACTTTTTGAAAGATTTGATCCAGAGAACAACTTCTGGTTTTCAGTTGTTTAATTTTGCTACATCCTTCTTCTTCATGAATATTTCAGGAAGATTTCTGTGCAACCACAAACAAAAAAGTCAGAAATTCAGCATCCTGCCAATCTGTGTGCTGAAACCTCTGCTTCACTCTCCAAAGTGTTCTGGAGCTGTGGTGCAAAATTTCTCCCATCTTCAGCTGAGTCACCTCATAATGGTGGTGGAAAGCTAAAACACCAAATTCTGACAAGAAGGTGACAAGGGCTACTTACTGGGACATCCAAAAAGATGCCTGGATACAGGCAGGATAAGGTGGGGGTTTTTTTCCAATCTCACTCAAAGGATGAACTGAAACAGCTCTGCTGAGCTTTTTGAAAGTTGAAGTGTGGTGTGGAAACGTTTGGCAACTGCAGTTAAAAAGCGCTGAAACCCAAGATCATGGTGTGGACTGAGTGGAGGACATGTGGATTTGTCCTCAAATCCTAGGGGCATTGGACTAGATGATCTTTAATGTCTCTTCCAACCCAAACCATTCTGAGTCTGTGCTTGTACTGTGTAGGGTGACCCTTTGCTTCCTCACCTTAAAAGTATGACCAGATTTTCCAAAGGGTCGGCACCATTGGGGTTCAGCAGAGTAGAGGAGTTTAGACGGGTGTCACTAGTGCAGGGTGTGTGATGTACAAAAGGTGACATTTCTAATGTCTTTCCCCGCGTTTCTCCAGCCGTGTTGCCGTGGGCTGTCCTGCCCTCTAGTGCCTGCAGCGCCTGCTCCCTCTGGCCTCTCTCCGCTCCTCTTGCACACTCACTCACTCAATGGATGATGCTGCGGCTCTGAGTAGGGAACAGGATCTGGAAATCCCCGTGGCCTCCCCTGTGCGATGATGAGTGCAGAACCAAACTGGAGGAGAAGCCCTGTGAGAAAGTGAAAGGCTTCTTATCAAATCCACAGAGGTGGCAGACTTCTTATAGAACACAAAGTTCAAACTATTTCCTTCCAGCGGACACATCCAGGACCGCAATTTTCCTCATTGCTCAAAAAGACCTGCAGCTGACAACTTCTGCAGCAGCCAGGCACCCTGTAGCGCCCGTGCAGCCCCATGTGCAGACAGGGGCTGTGTGCCAGACCCTATGTGCTGGGTAGCAGTGATGCCTGGAACAGCAGCAGCCCCTCTGGAAGCTAAGACCCACATGTAAGGGTCGGTCCGAAGATTGCCTGATCTGCCTCACAATCATCATGAGAGACCCTGAGACGCTGGGACCCCTATCACTCGCTTTGGACAGGAGCTGCCAGTCCAGCCAAGGTGGATGCTTGCCAAGGGACTGTGTGCACGTGTTCTTCCCTGAGCTTGCTGCTTCCATGGTACACTGCTCTCAAGTGGAGAACTGGTTGTAGTGTTCTGTCCCGCACCTGATTCTTGAAGCCACAGGCTTCTGAACACAATAGTCTATAAATCTCCCCACCTTTTGGCCAGAGGGCACTCGCCTTGGAAACTGACTGTAAAAATGATTACTTTCTGAAGACACTTTGAGATCTCTTTCTCCCCACGGATGGAAGACATCTATGGATGATCCGAGAAAGTCCCATCTGTTGGTAGCTATTCCCCCCACTCTCTCACTCTCTCTCTCTCTCTATCAGAAACCAAGCTGTTGGCACTCAGTAAAGTGCATTGTTGCTTGCTGCATAAGAAAACCTGACTCTCTTGTTGTTTGTCTTTTGCACCTGGGGTCAAATGAACCATCATGACTCCCGCTCAGGTTGGAGTGGATCGTAACATCACATCCAACCACTCACCTTCATTTCTGTGTCTTCTCAGCTCTGGGATGATGGATCACATAATCACAGCCTCTTTTTCTAAAGCATCTTGAGGGTCTGAATGACTTTTTGATTTTGGACTCAGTGGTGGCAGCCCATAGGCTTTCTGAAGAGTCCCTATCCCTCTCCATGTTCCTGTCCTCTGGATTCATGAATCTCTGGCTCACAGTGGCCCTTAAAGCTGGCCACAGCTTTATCTAAGTGTCTCTGAGTACTTTGTAACACCCTCAAGGAGCCTCGGGCTTATGGGGATGGGAAAACACCATTGGCAATCACTCCATTTTGACCCTGCTGGCTGCCCTACAAAATTAACTGCACAGGAAGCAAGCAGAGGCTGCAGTGCCTCAGCTAACACGGTCGCAGTGCTGTGGGACAGGCACAGACATGGAGCCTTCACCTCTGCTGGGGGTGAAGTCAGGCACATGGAGACCACCACCGTGTTTTGCTCTTTAGGGAGAGGTGTGGGGGCTGACTGGGAGTGCATTGAAAGCCCCACAGCACAACCACACACACTGAGAAGCCTCCAGTGACATCTCCTGATTTCATCCCATCCAGTCCAGGACATGGGCTTCTGCAATGCTACCTTTCACTCAAGACCTTTTAATTCAAGGTCTCACAATTAACCACACACTCAGCTGCAGATGGGGATTTCTGAAAGATACAGAGAGCACACACATATCCCTTTCTGGAGGAAGTGGTGTCGCTCTAAGTTTAATTGAGACTTGCTCAAATCAAGAAGCAGAGGCCACTGCACCATCAATTAACACAACATTTTGTTTGTGTTCATGCA
>PYHW01009683.1:297237-314392 GCA_013186435.1 Turdus rufiventris | reverse complement strand
CCCGCCGCTCCCGCCGCCGGGGGGGCACGGGCGGCGCCCCGCGGGCTCCGTGTGCAAGGCCGGGCACCGGGACTGCTCCGAACTGCCCCGAGGGGCCCCTGCGGCCTCCCCCTGCCCGAGCCCCGCTGCCCGCTCGGAATGGCGCGGCTGGGGCAGCTCCCGCCCGCTGCTGCTGGGTGGGATAGGCTGGGTGCCAGGGGCGTATTTCAGGCCGTTCGTCCTTAGCCAGAGCTGCAGAGCACAGAAATCGGCAGTCAGTCTCTGGGGCACGCAGGGATGAAAGGCTGGCAGGGGCAGCTGGGCTCAGGTGGGAGCCTGATGGGAGGTGGGTGTGAGGGAGCAGTGGCACCAGGCACCGCTGCCTTAGGTGTTGGTCAGACTGTGAACGGGTGCTATGGCACCTTGGTGCCCCTGACACCAGCAAAGGAACGTGCAGGGAGCGGCCAGGTTGAGTTCCATCTGAAGATGTACAAGCCCCCTTCACAGAAACAGCTAAGCTGGAAAAGACCTCTGAGATCATTGAGCACAGCCTATAACCAAACACCACCTTGTCAACTGGACCATGGCACTCAGTGCCACATCCAGTCTTTCCTTAAGCACCTCCAGGGATGGTGACTCCACTCTCTCTGTGGACAGCCCATTCCGATGTCTAATCACCTGTTTTGTGGAGAAATTCTTCCTAATGCCCATCCTGCCCTCTTGTCCTGTCTCTAGGGTTTGGGAGAAGAGACCGACCCTCGCCTGGCTACAACCTCCTTGCAGGGAGTCATAGAGAATAATAAGGCCTCTCCTGAGCCTCATCTTCTCCAGACTAAACAACCCCAGCTCCCTCAGCCATTTCTCACAGGAAATGAGTTGTGTTGCAGACCCTTCACCAGTTTTGTTGCCCTTTTCTGGACCTTAAAATACCTTAATTCAGCTTTGCTGATTTGGGGCTCTACATAGGAGCATACTCACATCCCCAGTCCTCAATGACAGAACAGCACAGAGTCTGATGGCTCAAGTCACTGCAGATTTAATTTTTTTATATATATAGCATGAGCTTTCTTTTGCATATGTCTTTGTAAACATTTAACAAATGGGCTAAATGTTACCAGGACTAAGTGCTGTTCAAAAGTATCCTCCAAAACACCTCGCCCATAAAAACCATGTGTGACTTTCCTGTTCCATTTATAGAGATAGTGTGTGAATCTGGTTGGAATATACTTTTTTGGCAGCTTCAGTCCCTCAGGTCTCTAACAGGCCTGGTGGATATGTCGGTGTGCAGGTGAGAGGAGGGTCAGAAAACTCCACCAGGAAAGGTGGAAGAGCAGACTGCCGTTTCATGTGGTCAAAGAGCTCCACAGTAAGTAGCGTCAAGCTCCAACTGCCCAGTATTGTTACGAGTGTGGAAGTTTCTCCAGTCCACCAAACTGTTCAGCTAAGACAGCACTTCAAGGAAGGCGCAATTATTGGCTTGGCAAATGTAGCATGGGATGGAACAAGCTGTGCAAATTGCCTTCCTTCAGTCTTACGGGGGTCACCATCACTGAAGTTCTTGGATGTAACTCTCAGGAGAATGTAGAAATCAAACCACGTGGAACTGGGTGCCCGAAATCCCCAGTTTTCTACAACCAGTAGAAAAAAATGCTCCCACCATCTTCTGGGAGCAATACAGGTTGGAAAAGCAAGAACATATTGGCATAGCCCTGAAATACTCATTTGTGTAAGCCCTTCATTGCCCACAGGATTTTGTCTGCACAGGCAAGGTTTGTGTTAATCTGAAGCCAAGCCAAAAGACTCCTGGGCAATTTCTGCCAGGTCATAAGTCTATCACATGCTAAGCACACAGACAGGGAAGGACATTTTACATTTATTGTATACTAGCAGCTATAGTAAATAATCAATTAGTTGCACTTTGAACTATTTATTTCACACCTTTTACTGACTTAGACCACATTTCTGGCAAGTAGAGTGCAATACATAAACTTTGCAGAAGCTGTTTCTGTTTGTCCATGTCCTGTTTGAAGATTTCGGAACCCACTTATGTTATGGCTTGAAAGTGATTTCCAGGAGTACTGAATTGTTTAAAGATTATGCTACTGTTTGCCTGGCAGTGCTTTGTAATGTCTGAAGAACAATCCTGGCTATGTCTTTTGTTCATGTATTTAAAAGTGTATCATTCTTGTACAGGCACAAGTTATGTGTGTTTGTTCTACATGTGAAACACTCCTGAAAGAAAAAGCATTCCTCTCAACAGCTACTGCTCATTAAAAAATCTACTTTGAAAAAGCTGTTCACTCAGGAATTAACATATACTATTCTAGAAGTGTTCCCAAGCTGCCACAGTGTGACCAATATTGAGCCATTTACAACAGTTTACTATAATGTTTTACACGTTTCATAAAGCTGGGCACTTCCACCACTGTTGATCCTATCTAGAAAATGAAACTGGGGAAATTCTTGATGCTCACATTCAGAGCTTGATTACAAGTCTGTTGTAGCCTATGAGAGTCTTTTCAGGAATTTCATTGTGCTTGAGGTCATGCCCTCAGTGCAGAAAAATTCATGGAAATTTTTATAGAGCCCACTGCTAAGTTGTCTTTACTGGGGAAGAAGTTTAGAAGGGAGCAAAAAGTTAAGTTTGCAGGTTTAGTATAGATCTACCTCATTTCTGGTTAGGTCTGCCCTTGCCCATGTGTCTTCTGTTGTTTTATCTAAACAAAAATAAAACTAGATTCCAGTTTTATGATGGTCTTTTAAAGATACTTTACAATGATTGGAAACTCAAGGTTCACTGGCATCACAATTTCAGTATTATTCCTCAAGGAACTGTTTTGGAAGGATCCACACTTCCCAAATGCTTACATTTAACAAAGTTTAAGAAGAAATTCAGGATTGTATTATAAATCCATCTGTCAACTAAGATCTAACAAAAGCTTATGTTTGGATGCAAAGATTTTATTGCCTTTGAGCTAACAGTATCAACTGCCTGATAAGTGAAGCATTTCTGCTAATATTTGGAGAATAAACCTTGGCTGCTGGGCTTATCCACTATCATTGAAGCAAAGGGAAGGATTCTCTAAGCTCCCATTGACTTAACTGGGAATTAAATCAGAACCCGTGCCAAAAGCAAAATGCAAGTAGTTCTGCAAGATTAAAATAGTGAAACTGCATTGTTAGTGGAGATGTTGATTTGTGTGGGTTTTATCACTTAAATGTAGTAATTGTAGGTTACTGGGACAAGCAGTTTTGCCACAGCACAAATCAAAGGCATCATCAGGGAATGTCAAAGAGGTTTTGTGCTCGCTGAATCTCATCTGATTTGGGGGGGGAAAGCTGAGTAGTGCTTAATGATTAGATAGATCTAGTTTCTGCTTTGTCAGTGCCTTGGTCAGCAGTGTAGGGCATAGCACAGAGTTTTCTGAGACTCCAGAATGACAAAAAGTGAACTGTAACCAATAAGGAACAGCATGTGCTAGAGGGAAATTTGGAAATTATGTTATAGTCATGCAAGAAACTAATTTTATATTACAGTTGTAAACACAATGTCACGATTAAGGACATTGCATGAAGTCAGATTCTACCTGCCTCATTAATAAACAATTTGTAATGCACAGGGAAGGGCAGGCTGAGGTGTAGTATCTGCCTTTGCATTCAGAAATTTCTTGTAAAAGGCTGATGTAAAGGGGTGTTTAAATAAAATGAATTTGCCATATGCAAAAGATTTCTTACCAGGCCTACCAAATTCTTGTCAGCCTAATAAGAGGCCAAAAAAAAATTCTTGCAAAGCCAGTCTTGTTGCAAATCTTGCTGCACAGAAAAATAATTGCAACTTTTGTCATGGGAACATGAGCTCCAGCATTCAAGGAAACAGTGCACCATTTTGCAGAATGGAACACGGGGTCATTTTGGGTGCATGCTCATTAAGGAAAGGAATTGCATTGGAATGTAGGAGGGTTGAGAGAAAGAATTTGAAGCTCCTGTCTGCAAGAAAACAGGGCAGTATGTATGCCATGGTGACTTCTAATGTACAGACACCATACTGAAATTCTAAAAATTTTAAGGATGTGAATTAGCTATACTGAAGATCACAGTCACTATAAGTTGTCCATCAGCTCTCCCTGAACTCATTAGTCAGTGTTATCCTTGAGCATGTACAGGAATGCCTGCTGGGCCTCATCTTTACTCAGGCTCCAGTTCAGCAAGACTTTTAAAGGACATGCACAGGGTTAAACAACTCTTGTAATTTCACTGAATCCTGTAGAGTCCCAGCAAGGCTGAAGTCAGTAGCCTCACAACAAGGTACAACATGCCTTGCCCTTGGGTCCCAGAGACAGTTTAGATATGCACATTAAGGCACGGGAATGCTGCAAATCCAAGGAGGATCTTGCAGATCCCAGTCTCAGTGTGGGGCAGTTTCATTCGCTGTTCAGCAGTGCAGCTGCACTGTGAGAAACAGTCAAGAAGGAAACGGCTGAGTAATGACCTTTAAAACCTGAACTGTGATTTGAAGGATCAAGAATAGAGGAATCTAGATCTGCTTCTCATACAGAGGTAGTTGTAACATGACAATACGGGGTTGTAGAATTATTTATTTATTAATACTTCTAGCTTTGAAAAGTAATTTAGGGCACTTACAAGAAACCACCCAGATGCTGGGAAATAATGATTGTCCCTTGGGCTTCCCTTCTCACCTTATCCTGGGCCTGACCCTCACTGAATGAAATCCTTGAGTGTTTGGGGTAAGACAGGGTTTCTCTAATGCTATATGCGAGCAACTGCACAGAAGTGCTGTGAAACTAACACAAAAATCGAATTTTTAAGAGCTGGGGTAATTTTCACTTCCTCAGTCTTTTTAATTAGTAACACTGATTTATTTTTACACTGTTGCAGGCTGGTAGCAGTGTAGTCTGGGGCTGGTTTTCTCTAAAGTGTTGTGTTTGCTCACCCGAATGCTCCACTAGTACCACAGAAATTCAGTCCTCAATGCAACTCAAGTATTTACTCAATGCTGTTGTAAAGCGAGCACTAAATTACTTCCTTTATGGATAGATCTGTGGGAACATTCTGCTTACTGCTGTATTAACTGAATATTAATGATTAATGAAAAAAAAAAAAGAGACATGAAAAATAGTTAAACCAACTTGTTTTACTTTTAGGATACTACAAATTTTACTGACTGCTGTAGCAGGCCCTTTGCATCCTGCGTGTACTCCCTGTACACACGCTCCAGTGAAGGCCCTGGCACAGCCCACAGTGGCTGTTTCTAGCCCAGATCACCTGGAGCCAGCCTGAGAACCTTTACATTACAGATCAGATTAAAAGAAATCTATTTATTTTAAAGACTTGCTCTTCTGTCTCTGTCTGGAACAAACAACAGGCATAGGTATTTAGTTTGAGTTGAAAACAAACAATTGTACTGACCAGGACCATTTCAATTTTCCCTGATTACCTCAGATTTTTATAATTGCTGAACAACTAATTTGTTCCATTAATATCATCTCAAGTTTTCTAAGAAACACAGTACTCGTCTCTTCCACTTCTACTCATGTTTAAATAATATTGCACAAGAAATCAGGCTAAAAGGAGCAGATTCAGGCTGGTAACATCTATTTCCAGATGGCTGGCACACACATGGAGTCTCAATCTGGAGTTTGATAAAATCCATAAACAGCTGGATTGCTGTGGTCCTGTGATTGGGTTGACAGAATCTGATTCTGTCCTCGCCCAAGTGCAAAATAATTTCTGACTTTTTCCCTTTGTGCTTCGTGCAGGTCTTTGGATTACACTTAAACCATGAACAGTTCAAGGTTATCATTTCACATTAACAAGGGTTGGCTGAGAGGCTAATCTAAAGTAACCAATTAAGAATTACCGTGGAAGCCTATCACAGTGAAGTCATGGAATTTTCTCCACTAAACCTCTCGGTTGCTGGCCTGGTCCCACTGTATTGACTCTGAAGGGCTCTGACAGGATTGCAAGTTTGAGTCCTGTGGGAAGGGGCTCACTTTCAAGCATTGCTAGGTTGCATTGAAACAACCTTCAGCTTTCATTTTCTTCTCTACAAGCAGGGTTTCAGGAAGTTTGAATTCATCAGTGTACTGGATACATCGCATTTCTTCTCAAGGGAGAAATAAGCAAGTTACCAGAAGAACAAGAAAGTAACTTAAGTCTACATTTAAATCTTGCAATATACTTCTCAGTGTGAGTTTTACTGTTTGGATTTTTTTAAGGATAGTCATTACAAAATAAATCTTTTAACCCCACATAGTTTCAGCAATCATTTTCCTATGCAATAGCAATTTAAACAAAATTGTTTTGACCAAAGTTAAAAAACTCAATCTCAGAAATTTACAGCCACAGTAAGAATCAGTGGTTAGAGAATTTAGAGCCAGCAGAGATTATTTTGATTATCTGCCTTGTCTAACATGAAACTCAGGTTGTCAGTCAGGAATTCCAGTAACTTTTGTTTAGGACTTTGTTTGAGTTAGATTGTCCTGCTGAAATTTAACACCTTCAAAAGCAAACAACCCCTTTTTTTTTAGTTCTTATTTAAGCCATTATTTACTCACCATTGATGTGTGGTGGCATTTGAAACACAATACTTAATTGCTACTTGAAGCACAGAAAAAGAGATTGTTTCAAATGCTATGCATCAGAAACCATAGTGAAAATGGTGGCTGCAATCTTACTTGAAACAACACCACTATTTCAAATGTCCTTAGCACTGTACTAACTATATTGTATGCTGCATTTTAAGGCATTTCTGTGAAGAGGGGTTGTTTTTTTTCTTTAACATTCCTTTCTTTTTTTTTTTTTTTAACTAAGGGTGCAGACTGAACTCTGAGACAAGAAAGAACATTGTGCAATACTCTGTGCTGTTATCTAAAGAATATTGTTTCTTATCTCTCTGGATTTGTACAGCACAGCATGGCTAAACTTTAGTGATGAGTGAGCAGTTATTTCAGGCGACAGGGGTGGAGGGCATTGAGAGGAATGCAGGCAAGGAGTACATTTCGATATCTGGAAAGATAATACATTAGAAAATTATTCCTTGCTGTTAGATTGCTTGCTTGTGGGATCAGGAGAGTCCCCATAACTTGGAACACAAATCGAAAAAATGGTGTCATTAGAGATGATTGCAGTGGGAGAGAAATAAAGTGTGTGAAGTGCTTTTGTTAGTCCTGTCCACGTGACTTTCTGAAAGCACCTTAGGTTCAGTTCTTCAGAAGGTCCCTGAACCCTGCTGGGCACATCTCTATGGAGAGTCCCCGCCTGTGAGACCAGTGTCTTGCTTTGCCAGTGCATCCAGCTGTTACTCCACCCTGTGAATCAGCTGTACATGCACACCCTGTTTTGCTGTCATTTCTAAGGCCCTTTCTGTGTTTTCCTGCCTCACCATGTCAGACAGGTAAAGGGAAACCAGGCCAGTGGCCAGGACTCTCAGTTTTCCCATTCTGTGCTGCTGTCCTGCCTGGCAGAGCGGCCATGCAGGGCTGGGCAGGGAAACGACCCTGCAGGTCTGGACTGCCGTGCTGGACACGGAGACAGCTGAGCCCTTCTTGCAGGCTTTCTCAAACAGGGCTCAAAGACCACATTCCCTGTGAGGGGCAGGCAAAGAAGCCACTTGCATTTCTAGATCCAGGGCACTCAGACACTCTGAAGTGAGTCTGTCCTGGGTGCTTCAACACACTGGGGCAGAAACAAGCCATGAGAGCTGGCACAGCCCTTACTGTGACAGCAGCCTAAGTGCTCATGGCCTTACATCAGAACGCTGCAAAAGAAGGCCATAGCTTGATGCTGTACTTCCTCCTCCCACTACATCTGCCATGGCAGGCAGAACACAGCCAGGGAGTACAGCAAAGGACAACCCACTTTCTCACAGGAAAATGCCTCACGTAACAGTGTAGCATGCCTTAAGGACAGTATGGTTCTACACCCAGGACTACAAGGTGTTCCCAGCTCTTGTGCTCCTGGTCTCGCTCAGGGACAAACTGGGCCTGGCTTTGGAGATGATCCAAGGTACGACTAGAAAGATTTCTAATGGATATATGTTTGTCCTAAATTACCCAGAGAAGTCCACAAGGAAAAAAAAAAGCAAGGTCCTTAAGGCCAAATGGCATGGGTAGGAAAACCAGAAAAACTTCTTGGATACAGAAACTCTACTTCATTTCTGATTGCTGCAACAACAATGTTTTTACCGTTCTAAGATAATTAAACATACTGAACAATTAGCTCATGAAGCACCAGCTCTGGAGTCACCCAATCCTCATGCTCAACTGATACCAGGTGGAGGGACACAACACCCTACTTCTGGAGTCCAGCAGCACCTCACCCTTCTCCTCCCACACTGGAAGTGCCTGAAGGTGAAAACAGCAGTGGACCAATGAATCTGGCTCCAAAGGTGTTGCTGGCGAATGCTGAGACATCACACAAATGAAACTGTAGCACAAAAGGTGTTCATAAGGTTACATATGACAGATTTTCCCCTCTCATCCTGACATTTCTCCTTTATTAAAAGAGACCAAAGAATTCATCACGCCACCTGTAAAAGATAACCAGCTTATTAAATAAATGAACTGCTGAGCTGTGTTCTGCCTAGGAGCAGATCAAGTCAGTGTGAAATCCTGGATACATCCAAGGCAACACATCAACTTTATTTTGAAGGTTCGAGTGCTACTCAGTTAATACCCCAGGTCCTGAGTTACCTGCTGCAAACAGGTGAAATTCACCCAGTGTTTTAAAAGAGGCATACTGATATTTTCCAAGGTGTTTTGGTGAGTTGCTAGCCAACATGCTACAAGACTTGTTGTTTATCTTTTGTGTCATGCGTCAGAGGTAATTACTTCACAGGGTAGGTGTGTCATTGGGAAGCACTGAAAACTCCCTTTGTTTCAGGTTACCTGCATGCCTCAGTGTAGCAGGTGAACAGTAATCAACCTGATCCCCTTCTCCTCCAGCAAGGCCTCTCAGAAGTTATTTGGTTTGGTAGCCTCTTTGTTTCTGAGTTACTGCCTTTAAGGCAGCTTGGGATGATTAGATAAGGTGACTGTGTATATGCAGCCTTGACATAAAATGGATTTAGTTTGCCCTGAGTGTTTAGCAGGGTGGTTGAAAACCAATTAAGGATATATGTAGCCATTTGTAAATTGTATATGAGCTGTTTGCTATGAAACACAAATATTTTTTTCTCATGAATGAATATTTTATTGAGGTACAGTTCCAGGTAAGCCCTTGTAAACCATCAGAGTTAAAATTCAGGTCTGGTGAAAGTAGGCAGTGTTCTATTTTGTTTAGAAATGTCACACTTCTTGTACCTCTCTTGTACTTGGTCTTACGTCTTCATCAGTGCCCACCTGTTTTCAGCATTATTGTTATCACAGAGCAAACAGAGGATTTCCCAAGAGACAGGTGGATACTTGTACTTCAGACTCCAGCTTGGTGTCTTATTCATGATACACTAAGGTCAAAACTACCCTCCTTTATCTGCATGAAGAATCTCCATTGGTATATTCCCTCCTTATTCAGAGCTCCCTGAGCAGGCTGCCCTGCTGGTGGGAAGCTGCAGTCTGAGGGGAGAACAAACAACTTCATCTCCTAATGGTACTTGGAAATGTTCATGCCTGCCACAGACACAAGTGATGCAGAGTAGGAGAGATAATGTATGGACCAGTAATAATCTGCATCTCCAGTATTACATATTTTCTCTTTCTCTCGCTATTAGATGCAGTCTTTAAGTCTTAAACTACAGTCTTAAACTTCCAGTCTTAAACTACAAAATAAACCTGATTTCTAATGTTCAAAGAGGGAGATCCTTGTTGCATAGAGCACTTAAATCAGGCTAGGCAAAATATGAGAAGATATCTGAAAGAGCTAGTCCTGAATGGCAAAATAGGCTAGAGTGATATTTGGGACTTCTGAATCTTACCTAGAAACCTCTGTATCAAGGAATTTTTTTTCTGTTTCAGTTAGTGAAAAATATGAGAAGAATAGTCTGGCCCTAAACTTCAGAGTAATGCCCAGCTTATATTACTGACTCAGCCAAGGGAAGAGCCATGATAGGTGTTTTTTATTTTTGCTGAGTATTTAACTGTGAATTGCCTTATAGATAATGCAGCTTCTGAAATTGAATGAGAAATACAAGTACCAGTCAATGCAAACAACTTGCAAAGCTTATGCTGAAAGAGCACTTGGCTCTGGAGAGAACTGGTCAGGAGGTAGAATCAGGAGGTAGAATCACTGCCACTCAGTCTTGAGACCAGGGTTTAAGGCCTTTCTAATGTTACATGCTGGATTTGAGAATCACCAGGTGAAACTCAAGAGTTTAGTTTATGCTGAAAGTCAAACAATGTGACCTTAAAACCGATCCTAAAAGGTGTGAGTCAGGACCATATCGCAGGAAGAGAAAAGGTGCCCTGTCTATTAATTGTACATTGAACTTCACACTCTTAGCTCTCAAATTCTGAGTTTGGGCACCCTTAGTTAAATTGAAATAGCTTATTACTTGTAATTTTGAAATCTTACAGCCTCATTCCCACAGTCAAAGTAATATAAATGTCAGCAATATGTGTAATTATAAAACGACCTGGAGTTAAAAAAAACAACTGTACATAGACTATGAACTGTTTTTCCCTCTGTCAACCAATGGGCATTTGTTTTGCCTCCACCTTCCTCACCACTCTCACCTGCTCTAAACACATCTGTGCTCTGTCTATGAAGCACATGAGCTAAATTAGTTAATTTTATTTGATATGCAGTTTCTGTCAGCACCATCTTAACACAGCTGTACTTTGATGTTAAAAAGCAAAACCAACCAAACAAAAAAAAGCAACAAAAACCATGAGCAGCAGGAAAAAAAAATAAAAGAAAAAAAAATTAAGAGAGAGAAAAGAAAAGAAAAAGAAAAAAGCAGCCATTAGAAGAGCTGGTCCCATAGAAAGTGCACAGATGTGCAGGGGGTATTTGCAGTATATGGCACTCAGCTCTGCTTTTAATCAGATTTCAAATAGAAAGCACAAATGAAAATATCAAGGTGAAATAGAGATTACCTAACCAGGGGAACTCCCTTCCTCTTTCTTATCATAAGCATTAGGATCATAATTTCATTTCAAGACGTAAAAGCTGCGTTGGCCCTAGTTTCCATTTACTTTGAGCCTTGGACAAACATGGCTTGATTTACACATGTGGTATAATCTCTACAAATTCAGTATGTCATGAAATTCATTTGTCATTTCACACATTTTTAAACAATGGTTTGTGACATGATTGTTCTCATTCAATACATTCAGAAAACTCTCAGTGTTTTTTCTATTGTTTATTTGTTGGTAAATCAATAATTCATTGTGAATTTCAGTTACAAAGATGATTACCATAGACTTTCCTTCCCTGGTCACATTCATGTTTGAATCTGTCTTTACTTTGGGTAATATTTTATCTGTATTTTACCTACCACTAATTCTTGCCTTCCCCATCCATTGTAAATAATTTCTCAGTCTCAGTGTACACAAAATGTAAATGCCAAATTATGTTTTGTTTCAGTTGAAAAGAAGATTTTATTGCACGCTTTGCATCACTCCCTGTGAAAGTTTCCTGTGGAAGAAGAATGTGTTACTAGAGAGATTACTTACACAACTCTCATGGGAACTGAAAGCAGACTGTGTTTGGGACTTCTCAAAACTTATTGAGAAGAAACATGAATCTTCCTTTAAGCTTTTCTCTCCTTTTATGATGGGTAAGAACAAACCAAATAAAAGACTGAAGTCTTGTCTGATTATTTTTCTTTCTTACAACATTTTAAAAAAATCCTCCATAAACTTCATCATACATATTTTTCTTCATAATCTACCATGTCCTCATAGGGCTCCAGGATGGTCAATCAGAGAGTCAAATAATCCCAAGGACTACTTGGGGGTGCTGCTGGAAGACAAAATGATTGCAAAGATGAGGATCTCCCAGCATGTAACCATTGGATCATTGAATGAGTTATATTTCCAGGCCTGAATGCACTCATCTCTTGTTGGTGCAGGAATAAAAGCCCCAATCTATGCTTACTGAAAGAATAATAGCAAAACAACAAACAACTGAACCTGGCAACAGCAGTTTTTCAGGTAGGAACAATGCACAATTGAACTTGGCAGCAGCTTCTCGTAGAAGCAAGCAGAAATGAGGCACAAGCCTTGTGCTCTTTTACAACATTTACTCCCTTCATAAGAAGCCTGGAGAATGTCTCAAAGGGCTTTGCCAATAGATGCTGGTCCACTGTGACCTCAATCTGTCAGGTTTTCAGTAAGCTCAGTGTGGGTAGTGGGGAAGTAACTCTCAGTGCAGACAGAATCACAACTCACCAGATCCTTGGTCACTCTTCCTGAAGTCTGACATTTCAGGAATTATAATGCCAAAATTTCAGAATGTGTCATGTGTAATAAGCTGCTTATTCAGTTATGCACAGTGAAAAAGAAACTATTGTCAGTAATACTATATGATTCTTTTTTCTTTTACAGCTTTTCCAATTGAAATAAAAAATCAAAGACTCTTGACTATCCTAAATGACAGCAAATCTCCTGAATTCTATACTTGTCTCAGAACATGGCAACCTTTTCATTAACTGCTCTATCTAATGAATGTCCTTTCTTTTACCTGCTATACTAAATGCATCATCGATGAGTTGTCAATAGGACAGAGTTAGCTACTATAGATTTTTGTTAGTAAAAAATCTGCAAACAAACCAGCAGAGATGCTGCAAAACTCTTCCAGCTATGCCTTGCCTAACCTAGATGAAGCTTTCTATTCAGAGAAGCAGGGAGTTTAGATCTGTCTCTTCTTGAGACTATTGATTCTGCATGAGCAACCAAGAATGATGGATTTAGGGCACAAGATTGCATGTTCCCCAGTTCCATGATGATCTGGCTTAGGAAGTTTTGTGTCGACAAAAAATTGGCTGGCACAAAGCCTGTTAAGCAAAAGTCACTTTATAGTGATAGGAGTTGCTTGAGCATACCCAGGCAAGTACTTGGAATTCATAAATGATCCACATCAAATTTAAACATTATTACAGCTAAAAGTATAACAGGAAATTCAAATGGGTCTTCTCTCCAAAACAGGGAAGGTGGCTTGATGAGGATGACACAGTTCGGTTAGGGGTCAGTAAGTCATAGGAACTGTTACAGGGAAGAAGACAGAAACTGGGTTCTGCTGCTGACCTGCTGAGCAATCGGGATTCTTTCATCACCTCCTCTGCCTTATTAATTCCTGTAAATGGCTGGTAATGCTATCCTCTTAATAAAGCAGGTTAAGAGTAAGTGCTGGATCAGAGCAGATCTTAATCCTGTGATTTAAAGGCTTCATTTTGATTTCGATCTTATGCTTAATTGTGAGGTCTGACTGAAGATGATGTCGTTAGGGTGGCCATAAAAGCTCTGTCTTGCTTAGCTAATGCCTAAATCTAGAAGTAACCAAGTTCCATAGAGTTTTCATGTGGAATTTTCCCCAGATTGTATATTTGCCTTCTCCAATATTCCCTCGCACACACTCCAAAGGGGATCCAGTCTCTAAGCATTCTTAGACGATGCTTATCAGTATTATACATGATGTCCATACTCCCAAAATTCAATATACTGATTTTCAGGGCACTTTCAGGAAATCTAGAGAACTGAGGGCTTTTACCCTCACTCTGGAGCAGAGGGGAACTGTTTTGTGTCTGGAAAGGATGAGAAGGCTTCTGCATAAAAGGGAAGAAGGGGCTTGCATTATATACATTCCCATCCTTCTAGGGCAGAGGTGGGGAGAGAAATAAAAAGGAAGGAGCTGAGTGACCCAGCTGTAGAAGAGAGTTTGGTACTGTCACAAGGACACCTACCTAGCCAAGTGTTCAATAAGGTACAGAGCTCTGCAGGCAAGAGGGTTTGAAAACCCAGCAAGAGGCAAAAGCCCAGGAAGGAGGCGAAGGGCGTCTAACACATACTCCAAGCTGGCAATTGTTCTGGTTCCTTCCACTGAAGACAATTCTTCCTGTGTAAGCTCAGTGTGTTCACAGTGGCTGGTTTTGGGTGGAGTGGTATTGGGCAAGCTAGTAGTTATGGATGCCATTGAGGTATCTACCTTTCCCCATGTATTGCAGGTGACTGTGGGAGAATGGCACAAGGTTATGTGCTGCAGCAAACAGGAACCTAGAGATTGTATGTTGCCACACTTAATTATTAGTCACCTAAATTCCTTTTGCCCCTAGGAAGCAATGGTAAGTGTTAGGGAAAAAAAAATCAACAACAAAAACCCAACAAAAACAGGGGTTAAAGCTTGGATATGTAACTAACACATGGAAACAAATACTTACCTGACTAAACATGATGTGTTAAATGAGACATCTCTCTGACGTGGAGTTGCTGCAACATGAAGCCCCAGGGTGATGATCCTGAGCCCATGTTGAGCTATGGAAAGGGAAAGATTTTGAGAATCAAAATCTCCCAGAATTGAAATGGGCTTCCCATCAGATCCATGCAATGCTTTGTTTCAAGGGGGCACAGACATACACACTTGATTGACTTTTCTTTTTTCAATCATAAACAAAATCTGGATTTTAAGACTATGGCTTGAAAATATCTCATCCTATCCTTTTCCATCGCCCCCCCCAAAAAATCTAAGAATGTCACTTAGGGCTCTGAATGAGAGATGCAGAAGTTAATGGGTTTCTACAGCACTTCTTGGAACAGCTCCTTGTGCTTGGCAGCCTACCCAAAACACTGTGATGATTTGGTCTGGTTCATTTCCAGTGTCATCCTACTGAATAAGGCATGAATCCTGCTATAAACTTATTGCTTAACAAAGAGCATAGAAAGTATCCTCACAAATAATATTTTTGTTAAATTAACCCAATCCAACTGAGTGTCAGCCTATTTCATTAAATTAACCTGACCCAAGTAAATCTCAGTGGAATTGTTTCAACTGAAAATGGAGGCCTTATATATTTCCCAAGGATGTTTGCTCCCATGGCCCTTTTCATTGAAGCTGCTCAGCTTAGACTATTTCTTCTCACCTGCTGTTTTAAACTGCCACCTCCATGGCTCTGTTTTGATGGTAAAAGCGCCTATAATCTCTGAGGATCATGCAACAGGAAAGGAATATTACCATGAATTTTCTCGCCTCCAGTTCGGCTCCCCTCCCCTTTCTTTCATAGACCTGACACAGTAATGATTCTTTTATTTTAATGTGGCACAACCAAGTGCTGCTTGGTGGGCTCTGGAGAAAGACACCATTTGGATCTCTGCCAAAGCAGGAGCTGTATTATTTGGGCTGTTCTTTTTGTCACCATCTCTTGATATTTCCCAGCTCTCTCTTGCCCTATATATTTTCCATGTAGTGGGTTGTTATTCTCCTTGTTCTGTGTCTCCCTGTTCCTGTCCTACGTCCTATGCCAAACAGACAGTGGCTGAAGCGGGATGTTGCAGACAATGGCTTGGGTACAGGCTGCACCATTTCCTCAATCTCACAGCTCAACTACATGCCATTGCTGGCACAGTGGAAGAGCTGTGTCCTACAGGCCGTTGCCCATGACTATGTAAATCAATGTGCTCTTGTGACCAGCCAAGCAAGGAGATGCAGTGGGAGGCCAGCAGCTCCTGGCAGACACTACCCACAGAAATATTACATTCATGGGTGAGGAGGGAGAGAGAACGAGGGGCAGAGACAAACTGGGTTATCTGTGTATGCTTATCAATTGTTATGCTACTTGCATGCACTTTTTTGGGCTTTATGAAAAGCCAGAACCAGCTGAAGTATACTCTATACAGTTTCTGAGCTTAGATGGATTTTCAAAATTTCCTCTTTTGCTGACATTGCCGAAAATATGCTTTAATACACAAAGCAAGGCTGTCTTTTGTTAAGCAATCATATTTTCCAACCTCACACTTCAATAAACACAGCAATTATTACAGGCATCAGCCCTGTGCCGGACGCCATCCACGGGCATGGGAAGCGCCGACCCCGGCGCGGCCCCGGCAGGTGCGGGCACAGCGGGCACAGCGGGCACAGCGGGCAGGGCAGGACGGGGCAGGGCAGGGGGGGTCTCCGCGGGGTCTGGGCCGTGCGGAGAGGGGCCCGCAGAGAGCCCCGCGCCGTGCTCGGGGGCCGGGGCGGTGCCGGCCCCGCACCTGTTGCCCGCCCGTCCCTCACGGCTCGGGGGCTGCCGGAGGCTGCGGGCCGCGGTGCCCCCTGCGCCCCGGGGACGTCGAAGCGAAGCCGGCGGGGGTGCCGGGCGGCTGGGCGAGGCCGCTGCCGAGCTCGGCAGGCGCCGGGGGGAGCGGCGCGCAATGGCCGGCGGCGGTGAGTCACGGCCGGGCCCCACCTGCCGTACTTAACCCGCCGCCGGGCGGCCGGCGCCGCACTCGCGGGCTGCGCTGCCGCCGTGGCCGGGAGCGGCTCCTTCCTCCTCCACCACCTCATCCGCACGGGGCGCTCGGCAGAGGCGAGGCAGGCGCTGCATGAACGTTTGTGTCGGGAGCAGCAGAAGCACCAGCAGCCCTCAAAATGCCGAAGCCGGTGAGTGGGGCGCGGCGGGAAGGAGGCGCTCCGCGGGGCCGCGCCGGGGCCCGCCCGCCCGGCGCTGGGGGCTGCCTGAGCCCGGCGGGGCGGTCACCCCCGGGTGTCGCGGCGCGGGCTTTTGCCGGGCTGGAAGGGCTGAGTGCCGGTCCCTGCTCCCGGGGACGGGACGGGGCGTTTCGGCTGGAGCGCCCTGGGAAGTTGTGCGCGGCGCCGGGAGGGAGCGGCGGGCAGCCCGCTCGGGAGCCACATCAGCGGCGGCTTGGGAGCGAGGGAGCGCCGGGGCGGCTGCCTGCGGGCGCAGGGCCCCGGGGGGACGGAGGCGCCTCGGGTGGGCTGGAGGATCTCCTCGCCGTCCTGCCGCCGGGAAAGGGGGGCACAGAGCCCCCGATCTGTGTGCTCCAGAGATCGGGCGGTGGGGTGCTCGGTCTTGTGTAGCGCTTCCGTGCTAGACGTGCCCAGAGCTCCCGAGTAACTCTCGAAAGAAGAGCTTTCATCGCGCTCCCGCTTAACGAGAAAAGATACAACTGCGCTGGCTGCCATTTAGTATGCTTGTGGCCTATGCATTTATCTACAGGAAGCATGTATGCATCTGTAAACATAAGGAAAAACCTTGTTCTCTCCTTGTGTTGCGATCTGAAAA
>PYHW01009683.1:274896-288635 GCA_013186435.1 Turdus rufiventris | reverse complement strand
TTTTTTTTTTTCTTTTCTTTTTTTCTTTTCTTTCTTTATTTTTTCCTTTTTCTGGGAAGAGTGCTTGCTTGGTTTTACTGTTTCACTGAGCAGTTATTGTTAACTATAGAAAGCTGACCAAAGGTGGAGAATGCTGGAAGTCTGGGGCCTAGGCATTTGGGAGCCAGGGCTGTCAGAGATGTACTGTCACTTGCCCTTGCCACACCTGCATGAAATCTTCATGATCTTTTGGCATGCAAAGTGTGATTGCTTGACCTAAGATAAAGGACTGAATTGCAGCCATGGCTGCTTCTTGATTTTTCATGCAGATGCCTACTCTGCAGTTATTACATGCTGACAGAAGAGATAGCAGGCCTTCATTAAGGGAACTGAGATAGGCATGTAATTTAGTTTGGCATCTTCTGCACATCTAAACATAAAAAAAGTTTGAATTTGCATTCTAGGATTATGTTCATGTTTAATTACAAGGAAGTTTTCATGCTGTATTACAAAGAAGAGTTAAGTGGCTTGGCTAATACTGAACTTGATGGATTTTCTTTCTTGTGACCTGTTTGTGTGTGTAGGCAGGGAGGGGGAAATTCATTCTGAAAATTCCACCCTCCTTCTTAAAACTGGAATTTCTGGATGATTCCTCACATCTGGGTATTGAGGGTTTTCCTACTCACAGGAACCTCCTTCCACTTCACCCAGAAGTCTAGCTTTCAGATTTCACTCCAAAATTTTTATTGGCTTCCCCTCAAAGTACTTTCTCTTCCGAAAAGCTGCCACAAAAAAAGTCGTAAGTGTTCTTCACCATAAATGAGAGCAGCAAATACCTGGGCTCCTATTGCCTTGACTAAATTTAAGAAATTTCAGTGAAGTATAACTGATATATCTATTGCTCATTAAATACTGAGGACTAGTACCCCCAAAAATATGGTTCTGCCAGCTATTGCATTAAAGCTGACTAGTAGTTAAGGCTAACAATTTAAAATTAAAATTATTAAAATACTAGACAATTTAAAAGTAACTACTGGATTATAGATTACTATATACAACTCAGTTTAACCTCAGTGGTATTTCTCCCTCTCCTGGGAAGGTAAGCAAGGTTTTAAGGAACAAAGACCAGCCTACTCATCTTTAATTTTACCTGTTGCAAATGCAGTAATACCTAACTGCTTCATAGACTCTGAGGAATTCCATTGGAACGTGACTTAATGTTCCCATTTATTTGCAATGAGGAAGCAATGTTTAACACAATGAGATCTGAAATGGAACACGTCCTTCAGTTCACAGACGGTTTTTTGATTTAGCATGGTATGCTGAGAAACTGGGTCGGTCAAATGGGTGCACCCAGCTTGCCTTGTCAGCCAAGGGGATGACAGCGAAGCTGTCCTCTGTTCACATTTTGTGAATTGCTGAGGCTCTTTTATTCCTTGACAGCAAACTGCAAACTTCCCAATGTGCAAGGGAAGACTCTTGGCTGCTGTGCTGTGCTGCCACTGCCCCCTCTGAAATGCTCTGTGTTGGGCAGGCAGTGCATGAAAGGTTCTGCCATGGGAGCAGGGAGGAGCATTTGAAAGGCTTTCTTCATTGCTGGGCTGTGCAGTTCTTTCCCATTCTTATAGCAATCAGATCCTCCTTCCCCCAGAAGAGAAATGGTGGGTCTGTCATTTGCCTTCTCATTTCAGGTTCTTGGACATCCTTTAAATCATAAAAATGCAGCTCTGGGAAGGACTTGGACCTATGTTTTCTGAAGGCTGCTTGGAAGTGGCCATGTAATATCATAATATCTTACCATTCCAGCAATTATTGTTTCTTGTGATGTTACTCAGCCTGCAAAAAGAGGGGGTTTTGCTGGTTTTCTCCTTGTGGGTTTAGAAGTTTATATAGTCTTCTATATAAAATGTGTCATGTTTCAGACAACTCCCATTTGGAAAGGGATCAGTGATATGTTTAAAAATAAAATCTAGTTTGAAACAAACAGAAAACCCCCACAAACAAATGAAAAGCCCCAAACACACACAGATTTTAAAAAAACCCACGTGGCAACCAACCCAGAAACACTTGACCTGTAGATCAGCGTAGACTTTCCTTGATTAACTTGCCCCCTTCCAAAAGAAACATTCAAATTTGGGTGTCAGCATTCCATCTAGCAAGTCATCAGACAGTCAGGCAGAACAGAATAGTCACCTTCTGTAATGCTTCCGGTGACAAATGCACTCAAGAATGTAATTTTCCCTTCTATGTAATAGCATCACACCAGGAAATGTGGTGTTTTTCTGGGGATTATAATAAACCACATCCTTGTCTACAGTCCTGCTGTAGCTCATTGTTTGCAAGTCTGTAATTTGTTCATCTCTGCCTCTTGTCCATTCTCACCTCTCCAAGTGTAACACTTGTAGCCATTTTTCAGATCTACCAACATCTTTGAAGTCCAGCCCTGTCCTCCCAAAAGACTTAGTTGTTCTTGATTAGGTGCAGTTCATTATCTTGTTAGTGCACTACATCTTCCAGGGATTGTGAGAATACTGTTTTCTTATTCTCTCAATCCCACCACAGTCACATCCCCTTTTCAACACCTTGGCTTGACAGGAAAAGGTCAGAATATGGGTCTCTGCAGTAGTTTCAGCAAGATGAAGGTGCTGAGCCCAGCTAGGAGGAAAGCTGTGTTTTGGCAGTCCTGCAGCAGCAAATGGAATTGATTATTGGTTGATTTGTCTCCTGCTCTGAAAGAAGCTATGGAGAATGTAGGTGCACAACTTGTCATTTGGTTGTAATTTCACAAGGCTCAGATTTGTTGTATGCCTAGTCAATTTGTATGGCACCACATCGAGTATGTTATTAGATGTTATTTGATCTATCAGGCAAGAAACAGAATTGTCTCCAAATGTTGTTGGTATGCTGGTGTTCATAAATTCTTAAGAAGTATATCATAAATGGAACTAACATTTCTGCAGTTGCTTCTGTTATTTGTGCAACTTACCTTCTCAGAGTTGTCTTCTTTGCACAGTCCATTACCTGTTGACATAAGTAACTTGTGGAGGACAGAGGAATGCAGATATCGAAGTGTTAGGAGATTAGCTCTGAGCTGTGAAGTCGCTAGGATTTTTTTTCCCTTGTCAAAATTTAAAATCTTCCCATCACCGTTTCCAGGAGCTGGGACAACAGTTACTCCATCAGTTAGGACAATATCTTTCTTTGTTGTTGGACCTGGAACCAGTGAACATTACTGAATGGAATGTCGAAGAATAGAGAGCAGTTTGAGTGCCCTTCTGATGCTGCTAGATGAAGTTGTTTTTCCTATTACCAGATACTTAATCACTACACGTGTCTGTGAGCAGCTCTGGTTGCTAAGGTCAAAATGAGATTACTTTGTCCTTGCAGATGCATTACAGCCCAGGCCAAGAAGCTTCGCTATTATTTATTCCACTAGTAGTTGCTGCTTGCCTGGTGAAAGAGTAGATCTGCAGAAGTGTGGATTAATGCTACTACTTTCTTAATACTATTATTACCACTGCTTCCTCCTTGTTAAGACTTCTGTATTCCTTCAGCACAAGCAAGTCCATATCCATACCATATGTGTGTGCAAAAAGGCTTAACAGCTCTGCACACTGTTTTTCATGGAATGTGCTGTGCAGTACAGCACTTCAAAATGTGGCTGATTTGCTTAAATGTACCACTGACTCCTGGGATTTCCAGACACCCAGTGACTGAAGAAACAAGGCATGTCTATTTAGATTTCTCCACTGCTAATTGCCACCACTTGGAAAGATACTGCACTTGGAAACCTGCTGTTTAGGAGACTCTGGTTTTTCTTCCACCTTGGAAAGAGGAAGAAAACATTCCTGAGCATTGTCTAAGGCATTTAGACCTGCCTAATGATAAGTGTCACAGTTAAGTACCGGTTTGTCCTGTGTTAAGGGTAAAAGTTGGTATTTAGTGCCCTTTATCTTTTGTAGTCACTGAAATTAAATTGTATGGTCTTATTTAAATGACTTGCACAACTTCATGGTTTCACTGAACTATTTTATTATGCAAGTGAGCTATTAGATTACATGCATCAGGGTGCAAAATATCCACAATAGCATAGTGTGTCTGAGAGCTGTGGGTTTGTTCTTTCCCTGTTCTCCCTGCCCTTTTCCCTTTAGTGTGGGATGTTTTTCAGTGGAGCTGCAGTATCAGCAGAGTGATGGTTAACTTCAAAGGTACCGTGTCGTCTGCAATCAGAGACTGGTTCTGCACCAAGGTGCTCAAGAATCCGATGTTAGAAAAAAACACAGCTGTGCATTCATAATGCCCAGCACACCTGAAAACTGAGTGTTTGTGAGAGCATGGAGTTGAAGAGGCAATGTCTTCTTGGGTTCCTATCTAGATCTTGATTCTTCCACAAAGATGGTGCCACTCAGCTGGTTGGCAGTGTGTTGCCATCTTAAGAGAGTGTTTTCTGAATGTTTTTCAAATGTTACTTTAATTTTTCAAGTTACCATACTGATGTGCATGGGCTCTGAAAGGCTGCACCTGCCCCACAGATTGATCTACTGACTTAGCATTAGAAAAGATGCTGTTTTAGTGAGTACAAAAGAACAAATGCATGACTTAAGGGCATTGCTAAAGCACAGAAGATTCCATTCTAACTACCATTCCTTTCCATATTGTTACAACCATTTAAACTCTACTTTGAAGTTCTTTCTAGCTCTGGCCTTCATCTTCTATTCTCTTGTTCGAGTTGGTAAGGTAGCTAACACGTTACAGTCCAGTATGAAGTGATGGAACTGTTGTTCAGTCTTTCAGTGTACTAAGTTTGTCAGCTTGAGAGTTTCCTTTTAATGCAAATGACATTGCCTTTTCAACAGCATGCTTTTTCCCTTCTGGATCAAATTTTTTAGCAATTTTATGCATCTTAAGGAAAAAGGAAAGACTTTTTGGTCTGTAATGTTTTTGTATGCACAAGCAAACTTTAAAGGCCCTGTTTGTCATTTCTAAGAGTGTTAGCCTCAGACATAAAAGTAGAATTACTGGATAGTTAAGGTTGGAAGGGGCCTTAAATATAATCAGTTTCCAACCCCCAAAATAATAAAGTGTTATGACATTGGCCTATCAAGAAAGAGGTCACATCTTACTGTCCAGGATTTTTAGTGTGTTTTGTGCATAAATGCACATATTTTTTAATATAACCCTTATTTCATGTACAACAGCCATGCGCTGTTCTCTTCCCTCCACACCCTTGTGCTCTTAAAAATGAAAAGCAGTTTTCATTTTGGTTATGGTTTCAACATTGTCCTGGATTACTGCCAGAATTTGGTAGGATCATACAGATCCTACATACAGATGCCTAGACAGGGTGGGCAGGACTTGTGAAAGTTGTTCTAACTGTCTCTTCCTCTTTTTGTTGCTCATGGAAATTAGTTTGAGTTGTTTGCTGTTTTCCTCCGCAACAGTACTTGAATTGGTTAGCACCTTGGGTGTTGATTTAATCATCTTGGCGCCATGGGGAGGTCTATCTGGTCTGAGCTGAGTACCAAACTGATGGACTCTCAGTGTAACTCTCAGGCGTCAAGGTTTCTTCAGGCTGTCTAAACCGGGGTTGCACGTGGGTTAAACTCTGCTGCTTTATCATGAGTTTCTTTGTGGCTAAAGCTTGTATGAAGGGTTTGTAGGAGGTCCATTTGGAAACACTGTTAAAACCATTATGTTCTTGAAGTCAAGGCTAAGGTTTGGAGACAGGCACAGGAGGGCAGGAAGGAGACTCCAAGGATATTCCCAGGCAGTCATCAACTCATTGAAGGGACAGAAGGCCCTGTCTCCTCTTGCTCTGCCTGTCATGTGGCTGGCAGTTTGTCTGAGGTCACACCAGGGAAATTCCTCTTTGTCCTAATGGTTATGCAGTCCTTAAAGAACACAGAAATTAACCTTTACTGCCGGCCCCAAGTGTCCTTGAGAGCTCTTTGGATAACCAAATAGTCATGTACCTGCATGTTTCTGGCTTTAAACGCTTTAAATGATTGAAGTGGAAAAGCAGATTACTAAAATTTTTGGTCTTAATACTAAAATAATTCTTTAAAAATGTAGCAGCCAAGTGGCTTTAGCACTAAATAGCTCACTATATAGCTGATCCTACAGTGTTTGAGGGCTGTATTAAAACAGGACTAGGGAGTTTAACTTTTTCTACTAGCAGATAACCACTAAGGAGAGATAGAGGAAAATACATACTGATACAAGCTGGAATTTTGTACTCAGCAGTATTCTGCAGGTTTTCTGGTAAGGAGGAAGAAGCACCTCCTTTTAAGTTCTTTAGCTAGTAAAGTGATACTTATTTTACACTTCTGTGGTGTTTCAGCCAGGAGTACAAACAACTTGCACAGGCCAAAACTGAAGACGATGAGCATATGTTTTCTTGAAGTGGGTAGAAAGGATTAGAATATGATTAGGGATTTATTGTTGAGAGGGATTAAGCAACAGGTGTTTTTTAAGGTCACATCTTTGAATTGCAGACTTGCTGTTCCAGAGAACTTGATATCTGAACTTCCCTCCCTTCCTATACTGGAAACATTTCTCAGGAAATCTTTGATTTTTAAGGCACAGAAAGAAAACCTTAAGCATAATTCTGTACTCTGTTATGATCCCAAATACTACAGTTAGGTTTTCCAAGAACTTTTACCTTCTTGCTTATTCTTCCATTTTGCATTTAGGGAATTTAAAAAAAATTCCTAATTTAAAGGACAGTGCTTTAAAAACATAACTTGAAAGTGGCATCACTAAGTCATCTTCTCTGGTTCAATTCTGGGGTCCTGTGACTTGGAAACTGCCTTCAGTCATCTTTCTTTGGGAGGGTCCTCTGTCTTGTGGGAGCAGAAGAAAAGGAACAACTCCATAAAGATACTTGATGCCTTCATAGAATCATTTCGTTTGGAAAATATCTCTAAGATCAAGTTCAGCCATTAACCTAACATTGCCAGGCCCACCATTAAACTGAAAAAGGTTGGTTAAACATTCAGTGTTTCACTGAAAAAGGAGTGCAAAGCTTTGTAATATTTTTTACTAAAAGTAGCTGAAGCAACTTGTTTTATTCACTGTTCTGTGTTAATTGTAACATTGTTACGCCTGACATTTATCCTAGAGTTTAAACATGCCTAATTAAATGGCTGGAAACTTGTTAAGGCCAAAGCTTTGTAGCGAATGATTCTATTCCTCTCCTGCCTCTTTTACCTCACATTTCTTCAGGAGTATGCCCGGCTCTCCCGGTCTCTTAGCCTTGGCTTTCTGTGGTGTGGCATTTACAAATTTTTGGGAAATTGTCTTGAAATGTCATCTGCCTGTACCTTACGTGTTGTCTGGCCTTGTGTTTGCGCGTCCACTTTTTTGTCTCTTTTTTAAAAAATACTGAGCCAAGAAGCTAGTTGTTAGCATAACCATACTACACAATCATACATGTTTGGGGGTTTTAGGGTTTTTTTGGGACTGCTGGGCTTTTTGAGAATATTGCAAGCTATAGTCATAACAGTTGGAGATAATCCTTCCCTGATTTGTCATTTTAGTGGTCCTTATGCCATTCCCTGCAAGATTAGTTGCTGCTTTTGCATCCTGATTAACTGTTAATGGACTTTTTCTAGTCATTAAACACCCTTACCTTCTGCATTCGGTAGTAACTTCTGTCTTGCAGTCTAGTGCCATTGCAGTAAATCTGGTTATATTCTTTCTTCACTGACAGCAAGAGCTTATTGAACTCCTGCCCTGTGGTATCATTCAGTGCTTGTTACTGCTGTTTTTATGTGCTGAGTAGAGGATTTTTATGGGGGAAAGAATGAACGTTTATCAGGTTAATGCTGATTGCTTTATAAGAATAATCTGCAGCCTTTTGCCTTTAAAACCTCAGATTAATTCCAGCTCTAATATAAATGGAAGTTAAATTATAAGTCTTAAATTTAATTTAGTCATTAGGGCCTGTCGTAATCCAAGGGATGGCCTGCAGGCAGCTATACTGTGCACTCACAGTAGCTCTTAGTCAAAGAGGGTTTGGACCTGGAAAGGGTCAGGTCTAAAATACCCTCCTGTTGAACCAGAAGATCTGTCCAATCCTGTGTTGAGTGGGAAAACCTGTGGAGCAATTTGGTTAAAACAGCAGAATGAGTGCCCCAATTAAGTTTGCTGGTGTCATAACAGGGTTCTAATTGAGGCTTAAGTGTGTTTATTATAGAGGTTATTTATAGAGGGAGTGCATCGAAGCATGGAGACTCTTGTACACAAAGTACTGTATTAACACTTAGAAATAACTTTCAATGCATCTTAAACAATGCTTTTTGCTTTTTTTCCTTAGATCAATGTTCGAGTTGTTACTATGGATGCAGAGCTGGAGTTTGCCATCCAGCCAAACACTACAGGCAAACAGCTGTTTGACCAGGTCAGTGAAGGGTTGGTGTGGGCTCTTGTTTAATTTTGGAGTATGTTTTGGACTATAGTGTGAAATAAGACTGGATTCCAAACCTATCTTCTCTCTACCTCCTAATCAAATGACCCCAGTCTGAATTAAGATCTCTGAATTCCATCACAGTAAAAGAAAAAAGAAAAAACCCTTGCAGGTATGTTATGCTCCAGTGAAACCTGTCTTCCTAGCATGTTGGATGATGAACTGTCACAAGGGATGTAAAATACTTAGCATAGGTAGCATGTAAAAATATACCACTTGCTTTGAAATACTATTTAGCTCTTATAATTCTTAACTTCTGAGGCTGCAATATTGCTCTTGTGCATAAAACTCCTCAGAGTCAGGTCTTCAGGTGGCTGTTGTGGGTGCTGGCATGGCTGCATTCATTCAAATGCTGGGTTCAAGGAAACACTTACCATAGGTGTTTCTGTTTGTCAAAATACTGGAAAACAAGAAGAGTTTGTGATCTCTGCAACATTACAGGCAACATGTCTCATAAGAAACCCTGTGCAGCAGGACAGAGTGGAGATTAGTGCAGCCTGCCTTCAGGGATTCCCAGGGAAGTGGAGGGCTCGAGTGGCCAAGACTCTCCTCCCTTACTGTTATTCTTCCTGTTACTGCTATAAAAATATACAGGTCTGTTTGAAGGTGGACCTGCAAAGATAAAGACAACTAAAACAAACTGTGTGCTATTTGTGAAACTGTTATTTACTGCTCTGGAACTCAAATAAATTTTTTTTTTAAATATTGCTTCTAGCCATTTTTGCTGTAGACCTGAAACAAAAGAATTGGTCTATGCAGACTTCAGTCATACATAAGGTGTTCACAAACTGTTATTTGCACTTCTCCCCCTTGTACCCACTAACTTTGATAGCTAAAGGTGGTTGAGCTTTAACTCAAGTAGGCAGTGCTGGCTAAACAATGTCCATTCCTTCTGAGGTACTGTTAGTACAATTTCTTGTTTCAGTGAGTTATGTAGAACTTTCTAGGCCTTATGGCAATTGTGCATTGAGAAGTACTTAAAAAGAAAACCCAAAAAAACTCCCCAAAACAAACAACCCATAAACTAGTTAAAAAAATAAACAAAATTCCAAACCCCCAACAAACAAATAGGGGAAAAAAGCTTTTAGTGAGTTCCTGAAAGAATGAGAGAAGGAACTCAAATACTAATCACTGCAGAACTTCACAGTACAAAACCGAGTACTCTAGCTTGTGTTTAAATCCTACTTTAGTTCTTTTTGATTACTGCTGGTGTGGGATAAACATCAAGTATTCACTGAACACAGAGGCCGAGGGTTCAATCCCCATATGGGTCATTCATTTTAGAGTTATCTCAGGACCTTGTGGGTCCCTTCCAACTCAGAATGTTCTTATGATTCTGTGACTGGAAATTTGCTGAAGTGCATCTGAAACCTGCATTTTTATAGAACCAGTACCAGCCGTTTGATCTTCCAGAGGAGAGTCAACAAGTTGATTAGAGAGATGGATCTCTCATATGAGGAAAGGCTGAGAATTGGGATTATTCAGGAAAAGAGAAGGCTTTGAGGTGACCTAGTTGCAGCCTTCCAGTACCTGAAAGGAACCCTCAAGTTGGAGAGAGACTATTTACAAGGGCATATAGTGACAGAGCAAGGGGGAATGTATTCAAACTGATAGAAGCAGGTTTAGATTTGATATAAGGAAGAAATTCTTTACCTCTTTACTCTTCACCTGTGAAGGTGATGAGGCACTGGACCAGGTTGCCCAGAGAAGCTATGGATGCCCCAACCCTGGAAGTGTTCAAGGCCTGCTTGGATGGACCCCCACCTCTGCTTGGCCTCTGAGCAATCTGATCTAGTGGAAGGTGTCCCTGTACATGGCAGGGGGTGTGTAACTAGATGATCTTTAAGGTCCCTTCCAGCCCAGGCCATTCTATGATTCAATGATTCCATTCATGCTAATCACCATGGCATTAGAGTAACTTCTTCCCCCAGCCCTTTCATGTTAATCCAAAAGAGAGAAATTGGATTTTTATCTCCTACAGTACAAAAATCCAAATTACTGAAAGCCGGAGCTTTAAAAGCTATGCTTTAGGTTAGACTGTAAATATGTCGTTAGGACAAGCATTCAACAAGTACTTCCTTCCTGCATATATATTAACTGATGTTTACATCTCTTCAGAGTCAGGGTCATTTCTCTGGCAGAAGAGAAACTACTTTCTCTGCTTTCAGCTGAAAAGTTCAAAATCCTGAGAACATGGAAAAGGCAGGATGTTTCAAGTTCAAGATACTTCTATTTTAGCTTGCTGTCTGGGTACTTTGGGATTTCTGAAGAATGCTTATTGCAGTGCTTAGTGCATGATTGGGATAGACCTACTCCTCATGGAGATTTGCTCTTTACATCCAGTGACATGGGTTTAAAACCTGTATTTGTAAATTCTTATCCATATTTTATACCTTGTTGGGGGGTACTTCTGCATATCAAGGAAAGGCTGAGGTAGAATTGTGCAGCACAAAACCAGAAAAGGTGAAGACCATAAATTCTCTCTTCAGTTCTGATGAGCAAGCCTTTCACTAGGCCCTTATCTCGGGTGGAGTTTACATTCAGATAAAGCCTGTGGAGTCAACAGGTTTTCACAGGTATGGGGAGTGGCCCAACTGGAAGTGCAGAACCACTGTGGGGGTTTTGAAGAAGCAAGCTATTTTTAAAAATTACAAGGTGATTTCTTGGCCTGGTTGTCAGCTAGCAGAGCTACTCTGGCAGTGCTTTTATAATTTAGGCTTTGCTAGCATGACTATATCCTGCATGTAAGGTGTACTGTATCTCTATTTACAGAAGAGGGAAAATAGTGGAAGCCTGTGAATATTAAGTTCTGCTCCACTCCAGCCAGTCCTGTGCAGAGTTTATGCTGCAGTGAGGTCTGAGGTGTCCCAAGAACCAGCCCACTGGGCTCTGCAGCTGGCTGGAGTATCTCCCAGATAGTCATGTGCCCTCCTGACCATGAGTAAAAGAAATTCAAATGGAAGAGAGTGTAACTGGCATTTTCTGGAAGTGAATGCATAACTGGATGGAAGGGGCAGACTCAAGATTTGCTGTTTCATGCATTTGAGGAAGCAGAGGAGGTGTCTCTCATCTTGTATACAATGCCTCGTTTCTTATTTCTTCCTTGTTTTGCCATGGAGGAAGTTTACAGAGCATTTCCCAGTACAAGCTAAAGCATTCTTTGTTCTTTGTATTAAAACTCAGTCAGATATGAAGATTAACTTAATACTTTCTCCTTCCTTACTTTTAGATTTTGGGAAGAACTTGAGAGGTCATAATTTTTGCAAGCTTTCTAACTCTATTTATAGGAAGTGTACTTTTTCTCCTGTAAGAGACATTCGGAGATAATGACCAGATAACTGCTTGATTTATGCAACTTTTTATTTTAGCAAAGTTGCAACACTCTTTTGTGCAACAGGAAGTACCACACTCAACATACCCCTGATTTTCTGCTGGATTTCATAAAAATACATCCAGCTGTCAGAAAACTCGTCTCTTCCATGATGAAACAAGCCACTTTGAGGGAGGAAGGAACAGGAATTTCAATCAAGTAAAAGCTGAATTATTTTCAGACCCCATCTCTTCTTTTAAAAGGACATGGGGTTTGGGGTTTTTCATTTGTTTGGATTAGTAGGTTTTATTGTCTTTTTGATAGACTCTAGTTAGTTTTATCTAACATGACACTGTTTCTCTCAAGTCTGCTCTCCAGCCAGTGTCTCCAGCAAAAACGTAAATGTGGAGGCAAAACAGATCCTTGATTGAAGTCTCTGGATTTGTTGAAGTACATGTAACTCCACATTCTCAAGTCTGTCCCACTTCCATAACTCACAAAATGGTTTTAAAAACTTGTTGTCTTTCACTCAGTTGAGCTCCCTGTAGCGATGCCTACATCACTTTTTGAGGGACTACTCTGCAAATAACATCATGAAGGTGATCCAGCTATGTACATAGTAGATCTTTGCAGGTTTTGGCTGTGTCTACAGCATGGCTTTACGGGTAGATGAGCTGCCAACCAAGCACGTGGCTATAAGAACAAGCTGTCAAGAGTAGGTGAAGGTCAGGGACTTGTTACTCTGTCTTCCACTTGAGGAAAAAGTAACATGTCCAAACAGGACTGCTTTACTAGTAAGTGAGCCATCCAGTCAATGAATGGTGTTTCTGTGTCTTTTCAGCTGGTTAGTATTTACAATATATGAAATGAAACTTGTCCTTAATGTGGGAGCATGGATGTATTTTTGACCTTCATAAACTCAGCCTTTTGGGAAATTTAGAAAAATAATGACCTCGACTGAGAATACTTTCATCTTGTTTTAACTCTCAGAGCCTCACAGCAGAGGTATGAAGCACCTCTCAATTGCTTCCTCTAGAAAGAATAGTCTCTGCTGATTGGCAGACCAGGTCACTTGAGCCATCAGTACTGCTAACTAGCTGTAGTTAGTACTAATACCATTAGAGACCATCCCACCACAAACTTTGGTGATATAACTCATCTGCTTCACTAAGTACAGTTTTGAGATGGGTCAGTAGATAAAAGCAAGCAGAAGCCCCACCTGCTGCCAGTGTACCAGTCTAGCAATTGGTGGCCTGTCACTTGCTGTTTGTCTCACCTGCTTGCCCCACGATCATCATCTTCTAGAAACCGGGTGGGACAAGTATCTTAGCCTATGCTGTCATCACCTACAATGGCAGCTATATATCTTTGTCAACAAGGTGAAGTTAAGAGATGCCAAATGAGTAGGTGTAGGCTGTTGCCTGCACCCATGACAGGCGATGTGGGACTTGAAAGGATGCCTGAACCTCAAGTGAAGCTTTACCTGCAACAGCTTTTTCTTTTTTACCTTTCTGTTACAGGTGGTTAAAACCATAGGTTTGCGAGAAGTGTGGTACTTTGGTCTTCAGTATGTGGACAACAAAGGATTCCAGACATGGCTGAAGCTTGATAAAAAGGTAACAGACTTTGGGCTAATTGCTGGCCAAAGGTTAAAGCTTGTATGATTCCTGATGTGTTATTGGCTGAAACTTTATACACCTTGTGCCTGCTGTTGATTGTGCCCTAATTTTCATAATTCCAGGATTGTTTTTAGAGATAACATTGTGATCTCCATGGGTGAGGTGTGGCATAGTAGAAGTCTGCCCTTTCACTCTGAGTTGCAGGAAGCACTTTCCAGATGTGCAGCAGCACCTTGATACTGTACTTTGTTGGGAGGAAGCAGTTGTGCTTTTTGTGGCTGGAGGAGCACCTTGGCTGATGATGGGCTTAGGCCCTGCCTGTGCAGGATCAGCTGTGTACTAATTGGAAAAGAGGCATTTCCAG
>PYHW01009683.1:222664-274846 GCA_013186435.1 Turdus rufiventris | reverse complement strand
CAGTCGGTGACACACCTGTTTAATGTCAGAGGGCCGTTCTCTGTCAAACATGGTGCTGGGTGGGTTTACAGTCTGATACAGCACAATGAATCATTCTCCAGTGACCAGTGTTTGCTGCATAAACAGGATTTAAGTGGCTTAGTTGGAAAACATAATGCATCTCCCCCATGTTGCCTCCTACTAGTAAGCAGCCAGAATTAAGGAATTCCACTAAGCAGTTGCCAGTCATTTGCGTCTTATGGCAAGTGCCCCAAATTCTTTTTTCTGTGTAAAAGCAATCTATGCTATTGTTTGCAAAAAGCCACCTGCTCAGTTGTGGTGTCATCTCTGTCCTCAGGTTTCTGCTCAAGAAATCAGAAAGGAGAATCCACTCCAGTTCAGATTCCGTGCCAAGTTCTTCCCAGAGGATGTGTCAGAAGAGCTGATTCAGGACATCACGCAGAAGCTGTTCTTCCTGCAGGTGAAGGAAGGGATCCTCAGTGATGAGATCTACTGTCCTCCTGAAACAGCAGTACTTCTTGGCTCCTATGCTGTGCAGGCCAAATTTGGAGATTATAACAAAGAGGTGCACAAGCCTGGATACCTCAATTCAGAGCGTCTGATCCCCCAAAGGTGAAGGAATTGACTGATGCAGTCTCTCTTTTTAATTTTTTTTTTTATTTGAATTGTAGTTAAATGCGAAGAGTTTCATTTGAAAATGTGTTTGGGTTTTTTCAATCGAATTGTATATAATTGGGTGTTTCCCTTATTTTATTTCTACCTGTCATATTTGAGTAAGTTTTTGCTTCTCCTTGGGTTGGTTAGAAAGGCAATATAGTTGTATATCCAGCTTTTATTTCTTAAACACTGCTGCCATGCTGGTAACTGTGGCAGTAGGAATGTCTTCTCTTTAAGAAGAAAATAGAAGCACTAAGTCAAGAATTTGTTATTCCTGAAGAAGGTTGGGTTGTGTTAAGCTGTCCTTAATCCTAATGTGCAAGTCCTAAAAAACTTGTATGTGGAGAGCATGTCTCTTGGCTGCCTACACAGTCCATCCCCACACACGATCAATGGATGTTATCAGACCAATGGCTTCTGTTTGCTCTTCCTGATGACACTGCAGCAATGTCTAATTCCAGGGATTGCACCAACTTTTGCTTTGCTTTGCTCCCCTGGTGTCTACAGTATGTGTGTGATTTGTTTGCAGAGTTTTGTTGATACCTCTCATGTAACCAGAAAGGCTTTGCAGAGGGTTATTGCTCATTCTGAATTGCTCTGCTTCACAGAGAATATCACTGGGCTGAGTAGGGTTTTCCTTTTGGCAACAGTAAGGCTTCCACCAGGATGAGAATAAGACTATAGCAAAGATCACCATCAGTGGATACTGCAGAACATCTAATCTTGCTGATATCTATTTCCTTGTGTAGGGTGATGGACCAGCATAAACTCTCCAGAGAGCAGTGGGAAGAACGGATCCAGGTGTGGCACGCTGAGCACAGTGGCATGCTCAAGTGAGTGTTTCGTGTTGGTCCTTGGGCTGGTCACCTTACTGCTTGTTTGATTACCTTAAGTTTGCATTTCTACAACGTGGTTTTGTTAGTCTGTGGTTTTGATTCTGAATTGCCTATGTGAGCCTACTCCTGATGTGTATTTTTTAGTTCAGTATTGAATCAGATGGTAAAGCACAGTAGGATATTTTGTACTGGTGCTGAGAACAGTGTGGCTTCCTGAAGATCTTGAACCTGTGCACACTATATTGTGATAGCTTTAAGTGGAAAAAGGAGTAAAGGTTTGTCAAACCTTACAGTCATTGAAGCATTTGCATTGACAGATGGGGAAAGCTCAGACCCTATGCCTTTCCTACTCACTTTACCCTTGAGACATTGCTGAGAGGTGAATGTTGCTGATTTTCTGTCTGGAAATACTAGTAGTTGGTATATGGGAATATTCTCTCTGTGTGCTTGTAGATATGATATAATGACTTCTAAAGTGAATCCCGAATGTTGAATGTTCACTTTTAACTTCTGTGTTTGAAGTGAGCTTTAGGAAATTTTTTTTTTCTTTTGAGGTGTTTGTGCTTTCTGAGATAAAGCAGGTGTTGATTTCTCATTTATTTCTCTGATTTTTTCCTGTCTTAATCAGAGAGAATGCCATGCTGGAATACCTGAAGATTGCCCAAGACCTGGAGATGTATGGAATCAACTACTTTGAAATCAAGAATAAGAAAGGAACTGACCTTTGGTTGGGGGTCGATGCTTTGGGGCTCAACATCTATGAAAAGGATGATAAGTAAGCCTTTTGTTTTTACCTCTGATCTTCCAAAAAGGGCTGTTTCGGGACATTTCTCATTTACGGGAATGCCTGTGTTCCAGTTTTGGATCAGTAGGTGTAGCTAGGAAATGGGCTTTCACATCCCCTGTGCTTTCACATCTTTCCTGACCTGCTATACCTGCTGTATAAAGAGAGATGTCAGTTTTATGAAGTCTTCTTGTGATCATGCACAGTGGTGGAGCTGAATCCTGAACTGAGGAGTTTACCAGGCTTTTCCTTGAGTCAGGCCACCAGGTTTGCCATCAGTGACCACAACCTGGCTAGGCGAAGGTATCTGCAGTGTCCAGACACCTAAGGACACTCCTGTCCTGAAGTTAATGATGGATGTAGGTGCAGCTGCCCAGTTCTGAAAAAGGCAGATTATGGGGTGAACACAAAAGCAAAGCTGGGTGACACCCGGAACCCAGGGAGAGGCTAACCTATATAGTTACTGTGAAAAAGGAATGGAATGAGGGCTTGCTGAGGTATGTGTAGTTTTAATCATCCCTTCTGGTAAAGGCAGAGCCATTATTAATTGGATAGTAGGTGGGAAATGATAGACTACATCTATAAATAAACATAATAAGAAGGTGAGAACAGCTGTGTCTAAGCCTGCTAGTCTCTTCTAATACTCTGCAACTGAAGGATTGAAGGGAGTTAAAATAGATATTTTTTAGATGGAGCATAGCTGTCTAGACTGCTTTCTTTTCCTCTCCCCAATGTTTCAAATCTTTGTTTCAAGTCACTAATCTGTAACAGACTATCATTGAAATACAAAAGAGATTTTACCTGTTCTACATCTTTGCCACCAAAAAGCTTTGAATGCAACCCAAATATTAATTGGAACTCTCTGGATCTTCTGTTGATAAGGCAAAGAGAAAGGCAGTCTTTTCTGCAATGCTAATATGTGCTGTCACCCAGAAAACAAGGAGTGTCACTTGAAAGAAAAGTAGTTTCGCTCATGTAATGCTTCAGTCTTGAATGACTGGTCTTGCTATGTAACCATGGTCACACAAACAGGTTTTTCAAGCTGCAGAAGCAGAGTGTAGCCATTGACTGTAAAGACCTATCGAGAGCCTTTGCAAAACAAATACAGTGCTGAAATAAACTGCTTATTTCTGCTGTAACTCTTGCCACTATATAATTAAGTCTTTCCAGCAGATCTGGGGACTAGAAAAATAGTAATGTGTATGGCACCTCTGGTTTGTGGGTGCAAAGTTTGGGGACTGAGGGCAAGCATGAAGAAGCAGAATTTCATTGTTGAAGTTTAACATGAGGAAAATGAAGCTGTACTGTAGGTGTGTGAGCCTCTATACTGCAGTGCATTTCAATGTCCTGTTTCTAGGTATATTCAAGCTTTTTTTCCCCCTGCATTAAAGGGGAGAATCTGCAGTAGAACTTAAAAATGAGTGAATTATTTTTGTTATTTATGATTATCTAGGATTTAAGAGTTTGTACTAATGTGTTGAAGGCTGGAGTAATTAGTTAATCTTAGTCTAGTCAAATAATTTTCTTTACAATTCTTAATGTTACACACACACACTGTTGCATAATCTTGCAGTTGAGTTAGAGGTTAGGGAGTAGAAAGTTCTGAAGAGGGTGAATTTTATTCTTGATGTCTGAATTTAAATGAAGCAAGGGGGTTTTTTTGTGCTTGGAGCCAGTAAAATCTTTTGATGTAGTAGCTTTCCATCTCTTTGACAATGAGAGAAATTCCTCCTAAAATTGCTTTTTTTTTCTTTAATCAATGTGCTCCATAGAATTCTTACAGAATTTGAGTAGTCCACTGTGATAAGCACTTCTGTAAGTGCTAAACATTAAATACTTGTCTTCAAATCATTTGCAAGAATAATTGTGACAGAGACACGTATGTTGGAGAGGTTAGAGAATAACAAGTAATTGCTTGTTGGTATTATGTTTTATATAAGACCCAATTCTTAATCATTAACAATTATCTCTAGAGAATATACCCTCGCATTTTAAGAAAAGAATAAAAGAATAATAATGTGATATTAAATATAAAAATAAAATATTTGGTTGGAGTAATTAAATTATTTTATTATAGTCAAATGGACAAGTCCTCTCAATGTTAGAACTTGCTGAAGTGCTGATTGGGTGTGTGAAGGTGAAGTATTGGAATGGCTCAGAAACATTTGATCTTATGACAAGCTGGATGCTTTTTATATACAAGAGTCTGAACTCCTCAGCAGCGAGGAAGAGCTGGGAGCCTGAATCTTGCCCTTTGCTTCATAGGAGAGCTTTTTCAATAGTGGGGAGCCACGTGGCACAGCTCATTGCATGACCAGCGAATAAAGTTCCGCTTGGTGACTCATGGGATGGGCTGAAAGAGCGGTTTGTATGGAAGGAAAGAACAAGGCCCTTTGTTACTAGCCTTGCCTGTAATCTAGGGGAGGAGATATCTGAAGGCAGGGTGTCAAGAGGATGGAGCCAGGCTCCTCTCAGTGGTGCTGAGCAATGGGACAAGGAGCAAGGAGCAGAAACTGATGCACAGGAAGTTCCACCTGAATGTGTGGAAGAACTCCTTTACTGTGCAGGTGACCATGTAGGAACAGGCTGCCCAGAGATGCTGTCGTGCCTCCCTGACTGGAGGTATTCAGGATGCAATCCTGTGCAACGTGCTCTGGGATGACCCTGCTTGAGAAGGGAGGTTCCAACCTGACCCACTCTATGAAACAAAAGAAAATAAATCTACCAATGGTGTCTGTGCAGCACTTCAGAGTGAAGGCAGCATGGAGGTGACTGGGTTAGCTGTAACACAGCAGGGTGGGTTTGCCTGTTGGTTCTGTAAGGTGTGGAGAGCAGCTCAGTTACTTTGGCTTGTGCCTCCCATGATGTGTGAGAGGCCTGTGCAGGGAAGCACTGCACATAAAGTCTCTGCATGCTGTGGATTTTGGGCCCAGAGTTAAAAAAAAAGCTTAAAAGCAGCTGGGCATGTGGCTTCAGTAGAGAAGCCCTATTACTTAGCCAAAAGTCAGTAGGGTGGCTGATGAAAATGAGAAGAGACTCACTGAGAAAGATTACTGGCCTTCTTTTCTTACTCCTTGTAGTATAATCTGGTTCAACTACCGTCTTCTCTCTGTTGGAAAAGCTTTGTGAAGCATTGCATTCCACCAAATCTGTGTGTCGGAAGCAATATAGGGGGAAAATGTTTATTGCATCATCTCTTAAAACAAGTTATTCTTCTTTCCAGACTAACCCCGAAGATTGGGTTCCCCTGGAGTGAAATCAGAAACATCTCTTTCAATGACAAGAAATTTGTTATAAAGCCTATTGACAAGAAGGCACCAGTAAGTATATCTAGAAGGGACTCCTGGATACTGCATATGAGCAACTGATAACTGTTTAATCTCAAAATAAAATAGTCTTGGGAGAGGAGAAATCCTAGATATTCTAGATACAAAATAAGCATTTGTGTTTAGAGCTGCTGTTTTTTCTGTGCAGCATAAATAAAAGGCTGATAGTGATAGTTAATGTGGAAAAAGATAAGGATTTTACAACTGCAGAGTCCTTTTTATTTAATATATTTATATATTAAATATATATTCATGCTCAAATCTGAGATTCTTTGCTAGTTTGCTAGTTCTCTGAGTCCTCTTTGCATATCTTTCAGTGCATGGAAACTGATAGGTAAATTTTATTTTTGTTTTTTCATTAAAAAAAAAAAAGCCAAACATCAAAAATTGTTCATTAAAAAATTACAGAAGTGGTTCAAATGCTACTGCAAAACCACATGGATACATATGACTTTCCATCCATCACTGCTCATTTGCACACTACTGACAGGGTAAAATGTGGTGTTCATTGACTTTCTTGAACACCAAGGTAAATCTCAGGGATATGACTTTGGTGGAGAACTGAAATGTAGCTACCTGTGAATGTTGCTTTTCACTACTTAAAAGTATGTTTTCAGAGTTATTTTAGGGAGGAATTAGAAACTTAATTTGACCTGTTAAGAACGTAAGGTGGAATAACTGGTATAGGTGGATGTCATTCTGTCAGTCTTGTGAAATTATTGGAGTAGTTGAGAAAGACCTCCTCTGCTCTTCCCCCACGCCAGTACTTGGCCTTGGTGGATAAGCACAGCCCAGAGAAATAATAAGCAGCCTGACTTTGGCAAAGGATGATGGCTTATAAATACCTCTAACAGAAAAAGATCCTCCCAGTAATTTAAAGGATACTAATACACTGCGTGCTGCAAGGATTTCTTCCTTCCCCCAGATAAGAACCTGGGGGAGAGGAGCTTTTTTCTGTGATGCTGTTAGTGAAAACCAACAAAACTCCGCAGAGATAGAAAACTGGTCCATCAGGCACGCTTTTCTCAATAGAAGAGCTTCTTCATGTGTTGTACATAATTAAAAAACACAGATCACAGCTTGCCACTCACTCCCCAAAGAGTAAATCTGAGTTTGAAATGGAGGCTTGCAAAAGGCTGGTACGGAAAGGTGTTAGCATTGAAAACCTGAGTTATGTTTCCTCCTTCTCTGTCAGTTGTTATTTTCCCTCTGGCTGGTGGTGTTTAAAGCTGTGCCTAAAAGAAGAATTTACCTGGGCACTAATTTTGAGTATTCAGGAAGTTGTCTGGGTCTTTTTGTGGGCTTGTCTCCTTTGAAAAAGGCAGGCATTGTAACTGCGGAAAAATATTCAGTCCACAGAAGTTGTGGGTAGGAAGCTCTCTTTTAATTTGGAGGATTCTATATGCCTGTGTTTAAATTGACGGTAATGTAAAGGGTAAAGTCCTGTGGCACCTTGCCCAGGATAAGCTTTTTAATTTTGGGGCTTTGTCTGCTCATATACTCCAAGATCTTCAGCACATTATTTTTAAAATAATGAGGTGCAGTTGTCCCAGTTGTGCGAGATCTGGGGTAGGCTGGGGATGAGGAAAGAAAGGGATTCTTTTTTATTTGTATTTTAATATTTTATCCCTTGATTATGGCCTTTAATTATGAATTCGAGCACCGTCCGTACCCTCAGTATTTACTTCCATGTAAGTGAGCTTTGCCTCAACATGGGACCTGTTCATCACAATGTGCACAAACTGTTTTTACAATTACTTGTCAGGAGTAGGAGGTTGGATGAGCAGCTTACAACCACGATTATCAGGATCAGACCTGTGGACCTTGGAATGGCTCCAGCAGGATTTAGTGGGAGAGCACAACACACTGCCCCGACTGCCTCTTCTGCAGCCAGTGTGTCCATTAGTGAAATGCATTGGAGAATATCAGTCTTTGTCAGCATATTCATCTTAATTCCACTTAGGGAGCTCTTAATTGCTTAGTATGACTTCTAGTTTTCCCAGAGATAGCCACAGTTGTGCTTTTGAGCTCAGGGAATTAAAAACATGATCACTGCTTCCATTCCTGGTTCCATCTCTTGCTGACAGTAAAGCAATCCATTCGAGAGTAATTCCAAGGAATGGGCACTGGTTTATGATACTAATGTGGCAGTTTTCCCACTATCCATGTAGTACACAGAAAAGGCACAAGGATGTTCATCTACTGTGTAAGTTTAGACTGTGTTGTAAATGTGTGTGGTTGTGGACTCAGAAAAATCATCAGGGAGGTAATGAACTTGGGCCTTCTGTATCCCTTCCTTAGGTGTTTTTTGTCAGTAAAGGTCTGATTATAAGATGGATAGCAAGAAATTTGGGAATGTCCTTTTTACTGAACCAGAAATTTTAGAGTATCTTGTGTTTCATTACTGCCTGCAACATGATATTTCAAATAACCTGTGTGGTTGGTGGTCAAAAAATTAGTTTTCATTTGACACTTGTAGCAGCCTAGGTCAACTTAACCAGGAAATGCCATGGAATGGAAAAGAATTATATTGAAAGGTGTTTTCCTATGAAAAAACACATGTGAGGTCTTCAATGTTGATTCAGATAGATCAAGAAATTTTACAAAGTTACATTTGTAGTTTGTGCTTTATATTTCAGTCACAAAACTGCAAACTAGAGGTCTGTTGCCCAGATATTTACCTGCTAACCCAGATCTAACAATCTCCATTTAGAAGAGACTTCATTTTCTCTAAAAGATGATTTTTTCTAGAAGAATAACTTGTCAATTTTATGTAGATTTTAAATGGAGAATATAAATTACAATAGTTTTGGTTTCATATGATATTTGCAGTCCCTGCTGCTGTTTTTAAATGGCCTTGCATGTATGTCTGGATTAGAGTGAAATTAGTGGCAGGATATTCTGTCTGCAGTTAGCTGGGAGAAGAGAGAGAGTTTCTGGAAGAAACTGACTGTGGTGTCTCTCTCCTAGGACTTTGTGTTTTATGCCCCTCGTCTGAGAATTAACAAGAGGATCCTACAGCTCTGCATGGGCAACCATGAGCTGTACATGCGGCGCAGAAAGCCCGACACCATTGAGGTGCAGCAGATGAAAGCCCAGGCCCGGGAGGAGAAGCACCAGAAACAACTGGAAAGGTGGGCTTGGATACAGGCAGCTGAGGTGGCATGGCTAAATAAATGACACTGAAGTGCCAGGGTTCAGCAAACAGCTGTATCCCCTGGACAGGAGTCAGTGATGTGGAAGAGGCTCTGAGCCATCCCAGACTCAAGAGGAACACGTGTGGCCCTGGAGCTCTGGAGTATGGGCAGGGACTTGGGGTGTCCTGCAGTGGGACTGTGTTACTGTTCCTGCTTGTGCCCACACAGTCAGCTGTCCTGGCTGCAGCCTCAAGAGCTGCAAGGAAATGTGCAGGTAAAGGCACAGCAGGCTCTGGYGTGGTGATGTGCACCTAGAGAAGGGTTGGCATCTGATTTATGTGCTGGGCTATGGGATGGTTGGGAGCCTTCACAGGGAGCACATATGTGTACACTGTAAAGAAGGAACTGGGAGGTCTCTTGGAGGCAAGGAAAAAGGAACAGTAATTCTACCACTGGTAGCAAGTTGCTTATGATTCAAAAAAGAATGCTGCTTTTCTCTTGAACTTGTGGATTGTTTGTCTCCATTCCCTCAGTGCTGTTGTTTTCACACCTCCTTGGCTTTCCATGTGGCAGAAGTAACAAAGTTACACCTCCTCTGCCTTGCAGTACAAGTCCTGTTTTTCCTCTCTGTGTCTAGCAGCTATTTGTGTTCTAAATTTCTGTGGCAACCAACAAAAATACAAATGCTTTTATGAAATGGGGTATCTGAAACTGAGCAAAAATTCTGAAGAGATGATGGAATGGCCTATTTCTGTCTTCTGGCTCCTGTTTCGTGGCAGCCACTTTCCCATTGAGCTGCCAGGAGAGATTCCCAGCCAGCTTTCTTGTCTGGCAGTAGCTTGGGTCTGAAAGTGAGCTTCCAGCATGAAATGTATTTCTAACAGGAAACAACTAGAAGATGAAAAGAGGAGAAGAGAGACAATTGAGAGGGAGAAAGAGCAAATGCTGAGGGAGAAGGAAGAGTTGTTGGTGAGACTACAGGAGTATGAAGTGAAGACTCAGAAAGCAGAGAAAGGTAAAGTACTTGTCCTGGCTGACCAGATCATAGACATAATGTGCTCCATAGAGGGGTTGTATGGGTTGCCTAAATTTTGTGACATTGGGATCACTTGGCAAGACTTACTAATGTCAGATAAATGTACAAATGTGCATCCAAAGTATGAAAGTAGCATAAAAACTGATGATTTTATTTGGGAACCAAAGGGCAGGAACCCTGTTGCCAGGAGGATTTAAGCAGGAAAGCCTCTTCCAGCAATGAGCAAGAGTCCAAGTACTTTTTACTAACTCCTAACAGAAAAAGTACTTTGGGAACAAATCTTTCCAGTGAAATGGAAGCTTCTGTTTCAATGCACAGAAGAACACATTGGAGGTAGTGACATCTGCTCCATGCAGAAAACTGTCAATTAAGGGCAGCAGAGTCATGTCAATGTTATAGACTTCAGTGCAAGCATCTTGCAGAAGATTTAATTACAGGGCACATCTGACTACTTCTGAATCCAGTTACTTGGTATATTATGCAAATAATTACTTTGAGGAGCACAGTGAAGGAAGTATTGCAAGTTGGAGTAAAGTCCTGTCATGACTTCTGCAGTTACCTAAGTATGAAGTTCCTTAGCTTTGACCAGACTTGTGAACTAACCATATTGATGTGTCTCTTTGCAGAGCTGTCAGATCAGATCCAAAGAGCCATTCAGCTGGAGGAGGAGAGGAAACGGGCCCAGGAGGAGGCAGAACGCCTGGAAGCTGACCGTTTGGCAGCTCTGCAGGCCAAGGAAGAGCTGGAGAGACAAACTATGGACCAGATAAAGAGCCAGGAACAGCTGGTAAGACCCAGTTATTTTGAGAACAAGATACACAGACATGTTCTTGTGCCCTTGAGCAGGGCAAAGCCATCACGTGCAGGGAAAAAGAGTGCAGTCAAGTACGGGACTATCACTGTGGTACTGGTTTCTATCATAAGCAATCTGATTTTTATTTCTTAGTTTCCTTTTCAGTCTCTAATAGAGTTAACAGTATTTTATATTGTGTTTGATTTTTTTGTTTGGCTTGGTGTTTATTTATAGAGTCCTTATAATTCTGATTTTATTTTTCAACAGGCTACAGAACTTGCAGAGTATACAGCCAAGATAGCGCTTCTTGAAGAGGCAAGGAAGCGTAAAGAGACTGAGGTTGAAGAGTGGCAAATCAGAGTGGGTATCTGCTTTACAAGTTGCCTTAAAGTTCTGTGCTCAAGCAGAGCATACTGTGGTGCTTAGCCTGGTGTGACCTCAAACCTGTGGAGGCATACAGCAGTGAAAAAGACCAATCTTGTGATCAATGTGCAACACATCTGCAAAAACACCTTTCTTCCAACAATCCTTCAGTGAAAACTCAGAATGAAAGCCTGTATAAAAACCTAAATGTGTCATAATTGTCTTGGAGCCTTGGAGAGGAAGGGACATGCAAATTAATGATGCATGTAATCAATGATGAAATATCTGAAAACATTACATCAGTCCAGAGAAGATGCTGCAAATGCAGCCTACTGCAGGTATCTGTTTTGAGGAGCGTATACTGTTGTCAGTGGCTCCCTGGTACCTGGATCAGGAGAGTTTAATAAACTGCTGCACTAAAATCAAAGACAAACCACACAAGGTTCAGTGTGCTCGTGCTCCCAGTGCACTGTAAGACACAATTCTTACTCTGTGGAACTTGTGTATGTTCAGCCCACAGCTCTTCAAATGGAGAACAGAATGGTGATAACTCTAGCTTTCCATAGAACTTTGTCCTGGGCTGTTTTATTGGAAGAATATTCTTTGTTCAGACCCCCAGCACATTACACAGTGGCTGATGATGATTGCATCCCTAACAAAAAAAAAAAAAGTTCTCCAATAGTAGAGTACCATAATTTGCAGACATTTAATTCTCTCTTGCTTTTCAATAGTAGATTGAAAAAACTAGGAAGATGAGCATTTAAGTGTTCATTAACCTGACTTAAAGCAAGAAAAGCATTTAAAATATTTTTCACTCTTTTCCCAAAGGCCAGGGAAGCACAGGAAGATCTGGTAAAGACCAAGGAGGAGTTACACCTGGTAATGACTGCTCCACCTCCACCCCCACCCCCTGTCTATGAGCCAGTGAATTACCACGTCCATGACAACTTGCAAGATGAGGGCTCTGAGTACTCAGCCTACAGCGCCGAGTTCTCCAGCGAGGGTATCAGGAATGACCGCAACGAGGAGTCGCGCATTACCGAGGCAGAGAAGAACGCACGAGTGCAGAGCCAGCTGAGGGTAAGGCACTGCTTGGAATTGAAACAATCGGTCCTGGACAACAGCTTCTTTAACCACTTGGTTAAACACACAAAGCATGACACTTTTTCTTTGTTTATAGTTCCTATAGTTTGAAATAAAGACAAGGTATATAAAGATTACTCTCGTAGCTCAAGTGTTCGCATTGTTTAAATCATCCATAATGGTTTTGGAGAGCCCTGCTCCTATCCACATCATGGTTTTGTCCAGGCATTAACAACTGTCAGCTCTCCCCAAAGAAGATGACTGACAGGAGCAGAGAGATTCTCACTCCTAACCTGTATTTATTGTTCTTCGTATTGCAGGCACTGACAGATGAGCTGGCCCAGGCCCGACATAACAACAAGATGACCCAAAATGATATCATCCACTCGGAGAACATGCGCCAGGGACGGGACAAGTACAAGACGCTGCGGCAGATCCGGCAAGGCAACACCAAGCAGAGAATTGATGAGTTTGAGGCAATGTAAAGATGCTTGTAAGAAGAAGACAGGACTGTGGGAAAAGCAGATCTTAATGCTGTTTCTTGTTTTGGGATTTTTGTTGTATTGGTTTTTTGGTTTGTATTTTTTTTCCCTGAGGAGGTGTCACTGTATGACACTTAACCTATGCTCTCTAAACCCAGAGGTGTTTCAATCTCCCTTTTATTCTGAACCTGCTGTGAAATTTGATATAGTTTAAAACTTACTGTACCACAGATCCTGGTAACTTGCTCATGCCTTTGCTTAGTGCCAAAAGGCCTTATGTCACATCTCTCTTTAAGCAAGACAAATTTTAACAGGCCATACTTCTATTTAAAGATGTGTGTCCTGTGCAGGTGCTGGATTCAGCCTGGTCTAAAAGATAAGCATCTGTGGGTGAATTTTGTGCCATATGTCTTTGTATTATTAGCTACGGTGTAAAGTGTAACAGCTGAGAAGACAGGTTGTGGAACTCAGGATTTGCAAGCACCTGTACGTGTGTTGCACGTCCACAGACAGGGGCTTGTAGATCCTGTTTTTTCCTTGGTATTGATTGCCCTGTTCCCCCCTTCCCTGTCCCCCCACACAAAAGAACTGACAACACCTCAGAACTCCTTTGTGTAGAAATTAGATATTTTCTAGTTGCTGTTCTCAATTGGAGAAATTGTGCAGTGATGGCTCAGAAGTGGTATAGGGACACTGATACTCTCTTCATATAACAAGTAGCAAATACTTCTGGAATCTAAGACACCACTGTGTTTGCATTCCAGCTTCATTACTGATCAGTTATAGTGTAATATTTATACATATATATAAAAAACCTGCAATATGTGAATTGCAGTACTAGTTAAAGGGAAATAGTTTTGCTCTGTATATTTTGTTACTTTTCAGATTTAATAAGACTTGCATCTGTAAAAATGCCTAAACAAGACTGTAGTCTGATACAGTGCAACTGATTATTTACTATAAAGCATTATTTGTAAAGATCATTTTTTTACTTAATGAAAACTGTTATATGTACACATGATCCAATATGTACAATTTTGCTGCACCTATTTTTCTAACAAATTTTCTAATTTTTTTAAATGTTTGATTTAAAGTTTCAGACTCCAAAGATGAAGGGACTACTTGTTTATATCACAGTTGTATTCTCTCTAGTAGAGAGCATTTCTGTGACCATCCTTCCCCCACTCTCCCCTTTTTTCCTTGAAAATCTGTTAGAAAGTGAGATACAGTACATTGTCACCTCTTCATTTACAATATCTATGCTGCATTATACTTGAGTTGAATCTTGTGTGGGTTTTTTTTTTATTTGCAGCAGCAACCATCTAAATAAAAGATCTGCAAAGTAACAAAGGTGATGGAGTGAAATGTTTCTTGTGTGGGGCATATTTTGAATAAGTTGTGCTACTGCTCTTTTAGTTCCTGAGCTTAGCTTATGAGTCCCTGTGTCTTTAAATCTCAGATCCTTACAAGCCACACTGACCTAGAAAGGAAGAAGGAGGAATACTTGCAGTAAGGACTAAAAGTATAACACAGCAGCAGTAGTTACAGTTGTCCACATGAAGAAATTATAAACTTAGCTAAGCTTTTGTCATGTACACCCTACAGATCAGGGTTGTTAATCCTGTTTTACCATGGCAGCTGATAAGAAGGAACTTGCTATACCCACCCTTACTCCATTGGCTGTAGTCCCACCCTGCTACTGCTAGAGAATTCATATGTTTAACTTTTTAAGCACCATGCTATAGCACACGTTCGAGAGACATGGCCACAGGCCAAAGCTTTTTAATGTCACTTGAAATAAGGTGGCTGTATAGATAATGCTGAACTACAGAGGCATTAGCATCACCCATTTGCAGCAAGTAGACAAAGAAGCTGGTTTTGAATTCTGTGGCTAGAACATCAATATAAGAGTGAAATAATGTAACTTTATTGTAACAGTTATTTTCTCTGAAGCAATCCTAGCCTCGAATTAAATTAAATAGTAACAGTTCTGCTAGGCCTGCAAATGAAAAGCTGCATATTGTCTGGCTCCTGATGCTTTGTCAGCATAATGCATCTCAAACTGAGCTGTCACTCATAAAGAAACAATTTTATCCTTACACTCCAGCTAGAGACACACTAAAGCCTTAACTTTTGAAGAAATAAAACATTCAAAATGTCACATACATTCAAATACATAATTCTATGCCCAAAAAACCTGGAATAGGTGTTGTTGCAGTGTACCTTTCCCAGACTTGAAGTGTATGCACTGCCTCAGTTTAAAACATCGGACATGGGAAAGGACAAGTTGTTGTGTGATAATCTCTCATGATTTAAAGTTTTCCTTATTTGAATGCAGTACAAGTGGGAAGTCCATCCATGTGTTTGGGTTGTGGAGCACTTCCTGCCATGGGAGCACTCCCTGAGAAAGAAGGTCCATAGAGCCAAAGAATTCCTCTGCAAGAAAGCAAAAGGAAAGATCAGTTACTTTTCACTTGGCCACACCCAGCTTCTGGCCAACCCTTTTATCCACTTCTACATTCTAGTATTTTCTGCTGTTCTATAGCTTCTAAGGCACTAGTTGCAATAAATGGTATTTATACTTTTGAACTATTATTTACATCCTGTTAAACTGGGATCACTCTCTGAAGAGTGCAACCTGCAGCAAAGAAAAAGTTTTTGAGTGTATGACTAAAAGCATTCATGCTTATAATAGCAGAATGGCACTAAGCCTTCTGCTGCAGTTCATTCCAGCTCTAGGACTTGCATCACTTACAAATAGATAGTCCCTGCTCTAGCAGAAAGGCAAATGCTGGCTAAGATAAGCAAAAATTTAATGAGGAAGCCTGAATGACATGGAGTTATCACTAGTGATAATACTCCTGGTAAACTACATGCTGATACCAAAACAAAATTTGACCCTTTCCTCTCAAATACTGAAACCCACGGCACTAACTCGCTGGGAGAACAAGGGTGGGAGACTTTTGGGTAACCTTCAAGGGACAATGCTTCCCTGTTCAACTACCTGTGAAACAGCATTCAATTCAGTGAGCAGAGGGTTTCTAAGACATTGCTCAGCCCTGAGAAAGAAAGCTCACTCTCATGTTAGAGCAGAGCACAAAACTTCAAACTTCCACCAGCCCCTTTTGGAGCAAGTTTCACCTCCTGCTTTTCATTGATTGGATTGATTTGTGGATATAAAATAATAAACACAGACATAAGCAAGGTTGGAGTCAATGAGATTATTAGTTCTCCTGCTCCCTTTGATGAGAAGTTATTTAAAATAAGCCAATTAATAGAAAATAATTAAAGGAGTAAGTCTTTAAAAATATGCAGAGCTCTGCGCGAGTTAGAGCCACACCATTTCTGTGCTTGTCTTTGCATGGCTCTGACCCCTAAAAATCACCGTGCTAACAAATGGCTTTCCTGAAAATTTCCGCTGACAACCTTGAACCTGCACAGACCTGAACAGAAGCACAAGCATCAGCTCTTGCACGATCAGAGCCCAAGACTGCAAGTTGCTTAGGACAGAGGCTGGGACTGCATGTGTAGGCACATGATAGCAGGTAATAAATAGCACAGTGTAATTATTACCGCTTGGGATGGAAACTAAATGCACTTTCCCCCAAATTACCTTCAACTGCCAGTGATAAAAAACTTACTTTCACCAAGCTTGGCTCCTCCTAGGAATTGATCACTCGTGCTGAAATTTGACTTGTGCCAGACAGTGAGGTGAAGACATGATTGCTGTAGCTGAGCTGGGGTCACACCATTAAAGACAAACAAGTGTTTCCACTGTGGACAGGCGTCTTTCTTCACGACAGGAGACTTTTGCTTTACTTCTGCTTGGTCTGGAAGGATAAGACAACTTCCCCCCCGCCAAAAAAAAGTTATGCTACTGATTCGTCAACCAGGAAACAGAACATTTTTTGATAACCAACTGGAGCCCTTTGGTTTGCCTTACATAGCAAAAAACTTCAGCCTTAGTGCTAGGTAGAACATGGTGCGCTTGTGTTTATTGTGGGACCTGCACCTTTTCCTGCCAGCCTTTAGTGCAGATGCAAATAGACTCTTGTAGTCTCTTTTGACTCTGCTGTCACTGACTGATGAAGGAGTCTTTGCTCCACATGCTGCTACCCAATAGTGCCTGAAACCTGCCTTTCAGGAGATGAAATGCTCACCCATTTCAAAGGTGGATGCCTCAACAGGTGAAATGGTTTCATGAGATGTAAGTTTACCCCAGTACCATCCTTCCAGTGGCATCTGATGCCTGACAGCAAGGAAGTAAAACAATCCCACATACAAGCTACTCAGTACACTGAAGAAAAATTCAGTTCCTTCTCTTTCCAAATATTGAGAACGAAGAGGATAAAAGCTTTCAGTGTATCCAGAACTATACTTCATTCTGCAAAGGCACAGCTGAAACTATGACAACACCCTCTTTATTTGTACCCTTTTATCTGCTTCCCTAATATCTAAGAGCACATACTTAAGCTAGTGAACTTACATCTAATGACATAATTAAAATCTAAAATTCAGGACAAATAAGACAGGTGGGACCCATCACTACCCTGCAAACTGCTGCTGTTCTGCAGACACCCAAGTGTCACCATTACTAGGAAGTCTGATTAAGAGTGTGGGCAATGCCACTTTCCCATGCCCATCTCCTGCTGAAAACATGTTAATATGTACATTTGCATGGAACACATGCGACAATCTCTATTTAGTGTTAGGTCTCAGACATACCCTTTAACAAAGGAGTTTGGCATTCCGGCAGATCTCAGCATGGGCAAGTTCTTGGCCCCAAATATCATAACCTGAAGCTGGCAGTTGAGAACTCCTTGGTCTTTGTTTCCTGAAAAAGGAGCACTTTTCACATGAAATGCCCAGTTAGTTCAGCTCATAGCTTAAGATGCTGCTAAATAAGTAGGGGAATGCCTAAGTGGCACTACTGAGATAAGGAGTCATAAGGCTGGACTAGGAACATTTCAAAGATTTGAATGTTTGCACAGTGAATGATTCACACACAAAGCAAACCAAGCAGTGAGCAGCAGGCTGCTTTGTGATCCCTGTTCCAAAGACAAAGCTTTCTGTTGTGTTTGTGAAAAGCAAACACAGGGCAGTACACATAGAAGCATTTTTCTGAAACAGTAAGAAGCAGGGGAGAGAGCCAAACCCATGGAGTGATACTGCTCCACTCACAGCTCAAGGCACAGAGCAAAACACAGGTGTGCATAGGGAGGAAAAAACAGACGATACAGAGTTGGTAACTTTGAATAATTTGGAAAAGAAAAGGGAACAGAAATAAAAAACAGTTAATTAGCACTTCCTATTGGTCGCTACCTGCTGCTGTGGTCCTGACACAGAGAGCACTACTAGAGCTCTGAATGTCTGTACACCTCACTATGGTCTGGGGAGGTAAGGAAAAGGAGGTTTTCCTGCCCCTCCCTCCCCTCCCAAAGCTTTTATTTCACTCCACCAGCAGGTGCCTGCTCTAACATACTACAGCAATACTTAGTGTACCTTACAAGTTTTTATTACTAGAAACTAAATCCTGACTGTAGGTTTTGAACCTAACACCTTTCAAGTGAAACAATCTCCCTAAGATGAGACCACTGGAGGAATCCAAGGGTGCTGGTCTGGTATCCTTGCAGATACTTCCCTTCCAAATTTTCCCCAAATTAGCAGTCTCTGCCTTGGACAGCAGAACTGATGTTTCACCTCCAGAATAACTTCTACTGGTAACATCATGACAGGCACAAGTTTGGAAAACAGCTGGATGCATCATACTGCTGCCATTATAATGTATAACTTTAGCTGGCATTAAAAAGAACAAATATACAAAGCTTGAAAATGTTTTGATTTAAAATAATCTGAGATATAAAACACCACAAAGCACCATTTGCTGTAGCTGTTAAAAACCCATACAGGAATATTACATGGACATTTGCCAGTCCTTCATTGATCTCAATTCTTTTCTAGCCAAGGAATTCACAGAATCATAGAATCATTTATGTTGGAAAAAACCTCTAAGATACTGAGAGCAACTGTTAAGCACTTGTGTATGCCAAAACATTTTATACCTTCAAACTGGAGGTTTAGATACTGGGCTGGTACCGACAGCCTTACAGACACGAGGAGTTCACCGCTGTACTGGATAAGATCATCTTCAGGCTTCTCAAGCTGAAGAAAGGGACATACAGAAGTCTGCATTACTGCAATTATTCTCACAGCTTATCCTCACATCCTTCTCACAGTTTATTTGTGTTTCCAACACATCTTGCTAATGGGCTGGTTTGACAGCATTTTCCCCTCAATGATCTCATAGGGGTGATCTTTCTCACAGCTTTCACTACATCTTGCTCTTCAGGCACAATTAAGCACAAAAACTTAGTCACCTTAGGTTTGAGAGGGTACCAGTCAAACTGCATTGAGTCCTCTTCAAAATTCCATGCTGCCAGGGGAATCACCACTTCCCCCAAAAAGACCCTGTATTTCAGAGCTCCTGCATGCCACACAGAGATCTGAAGTTGTCGACTTCTCAGCTGGGAGTATTCAATCTTGTACTGGAAAGATAAACAGCATTTACAGAACAATGCACAGCATGAATTCAGGCCCACATTCATTAACTTCTCCCAGGAAGCCCAGCCATAGCATGACCGAAGGCCTTTGGATGCAGACAGAACCATGTTGTCTGAGTGTGCTTTGCAATCTGAAAAAACTCCAACTACTTAATCTATTATACATGCTGAATAATGCTCATTCAAATAGGAATCAACATTCCAGGAATACCTTGACCTGCCTTGCTAAAGTTTTTGATTATTAATTCAAAACTTTAAATAATTCCTGACCATTTTTGTGGGAGCTTTGGGGGTTTTTTTATTTTTTGGGGGGGATTGTGGGTGTGGGGAATTTTTTGTTTTGGTTTATTTTTGCTGTTGGTTTGGTCTTTTGGGTTTTCTTGCATGTGTTTTGTTTACGTACACATATATATATACACGTGTATACATATACATATATACATTTCTGTTTACACTCCAGAACACGGCTGGTCTGGAAGCCAGTTCAAGAAGAAGACACCTAATGATGGTTCTTACATTCTCATTCTGGTCAGTGGATATCTACTTAATGCAGTCAGCAGGGGCAAGGAGTAATTCAGCTGATGACTAATTAAAGCCTTGATCCACTCTCCAAACATAGTTAGAGCCCTTTGAGACATTGCTGGGTATCTAATATACCCCATGACACCGGCAAACTCAGACCACAGGTGACCAGCATGGAAAGCTAGAGGCAATGGCACAGGCAAGGAAATCAGTACCCATGTTTAGGCTGCTGAATCACAAGATGGCTGTGGGCTCTGTGGCTGATCATCCTGAGTCACCCTGGGCTCCAGTGACTTCCAAGAGCACTTACACAGCTCTCACACAGGCAGCTACCTCCAAAGGCAGGTGCCTTAACCTGCAGCTGAATCCCACCCAGTTGGATCTCATTGGCACGATGGAGTTCATCTGCAGCAGTACTTTGCACTTTTGACCATCTTTGCTTCTCTGGATAAACTAATAATTAAACTCTCTTTAAATATTTCTAAGTAAACACCTTTGGAGTTTATGCAGCCAGCTCAGGCATGGCTCTCACTCTCATTTAATCACTTCTGCATGACTGGCATTGAAAAAGAACTATAAAATTAGGACCAGTAATTTCAACTTCTGGCCATTTTTTCTCTGCCAACTTAAACCCTATAGACAGGCTTTGGCCTGTATAAGAATCACATACATTAAAAAAATCCTTTTATGCTATTATCAAACTTGAACTATGATCTTTAAAAGCCTTTTGCTTGTTTCACTCATTATTGATTCTTGATGTTCACGCACACCGAGTTGAAGGTAACACAACTTTTGTGTAGTCCAAGAAACAACACAAGTTTGCCTCTTCACTAACTTTGCATCATATCTCTTCCAAGACAATATATTACTGAAAAACTCATTATCTTATGTCAAAGCCCACACACACAAAAATTGTTTGCAGTGATGTGAGTACAGAAGTGGAGCTGGGAAAGCTGAGATCAACCAAACTAATGCAGGCTCTCCCAGCTGACAGTACTCAGCTTCATATTTAATGAAGTGTGTGAAGTAAGAATGACAACTCCTGTTCCCTATACATAATTCTAACAAGGATACAAGAAGCAATACTGAAAGGCATTAAGGAGTTGAAATCATAACTACTCTGCTGGGATTATTTATGTTTGAAATTAGACAGTACAAAGAAACTGCCTAGCAACAGTTGCAGATGGAAAAGGAAGCAGACACTGTTTTAGATGGTGGGTTTCAGTTGGCACACAGTTCACTATAGAGAGACACTTCCAGTGACACTGACCAAAGGGGCATCACTTGAAAGGGATATTTGTGTAAAATTCCAACTGTTCTGCAATACACCCAGTTTCTCAATGTACAAGAAAAAGTATCTATGAAAGACATTTTGCTTTTTGCCAGATGGTAAATCAGAGAAATACTATTCACTAAAAGTACTTTCTTGGACAAAAGTAGACTTCTCTAATGATTTGCAATTTACTGTGGCAGCTCCAAAAGCAACTCTCCCTTATTTAGACTGAAAAAACATAATTTTAAAAATAATTCTTTTCAGTGACTCCTAAATTTTCCCCACCAGGTCAGTTCAGAACTTGCAGAATTGTACCAAGGAAAAGCACACTTAGCAGCATGGAATTGCAAACCATACCTTCAGAGTCTCATCAAACTCTGGATCCACTGTGCTCTTTTTAACAGCTGTCTTCCTCTTACTCTGAGGAGATTTATCAGGAAGTAAATAAACCTTCACATACCTTGGAGATAAAGATACATAGAAAGTGATCAGAAGGGGCAGGGAGGATCAAATAACAAAAACAATAAGATGAGAGGAGATTTTTCTTAATTCTTAAACAACTTTATTGACTTCATAAGTTCCCAAGCCATAAAATGGCAAAATATTATTTATATATTTTCATAATAAAAGCAGATAGGCTATAAGGATCTTTGTGTACCATTCAGCTAAGGTGTTTCAATTCCATTGTACTTGGGAAGGGATTGGGATCTGAATAGGAATCCTGTTGTTCAGCCTCCTAAAGAAGTCACCTTGTCAGTTGTAGTGACAGCTTTATGATGAAAACAAATAGCATATTATGTGCTCAAAGAAATAAAAATAAACTCAATCAACTTTAAAAACACTGCTACTTGTCCCTCAACATTCATGAAGAAAATCTCATCTTCACAACATCAGGAAAAAAATAGAGAATAACTCATAGGTCTTATAAACGCTAATTATTCTAACAGCTACCAGAATGAAAAGGGGAGAGTGTCTAAAGGGCTCAAAATTGCCCTAACACTGATTGAAGAAAAACCAAAAAAATTTCTGGAAGCTGAGTTGGATCAATATTAAGCACCAATGATTCATACCCAAAATTTCTCAAGTGTAGGTCAAGTGAATGCTAATACTTAAATATTGCCCTTAATATCAGTTCAGTGGGCTTCAAAAGTAAAGAATTTCAGCAATAGAGAGTGCTTCCAGTTTGTTTGGAAAAGGAGTGGCTGTTTACATAATACAAAGCACTTCAAAACTGTACTTATACATATTTTAGATATTACGATTTAAATGAATTTTAAAACAGCCTCTTGATTAACTTACTGTGCAAATAAAATCAGCTGTATCTCATATCATCAGTGCGGAACTTAAACATATTCCCTGATCCACAGGAAAAAGCTCCTTTTTAAAATATACAGGTACTAGAAGATTTAGCTTCTTGTTCTATGAGCCCAGATCATTTTAATTACAACATAGCCAGCCAGCTAAATAATTAATCAGGTTTTAAGCATCAATTAAAAGCCTGCTTTTCAGAAAGCATGTCAAATAAGTGTGCTGCACTTTTTCAGTTGGCTTGGAAACCAACAGAAATATATAAATATATACCCACAGAGAACATAATGTTTACTACACAGCAGTTCCCACATTGCCTTTCAGGCTTCCTACAACTCTTTGCCTGGCTTAATTACCAGGGGACTTAGAGAACCTTGACCCACTTCTGAAGTGCTCCCAAACAGCCCTTCTTCACAGACTGCTCTTCCAGCAAGGCACTGATCATCACCAGGCTTGTCTTTATGAATATTCTCTGCAATATCTGCACAAAATTCATTGTCCTTTGAGGTGAAGGTGACTGCAAAACCACAATTCCCATGTGGGCACTCAAATGCTCAAACATGGTGAAACAGCAGGACTAAGAACAGGTAGTTAGGGATTCTACCTAGTGATTTTCTATCAGTGGTTACTGCACAGTCAGGGAGGACTCTTTAGTGATAAACAGAGAAATCACCAAGGCTTAATTATCCAACCAAAATTTTCTATGGCATATTTTAAGCACAGTAGGATCTACTTCTTCCTCTTACAATGGTACATAATTATTAAACAGCCTTAAATTTTAAAATGTTGTAGCAGCTGAAATTTTTACTTTTATCACAGAAGATGGAAACACCCAAGTAGTATAGCAACCATTCAGTGATCCACAATGGGTCAGCAGATAAATTAGAAACAGGGTATCTCATGTTTCAGCCACAACTTCAGAACTACAAACTGAACAGCTATTCCTGAGGTCCAAAGGTACTCACCAGTAACACACATACCCAACTGCCTGCTCACAGGCAGGGAAAGAGAATTCCTAGGAGAAAATGGTCATGATGGAATAAGAACTGGTATGAAACTTATTTGCATCGTGTACGTGTGCAAAGGGTTGGTGTGTATGTTGGATGCTCTGAAGGTGCCAGTATGGCATACAATCACATCAATCCATTTTACCCAGAACATATATAAGTATTGTAAAAACCAGAATAATTTCCTTATGTTTCTTCTTCTCTTCAGAAATACTTACGGGTTACACTTTTTCTTCTTCTCTTCTCCATAAGCCAGGTTCTTGCATCCCTTGATGCAAACTTCCAAGATGCAAACTCTGAAGTTGTACTTTAAGGCAAACTCTATTTCTCCTGTGATGTTAGCCTTGCCAAAGTTCCCAGACTCGGTGCAAGTGCTGCTAAGACTATACAAACTCCCCTAAGGAAAGATAAATGTCTGGTAAAAGTAGCTTCAGATCAAATAGGACAAAACATTTATTTCCCTCAATAGTCAGTATCTTTACAGACATCACTGTAAAGCTACTGCAAATCACAAAATTTAGGATAATCTGTATAAAACATTCCATTGCTTCCATAACATTCCTGAAAATCATGACTAATTGCAATTCTAGTGCTTTCTCCTCTTCAGTAATCTTCCTAGGTTGAGAAAATGTTTTAAGTAACTTCTGGATCTAGAAACTGTTTTTGTATAAAACTGCTATGTTGCTTTCCATGAGAAAGATGGGCTAAGTGTCTGAAAGGGAGTGAGAAAACCCTATGGAATCTAAAAACATTTAAAAATCACTCTTAATACGTAGCTCATAGTAGGGGGTAAACTACCAAGACATTTGGTGAAGCCACGTATTAGAGGAAATACCAAAGTGGCCTGCACATCTAGTAAATACTTTACAAGATGTCCCAGTTTTATATAAAAATTATGAGCTTTCTACTGCAGACCATTCAGGAGAGATTAAAATATGAGTACTTCCAGCTGTTGTATGTGGGTGCATAAAGAAGATACTCCCTAGTTCACCTCAGACACTTTGTTCTCCGCTCATTTACTTCCACCTTTAGGGCAAAGGTTTGGATGCTTTACACATGGTCCATCCACACAAATAAAGAGCACTTGTGTCTAGCATTTACAGAAGGCAGGACACTGCAAAGGAGGAAGAGACCAATCCTTTGTGTAGCCCAGTCCAGACACGTAACTAGGGTGCTATCTGGCCTTTGCTGTAACAAATTACCAACTCGGAACAGTTTGATCTCTATTCATTTACAATTATATTCTTTAAGGTGAGCCCTAGAAACGTTTACACAGCATTTCTCACGAAGGCACCACTGTTGTGATCAGTCTCTCAGCAACTCTGCCCTAGATTGCTAAGATATCTGTGTTAGAATACTCCTCCCCGTGAAAATAAACACCAACCCACACAGGACTGGTTGACCAAGGAGTTCTGCATTGCACAACCCAGCAGTGTGCAAAGCAGTGTTTGCAAGATCATATCTCTCTTCCGTGGAGATGCTTTTCTTCCTTAGTACAGCATGCCAAATATTCAATTCACACCAATGGATTTATTAAAGAGACTATCTACTCTCTCTTTTAAGCTCTAAGCATCACAGACACATGTCAAAAGAAGGGTTAGAGTGCTTACTGAGGAAATCAAAAGACGTGTAAGGACTCTTTTGACCTAATGCCTGTTGCAAATAATCTTGCTCCCTCCACAAGAAGTGTATCAGTGTTATCAATCCGACTTGCAGCTTTGCTCAGCTCTGCACTTTCATTCACTAACATTTTTATTCACTAGAGCAGAAAATGCTTATTTTCCAACAAAATCCTTTATGGCAGTGGAATGAAAACAGAGTTTTGCCCTAAGCTCCTATGTCCTAAACCAAAGTCCCGTAAAAGTTCTTCATATTTATTCCACAGAACACCCTATTAATTTAGGAAGGCCGGATAGGTATTACGGTTAATGATGTTTGGACTGAATATCACTACATGCGTCTCCCACCTGATCAGGCATCCCATACATTCTATGTGGAAGTTGCCACTTTTGGTTCAGTGAGCATGGATTTAACACACTGTACTACTGCTGGCATGACTGGAAGCAAAGCCATCTGATGCTCTAGAAGATACATTTTTTTATGGAGTGGCCTTCCATATCTAACAATTACCCATAAAGAGAAATTTAATGGAATTGACTTCCACCTTTGCAAGACAGTAGAAAATATTTCCGTTTTAAGCCTGAGCTTTCTATAGACCAGCTCAAACGGTTGTCATTGGAATCACAAATGTAATACAAAACTTTTCCATTTGTCAGCTTAACACCTCAGACTCCACAGTGCAATGAACTGTGAGAGAGCACCAAGGCCTGTGTGCATTTCTGCTTCTGTGTCAAGTGAGCAGCCTGGTTTAATTTTGATTCCCTAAGTCATTCTAGTTCCCTTCTTTACAAGATCAGTCACGAATTCTTTGGATACTTCACCTTGCTTAACCTCATCACTAATAGATAGAAATTAGTTTCCACAGTTAATCACAGAGGCTTTAAAGCATGTGCTGAGTTCATTTGCAATCAGTTTCCTTCTCTCTCATTTGCAGTATTCAAAATGCCATCCAACAGAGGATGATTCAATGTCATCCCCTAAGCCTATGAACTGCTCCCCTGGCTTCCATCACTGTCAGTTTCCTCTTCATTCACTGGCATTCTGACATTTGAATTTCCACTGACATTTCCAACGTCACAGTTCTTGCAGACTGACAAAATCCTTCTGGTTAAATGAAGCTTGAAGAGAAAAAGCCAGATACTGGATGAGAAAAGTACCACATTCAAAATTCCAACCCTAATAATCAAATGGGAAGAACATTAGCTGCATTTGCAAGTTTCAGAAGAAGCTGCTCTATCAATTATTCATTATCAGTGGATGATATATCCACCAATTATCCATTATTAATTTGCCTTATGCTTCAAAAAGTTCACAGTGTTACTATGAGGACTGTGCCAAAGGCACTAGTCTTTCATCAGATAGAAACTATTCTTCCTTCATTTTGTAATATAATCCAAAATACACCTACATTCTGCACAAGCTTTTATATCTGTTCACTTTAAACAACTCTTCTGATGTGTTTCACCTTTAACTTACATGTTTTCTGCCATCACAGAAAACTGTATCACTCGTGGGACTGGTGGTCATGTCGTCTTCCTCCTTGCAACTACTTTTGCTCTGAGTTTCACTGTCATTTTGGGACCCAGTGACGAGCTGTTGCAGACTGGGTGTACTTTTCATCTGTAAGAAATTCAGAGAGTAATTTTTTTTTCACTTTAAGAGGAACATCCTGATTCAAGAATACTATCAGAAGAAAATTCAGTAAATATCTACAAATTACTCTCATTAAGGTCACGCACACCTTCAAAGATAATGTAGTACCTTAATTTAAATTGTTGTCTCTCAACCCAATTAGTGGTACACTCATTAAATTAATATTTTTAAAATCAACATACCATCAGCTAACCTAAGGGTCACAACCACAGCAATTACTAACAGCAGTCCACTAATAACACACCAAAAGTAGCAATATACTAATAAAAGTCCTTATTAGGCCTTAACAAAACAGTAATTTTTGAGGAAAATATAATCTTGCCTCCAGGAAATTAAAAACTGTATTTTGCAATATGCATGACACATGCCCATATTTACCTATGCAAGAGCATAAGTTGAAAGAGATTTGAAAATAGAAACAGACTGACAAATTCCTATTGAGCTTTGTTTATTGAAAAAGTTTAAATTTCCAAAGTGTTCTCAACTTTGCTTTGACTAATGCCATTCACCTTTTCAATTTTCCCATGAAAACCCTGATAACTTCTGAGAAAGTTGATATGTATCAATCAAAACTCCTTGAGATTTATCTTCAGCCACCTCTGTTACCAAGAACAGTGGCTGATAGAATGAAGACACCTCAGTGGATAGGAAAAAAAGGTAAGAATTTTTAGGTTAGGATCTAAGAAAATAATTTATTTTAAAAAGTTGTGTAACAGATTACCTGAAAGACTAAAAAGAATATAATGTGACTGAATCAACAGAAAGGATTAGGACTTATTTGCAGAAAGGAAATGGGAAATGTGAGAGAATCCCTCCTGCACAGTCAGCAGAAAGCACAAGAAATGAGATAATACAGTGTGATTACGTCTGAAAAAAAAACCAGGATGTGCAAAATCCCAACCAGTCAGCTGTTATTATAACACACAGAAATTGTGATGTTTATTAAGTGACCTGCCTTAAGAATAGATATAAGAATTAAGTTACCACATGAAAGGGAAACAGACAGAAAATGCATTCAGAATACAGTCTCAAAAAAAACCCCAAAACCAACAAACCCAAGCAAACTCAAAATAGTATTTCCTAGCAAAGAAACTGTCTTCTGCTTTATAAAACAGAACCAATTTCACTTGCTAACCAAAACAAGTTACTACTTGGATCACGAAGACTTTGCTATTGTGCAGTGCAGAACATAAGAGACTGACTAGGCAGCACAGCTACCAGCGCTAAACTCAGCAGCAGGTCACACACACCCAGGCCAGCTCTAATGTCTGCTTCTGTTACCACAGCAGAGGTATCCCACAGCTACCAATGCACCACAAACAGCTCCCAAACGTGCCACATGCCTGCTTGTCCCCCAGCAAGGCAGGGATAACTGCACTTCCCTTAATAAACTTAGGGATTCTGATGATGAGAGGCTCTCAAAACCCAGATTTTACACTGGCTGGTACTTCTTGACATTGGATTTGGTTTCTTCACTAATACTGAGGTTAAGTATAATCTCTTTGAACTTCAAGCTGAAGGAATCAAGCTCTGCACACATAACAAATTTAGAAAACTTACTTAAGAAACAGATAGTGTTCTTGAGGCTTAAGTAGTGCCCCAGTCTTAAACACAGCACGTTCAAACTTGTAGTTACAGTTACTACTTCACAGTCATTCCTTAGAGAAAAATATAGTTTCTAGGGGGAAAAAAAAACACTGTTCTGAATCATTCTCTGAAAGTTCTTTCTGGGGTGGAAACCATAACAAGACTTCAACATGGTATTTTCTAATAAATATAATTTCGTTGTTTTACAAGTGTAATTTAAAACAGGTCCTGTCCCATAACTTAAGGCATACTTCTAGTAAGGATGTAAACAGCTACCCTTCCTAAAGGAAAACAAAGTTGAAGGACATTTACAAGAGAAAATCAACAATAATTCTAGCAAAACTAAAATTCTAGCTTAAATATAGTCCAATTGGTTCAAATGACTCACAGAAATAGTGCTCTGGCACACAAATATTGAAATCTGTTTTTCCAAACCTGCAATGCAAAGTATGGACATAAGCCCTGAATCGTTAAACAGGCAATTGAAACCCCACACAAATAATTTGGATTCTCCTACTAATTCATTTCTGAAGCCAAAGAACCCAAATCCATCTTTTAAACGTGCCATATTGTTTGCGATCAGCATGCAATGAAGTGTAGTCTGAATTCACATTGTCTCCAACTGATGTTTTTCAATGCATTAGACAAGTACTGATCTGCCTGTGGAATAAAGTTAACACCAAGGCATGGCTTGCCACAATGAAAGCAGCACTCGGGTAACCAATAATTGTTGCTAATTCTATTGATAATTTAATTGCATACAAAAATACCAGGACTAATTTCACTGAGTTCTCAGACCTTGCTGGGCCAATTCAAATTGCCCAGTCCATGCAATTGGACACCCTGTCGCTTCCATTTATCAGCACCTAACACTTCTGAGGAAAGGGAAAAAGTACACAAAGGACTGTGAGCAATGCGTGCCACAAGGTCTGGCCCAAAGCAAGGCCTTTTCTCAGCATCTAATCCAGGCACTTAGCAAACCACACTGACGTCATTCAGATGAACAAGGCAATTCAGTAAGCACCTACAATGTGGAAAACAGTATGGACAAAGTTCAGTCACTTGAGAGCTGAAAGTGTACTAAACAAAATCTTCAGTGTAACTCTAAAGCAGAAATGTGAGATCATCTTCAGCCCTGCACAATTTTTAGGAAAGCAGATGATTGGATTTTTCTCAGACTTCTCAAGAAAACACTGAAAGCTAGAGACTGTAACCAAAGCAAAAGGAAAAGGGAAATTGCTTAGCAACTAACAGCAATGCTTTCTCCCTGCCAAGTTAAAAAATACTCAGAAAATGGCAGGATGGGTTTGGGATGGCTATAGCTTGTCCTGTTCAGCAGCAAAAGGGGCAGAGCACCTCCCTGCAGCCCAACAATCACACAGAGCAGATATCAATTCAACCTCAAGAGAATCTGTGAGCACCTGAGAGCAAAACATCCCATCCTTCTCTCCCTTTGTAAAAATGGCAGTCTAACACTTCAACTCTGGGCTGACATCAATTGTGCAGAATCTGTCAAAAACCTTGTGAGGAATCAGAGTTCTGACCACAGTCAGTAAACATCAGCTACATTCTATTCATAAAATAAAAGCAAAATTGCACTGTATACGATTGCTCTCACAAATATATTTCACTCTGAAACAGTTCTTACAGTTAAGAGACTGTGTACAATAATATGGATACCCTGCTTGTAATGTTGATTGCAGTGTCAGACTGGCTCCTTCTTTGCTTTCTTCTTTCCACATTCTTCCCATAATCTGTGGTTAGGATACATCTGTCAGCCATATCATTCTGGGACTTTGATATTTCTGAAGTGAAAACAAAGAGAAGTCACTATAACAAACTTTGCAAGCAATCCTATCGATTTCTAGGTTGATTCTGTAACTTTCAAACTGTCATCCTGCACCTTCAGCATTGATCTCCCAAGAGTAGAAAACAGATGGGAAGACAAGTGGTTGTCATATTGTATATAATTATATTTTGCCTGCCTAAATCTTTCATGCTGTTTCAACTGGAAATTATACTCCTTGCTGCCTATCATTATAGCTTCAGCAAGGAATTGTAAGCCATCAAACAGCATTTCCTCTCAGAAGCAGCTACTACAGTACCTATATATAATTTGATTTGTAAAGGATAAAAGTAAAATCATTGTAACAACATAAAGCAATATGACAATGAAAAGTAAGAAGATCATATTGGAAAACATTTAGAAACGTATCCAAAATATAGATGAAAAGAGGGATATTACACACTCTGGTCCCAAACCACATATAATTTTAAGAACCTGACTAGCCCTCATTGACTTCCATAACATTACTCATATGGATAAACTTATGTCCATACTTAAGCACCTTGTTGAATTAGCACTTCAGCAACATGTAGTTTATTGGCAAATAAATCTACAGGACAATTGAACATTTAATGCCCTACTTTTCACTTCTTATTCCTCAGTGTACAGAATTTCACTTCAAGGGAAGGGAAGCACTCATAGATGATTTCTGAAGTTGAATATGAGCAGGCTTAACTGCAGACACTTTGTTGTCAATCCCAGATAGACTCTCATGAAGAATTAAAAATTTATAAGTAGCACATGAAATAGCTATCATATGTTTAATTCATACAGAAGAAATAAACACTTCTCTCACAACATGAACCTCTGCGGAGGAACCTCAGACAGCAGACAAAACAACATTATGGTATTCAAAAACAATAGCACTCAAGTGTGATTTTTAAAGACACTCTGGGTTAGTTTTGTTCTTAGCAATCAGTCCTCAAATGTTTACTGTACTCTGTGTACACCATTAAGGCACCATGTGACCTATTCAAAGGCAGGCTCAATTAAGCCATCTCTGTAAACGAAACCAGGTTTTTAACATACACAGTGAAATCAGAGATCATAAAAGACTGGAATTGAGAATTCTAATGGAATAGATACAATCTGAGTAGCTTGACCAGCAGCAGAGGCAGAAATATCAACCTTGCCTCACACTCTCTTACAAGGAATAGGTTACAGCACAGGTTATTGTGTGAGAAAACACAAATGTTCAGTTGTCCTATCTATTCCTCTTTTGGCTTCTCTACGCAAATATCAGTAAGACTGACATTCTCTCTTGTGCCAAGGGCAATTTTTCACTGCAAATAAAACTACAACCAGCAATTCATTTTACATTCACCAAATGACCACCACTGGATTATAATCTCCTCTTGCTGCCAAGCCACACTGGAACAGGAGGTAGCAGCATAAAGGACCAGACTGTACAATGGCAGCTTTGTGCTGCACATGCTGATCCCTCACTCCCACTGCTCTCAGACACGCACACACACACTGGCTCCAGTGAGAGAGTCAGAGGCAGAACGAGGCTCCCCAGGTTTATTTACTGCAGTACACAAGAACTGGGTGTATTAAATACCTCTGCAAACCAGGACACTTATCTAGATAAGATACAGAGTACTAACTTTAGACACTCGTGATCAGAAACGTTTATCAGCACTGTACCAGTTTTCTTTTGAGAGGCCATGTTGTCTGAAAAAGCTTTCTTAAGTCAAGAAACCCTAGACTTTCTCTCTGTAAGACTTCCTATACTTTTTAGTTACTGACTTCAGTGATTGCAACAGTCTGCTATTCTCTCCCAAATGAAACTCCTCCACGGTAACTGAGGATGAGAGCACCTGAGTGGCGTTTCACCCTTAGCTGAACTGAACTAAAAACTTGCTTCCATCTCCCTCTGCAACCCCTGTTCTGTTCTTCTCCATCCCTGATATGGCTCCTGATCACATGGACTAGCACTCTATTGCACATGTTCTGACATATCTCTTACCTTGAGCCCGTTTAAATCACTAAAACAGCAAAAAAGCACCTATATGTTCTGTCTAGGTTAATGTTCTTCCCTTTAAATTAGTTAAACGAGTTTCCAGAGAGTTCCAGATGTTAATTTTAGCAGCATAAGGCTCAAAAGATAGAGAAAAAAAACAATGTGAGTGGAGTAGAACCTTTATTTTGGTAGCAGGGAAATAATAAATTAGTTTGCTGCAGTCCTGACAGCCTTTACCAGTAACTCTGGGATATGGCCAGGCTTCAAACTAACAGAAAGTTGGATAAATTACTTTACATTCAGTTCTGTGCTGCCACTATTACTGTTTCCAGCATCTTACACCACTGTTTGCTTGGTTAGGAACAAGTCATCATGTCTCTGCATAGTTTCAATATGTGTTCTCACAAACACAAAATTAAATTTGCATAGTTAAAGGAGAATAGGCCTTTAAGATTGGTGGAAGAAGCTAAAGGCAAGACCAAACAAGAGCAAAAACAAGAGTTAGGGGGAAAGGCAGAAAAGCACTGAAGCCAGATTTGTTCAGGTCTAATCTCACATGTGGGGTTGTACAAGTTGAAGCCAGTAAGGAAATACTACGGTTTGTTCAAATCCATGCAAATTTGCAAGCCTCTGTAATCTTCTTACAGCTCAGAAGTTGTTTTCCTCTGGTCACCAATGCCTTTAATTTGTTTCTCACAGAGGCTGACTGTCCTCAGTGTAGCCTTAGAAGTGCACACACAGTCTGCATCCCTAGGAACAGCAGGCAGTGTAAGAGAATGGAAGAAACCGAAAGCATCAGAACGGAACAGGATTTGTTAGGACTGGAGAGCACTTAGAAATGTGCACTGAAAAATTCCACACAACTAGACTAATAAAGAGGAAGTCAGTCCTCATGAATACTGCCAGGGAATGAAAATATTAAACTCCTGTTAAATTATAGACTCTTTGACTAGGTCAGTTGGAGTTCAGCCAGGTAACATGAAATCAGAAATTGGTTATTACTCTAACATGAATTAAATACACTGCATCTGAACACCGGGTAAATTAAAAGAAAAATCATACAGCATATACTGGCAGAATACTGAAGGAGAATTATATTTCCTGCACTATTTTTCAGGTTGGCACAGCCTTGGCATTAATAGTTCCAGCCATTACTTGACAGTCTTTTTTTATAACAACTTCTTAACCGATGCTGTGGCCAAAAAATTTAAACATTTGACTATATTATTCTGGAATGACAAGACGATAAAAGCTACTTACTTTTCATATGTGTTGTGAGAGACAAAAACAAGTTTTCCACGGATTTATTAAATCTTTTAGACTCTCCAAGTTCCTGCAAATGGGAGATGCAAAGAGTAAGAAAACAAAGTATTTGTAATTTTAAGGTTTCCATGATTACATATCTACAGACCACATAACAATCAGATGGTAAGGCTGCACTTTACTCCTTAGTTTGCTTCTGTAGACAAATACATTTGAGGACATACATTGACATTGTTGGAAACTATCACACTAATGGATGAAGATGGAAAGTCATCTTTTCAGTTCTATGGTCTTTCACATATAAGTGGAACTGCTCGCAGAAAGATCACATAGTAACTTAATGAATACAGCTAATTAGATCACTGATTTGTTGTAAGGTATTTAATACTTTTATCTATGATAGAATAAAGAGTTTTCATCAAACCCCTGGTAAGTACATAAGAAAGTTTACAGAACTGCAAAGAGCTTCAAAACCAGGGCCTGAGGATCCAGTCCAAAATTAAATGAAACAGTAATTTAGTGCAATTTTTGTGAATATCAAGCCATGTTCTAATATTCTGTCCACTACAAACTGCAACACAAAGGCAGCCATCAAATTCTCATTCAGTAAAGTGACACATGACTACTGAATGTCATAGGAACATGGGATCCTCCAGGTTTGAGTGGAACTCAGATCTGTGATGAGGCACCAAAACCCATGCAACATTCAAATGTCAAGTAGAGTGGTCAACCACTTCCCTAAAAAACTGAAAACTAATTTAAAACAGCCCTCATAGCATCTAAACTTTCTCACCCAGTACCCATGCAGCATAAAAATAATGACAGACTAACAAAAGGCTGCATTTAATTGCAGAGTGATGTTACAGGAGTTATTTACCACATTTCTGTGGCTGACCTTTTCATATGAATGACACCCTAAGTGGTGCACTTATTTGTATATTTTGTATATATATGCAGATACATACATTTCCCATCACATTGGCTCCTGCTGCTGATTCTGTGAAAGGAGGTGGAGTCGGGGGAACGACAGAAATTTTACTAGAAATTTAAGAGATAAACAGTGCAACAATTAATACATTATGCCAAAAGATGAGCAAATAAACCATGTCCATGCACAGTATCTTCATTACCTGTCTTTCCTGTACTCTATAAAGGCCTGAGTCAACATCCTATGTCTATAAAAGTTACATCACAGTTTTATTGCCTGTTCTTAGGAATTAGGACTACCTTTCTACCTTCTCAATCTTTGGGTGCTCCAGGTAAAATTATTAAATTAGAACTATCAGGAGGACCTCATTTAGGATAGGCTCCCTAGACTTCTATATGGTTGACAGTATTACAACCTGTGTCCTGGGTTCTAAAACACAATTCCTGTAAAATGTACCCCATGTCTTGTTCAGAGATGTTTTCAGAAAACAGTCATCTTTATTTACAATACTAAAAGGATCCTTCCTTGCCCAAGTTCAGAGCTGTTAAAGACCCTTCAAACATTCCTGCCATTCCATCTGAGGTAAATAATCCTGGTCTGTGGGGGAAAAAAAAAAATCTGACTGATTCTGTTATCACAGCACAATCACAGATCCTAAGGCAGGTAGTGAACTTCCTTCTTGATTCTTTTTTAGTTTTTACCACATCACACAGGTAAAATCAAGTCTTGGTTAGGATCTTATCCAGCTGAATATAAGGTTCTTTCTTTTGCAGCTGCGCCTTGCCAGACAATTCTACTAAATTGAGACCATCCGCTAATATCTTATTTTACACTGGGTTTTTGGGTTTTTTTTCTGGTTGGTTTAGATTTTGGTAGTAGTTGTTGCTGTTTGGTGTTGTGGGTCTTTGGTTTGGTTTATTTTAAGGCAGAGGATTCCTTTAATAATGCAATAAGCAGACTTACTTCATTTAATAAGCAGACTTGCTTCATTATGTATCACTGATAATAACTTAAGTATGGTCATGCCTTTGCCTCTAGTCAAAGTACTAATTCACTGCAAACTAGATTTTTCATTTTTTTGGTAAGTGAAATTGTCTACCTTCTTGTCTACTATTTATTGTAAAACTATCATATCAGCAATATCTCCCATTGAACAAATAATGATGCTGTTATGATACCTAGTAAATAACTTTCATTTACAATCATTTAAAAGTATTTTGCAAACTTAACAGATAATTTTATAAATAGTTATGCAAAAATTGTAAGCACATAAAGCAAAGATAATGCATGTCCCTTCATTTCAAGTAAGATACTATTACTCCAAACATGGTACTTGCTCTCTGTTGTACGTGAGACCTGCTCTGTGGATTGCTGACAGCTAAAAGTGAAATTTTTCTATGCTTTTATCATTTGAACTCCAAAAGTACTTATTTTTTTTCATAATAAAGGAATACAAACTACTGGTTGGTTTAGAACATAAAATATATATCATCCATACAAATTCACAGTGTCCTAGGACTGTTTGTCCTTTTATGAGTCTCACCTCAGATTCTGGTAAGATTCCAAGAGCTTTGCACCAACTGTTTCATGTCTGCCTATGAAGGAGGGAAAAAAAAATCCAGAGATCATTTAGTAGCAACATCAGTTACTTATACCTGTAGAAAACTTTTTAAAATCCATGCCTTTCAGGAACTGGCCTGTGTTTACAGAAGCTGATGCACATGCAAGTCAGGAATTAGGTAAACTGCCAACTAATGTATCAGCACATATGCCAAGCAACACAAGTTTCTGCTGCATCTCAAACAGTACCATGGTTTCACCCTTCCCTGCTGCAGGCGATACATTCAGATGAACTCTTCACAAATGCTAAGGACAACCACAGAGATGCCAACAGACCATTCCTACAGGTGCCAAGTGATCTCAGCCACCCAATGTCCAGGAGGCAGGTGGTGCATGGGGCCACTGCACTGAAGAACACTTCAGCCACAAAACTCAAACACTACAGGAGCAGGCACACGGTCAACTCTTGCACCTCATGAGAAGATTTTTTCACTTTTCCTACTAGAGACCTAGGCAATGATGAAAATGCTTGACTAGTTCACAAACATGAGCAAGACCCTTTGCTAAGAGTATCCTGGCAGGCAAACTGCAATCATGGCACATTCCTCAGGTGAGCAGCTACATGACGTGAAGACACCAAGGAGCAAGAGCTCCATCAGGCATGAACAATGAAAACTCATAAAACTGTCATTTTATTACAAATATAACAAATAGCAAACTGAAATTATCTAGAGTGACTTTAATCACTAGTAACTCCTGATACAGTAAGCAGCATGTGATCCATGCTTTGCTGAAGAAGTCATTAATTATAACATTGCTTACATAAAAGTAACAGACCTTAGTAGTGGTAGAAACAATTATCAGCTCATGGATGTTAGAACTGTCAATCATAATTCCAGAATCCTCTCTTATTTATAAATAACATTCGCTATCTTAGATTTTAAATTGATTGGTCACTAAAAGTAATCTACCACTTTTATGAAAATATTAATTTAATTCTTTAGGCAGAAGATAACAAAAAATTAATAAAAAGTGTAACAATGATCTTTTTTTACTACTCAACATGAGAAAACATCATTGTAATTTTTTTTTTCAGTTAAGTTTACTTTCTAGTGATTACTTCATTTATGTTATATTTTCAAACCAAAAGAGGGCACTGTCCCTCCAGGACTGAAGGATGCATAAAGGCTTCTGTGTTTCAAAATTTGTCACTTTTAAAACTCCTTTAAATATATCAGTTGATCTAATCAAAAGAACTAAACAAAACATATTTCTCCTTCCCTGCAGGTTTATCTTCTGCATATCCTTAGATCTGTGTGACTTTAACACTGTTACCATTAGCCTAAGTAAAATGCTTCAAGAACCCAAAAAGCCTTGATGACTTAAAGTGAGAACTGATTTATTTTGCTGGGAAAAGGGACAGTCAATAACTTGCACTATCAGATTCAATATCCAAGAACAACATTTTCCGATAATAGAGAGATTGATAAAATTACCAGCTTTATACTCGTTGAAAAGAATGAGCAGAAACTATTATCAGTGGTTATTGGATGAAACTATACTTCAAAAAAAAAATCAGTCAATTAACACTTTAAAATAAGAAATTGGGTTAGCTGGAATGGACTTCAGTGAAATCTTGCAAATTTAAAATGAATTGCTTTAGCAGGAAATTTAGCTTCTTAATATGCTGCCTTTCACAAATACCTACTATTCAAAATTCGCCTGATTACAGCTTTCCATTTATAAAATTCTTCCTATTCAAGTTTCCCAAAAGAGATTTAAGGCTTAGCTCTTTCCTTTTTACCAACTACTCTTCAACATAGATGCAGATATTGGAAGTGAAGTTGCATCATTTAACTACAGTCAGGCACAAAATTAAGTAGATGCCTCTCTGAAGTGGCACTTCAAGGGAAAGAGGAAACAAATCTTCTCCACCTTGCTAGTTATTGTAGGTGAAAACACTAACAGCTCCTTTGCTAGCAAAATACATTCCCCATAGAGCAATCCATCCACATCCTCCATACTTTTTTAGAGCTTTTTACTTTTAATGGTACTGAAAAGATGCATCACGAGGCAATGGCACAGCCAACTGGCTGAAGATAACAAAACAGTATTTAGCTCGCTGATTTATAGCTATATATGGAGGTTTTATTCCATTGAATCATTTCTTTAAACTTCAGAACTTCCTCAATGAAAACAAGTGAAGTTTAAACTTTGACAAATGATGAATGCAAGATCATTTTCTTCCTGTACATATAACATTTCTATATTAATTTCACATACTTGTATTTCTTAGAAGTTTTACACACACATTAATTCAATTTACATGGCCAGCAGTTTTCTTGTTTTTATTACTCAGACAAAATAAGTTATACTTTTAAATGTATTCTGCTAATTTGCATTCATGTTTTATTTACTGCACAGACAGATGGACTGCATGGTAAAATGGAAGAAACATTGGATACAGTGTCAGACTACATTCTATGTTTCACTTAGATGACAACTACACAATACATAGCAGTTTATGATCTATTCCAGTGATTACCTTCACCTGGATATTTCTTTGCTCGTTCCTCAAAGAACCATTCACCAGCCTTTACTTTCATATCTCTGAAAAACAATCAAAAGAGGTTTGAATCAAAATGCTTGCGAGCGCATTTCTTCAAACATTAGGTTACCATGTAACAATCCAACATCCTTTATTAATCCTACCACAAAACTAAGATTTCATGACTACTCAATCCATTGACTCAATCTATTGAATTACATGTACAAGATTATATCAGATTAAATAGCTCTGTCAAAATCAGATTTTCAGCAAATCTTACTTTTCCTGAAGCCTGCAATTTGAACATACCCATGTGAACACAATTTGAAGAGTAAAAAACCTCCCAAAAACCTGAGGATAGGATTCGCTGGATCTTTCAGGTTCCAAATTCTCAACCAAATGTCTTATTAATTTTTAGGGCATCATATCATAGTTCTCTTCCTTGTCAATTTGTGATGCTTACTATACAATGAAGTCTCACTGCAAGAACTTGCTCAGTGCAGGCATTGCTAAACTTTGTTCTCTACTCAGCCATTGATTTGCCTTCTATAAAATTAAATCTCTTTATTACCATTGCCTGAAACTGGCAACAGCATGCAAGAAGTAAATTCATACAACAGTAAATTAAGGGCTTACCTTAAGAAAGCAAAATCTCTAAATACAAGAGCTAAAGTGATAGCCACCAATGGCCCAGGCAACAAAACCCTCTGGATCTGCCATTTCACACTTCACCTTATTCTGTGTCAAAACAGACAAACTATAGTTGGATGCTTTTTGTTCTTTCTGTACTTGGATTTTAAAGCCTTAGGGCATTTAAATTATATCTTTGTAAGTAGCAATGCAGAATATTTTTTAAAAATCACTACCCATGCAGACTGTACAATTTATTTTCATACCTAACCATAGACCTTTGTGCATAACTGAACACAGATGAATCAGAAAATTAGGTTTAAATAACTGAGACAGGATACTTTCTCATTTTGGATGGAGATCTTTCAACTAATAAATGTCTGAAATCCATCTTCAAGGGCTTTGCATTGGTAGTGCCTTGATTTTCATTCAACCCCAGCCCTCCCTGTCTATTATTTCTACCACTCCCTGGTTATCTTCCAGAGTTTTATCTCCAGTTGTGCACAGATTCATGTGATAATTGAATGTATTCAGAGAAGTTCTGGACACCCCTTCCTTGGAGGTGTTCAAGGCCAGGCTGGATGGGGCTCCAAGCAATCTGGTCTAGTGGAAAGTGTACCTGCTCATGACAGGGTGGGTGGAACCCAGATGATCTTTGAGGCTCTTTCCAACCCAAACCATTCTATGATAATTCAATCACACACAGAACGAAAATAGATCTGAAAATACCTTTTTCTTTTTTTGATAAAGAGTATATTGAGTTAAGACATGATTAAAAGTATGAAAACAAAGCTAATGAAACTTTGTCAGGTAAAATAGACTAAACTCCTCCAAAACAAATGTCTTTCTAGATTCCTAAAACATAGCATTCCTTTAAAAAGAAACCTAACACCCTATACCAACTCCATTCACATAAGAGATGCCTCTTGCAGGTGAAAGATACAAACTTCGCTCTGGGAACCCAGGACATCCCTCTGGCTGCCCTGGATGGCTTGAGACTCTGGCAGGGCGCTCAGAAGCCTTGGTACAGAGCCCAAGACCCCTGTGCCTTTGATTTTAACCCCTGGGAAAAACTACCACCATTGCATGAAGAGTTACAAGTCACAAAAAAAAAAGTAGAGTATAAATTAGTTTATCACAAGGTAAAAAAGTAGATTTTTAAGATTTTTTTAGAATAAAGGCCTGGGGTCAAGATGGAAGAATTTGGGTGTGTTCTGTCTTTCTTTCTCCTTCTTCTTGGCATCCATCTTCTGGGTAATGTTGGCATTTTTAGATTGGTTTTGAATAGAACTAGACTGTACAATGTAAGTGATAGGTATTGGAAGATAATTGTAAATAATGTTCATGTAGTTTGTAATATAAAAAGATAATACTGCCCTGAAGGCAGGCAGTGTGCCTGGGACTGACCTGCTGAACGGACCACAGCAGTCAGGGAATGAACTTCCTAGATAAGATAAAAGAAACAACCTCTGAAAACTACAGAAGACGACTCTGGACTCTCTCCAGTGCTTGGGCTGGACTAGAGACTTTTAACATACCCAGGTGGTCGTCTTGTGCTCTTGAGACACCACTGACACTCTGCCAGTTCACAAGATTTTCAAAATTTCTTATTTTGGAAGAACTACAAAATTTGCCTGTCCCTGAATGCTCTTTCACTGAGGTGTTGAAGCACATTCCTTACAAACACAACCCCAGTGTCTAGGGGAGAACCTCCATAGTGCTGCTGCTGTCTGGTTCAGCAAAAAATTACTCTAGTGATAAACAAGACTCAAAATTACAGTGACTTAGGACTTGGAAATCAGCTCTTACCTTTCTTAGCCATCTTATTTTTCCCTCACCAGGATAAGCAAAAGGTGCTGAGTACCATTTACCACATTGCCGCACTCCCTACCCTTCTTGAGATTTGCAGCTTTGAGGTAAAGCTCACTGAAGGCAATTGAAGAAGTCTGAGTGAATTTAACTGATTTTACACCATGACTAAAGATCTAATGTACTCTCTCTTCACTATAAAGAGAAATTCAATGACAGCTGGCATATCCATCTGTATTAATGAGATTTAAAAAAAAAAGGTAATTTCCTGAAGGAAAAGTAAAAAGGTATTTTAATTAATCTAAATAATGTTTTCTTGGTTTTACCATTAAATATGTGGACAAGCTTATTAAATAATTAAGGATGTACAGCACTACACAAAGCAGCTTAACAGCCAACAATTCTCTCTAGGGGATTTCTGCTGTGCACACCAGATAACTGGAAACTTATTAAAGAAAGAGCAAGTGGAGAGGGTTATCTTGACAAGGATATGGAAAGCTGATTTTGAATTTTCAGTTTAGTTCATATAGCTTGAAACACAGCAAAACACACACACCAAATTCTAGTCACTATTTTGTATCAAGTATAAATAGCACTGAATTATCTATTTTGCATATTAGTTGCTAAATAAACTGAAGATTCACAGAATGTATTGATGGTGACAGTTTACAACTCTCTTCCAAACTAGAAAAAATTAATTCAAACTAGTACAAATTTGTTTAACTTGAGACCAATACTTTGCTTTATATTTTCCCCTATTTTAATCTCATTTTGGCACTGGCAGAGGGAGTGGAGGATTCCGCTTGTGTTGGCATAAAGTAAATTTTCATCCAAATCTTCACCCTTTCTACAGGAATATTTATCATCCAGTAAAGCTTTTGAGTAATTTCCCAAACTATCATTCTTCACCTCGGTTTTATTTTTTACCCAATTTGGGAATATATCTAAACCATTTTGCTTAGAAAGATTGCAATGAAAAGAATGGACTATGAAGGGTTATTTTGATATTTAAAAAATGTACCAACACAGTAAAAGAAAGATATCCTGAAATACAAAAACGTGATGCAGTAAAAGAGAAAAAACCAATTCAAAGTAAACAAATCTGTATTCTAACTAGAATAAATCCCACTAATGTTATTAATTGGTTTTGCTCTTTAAAATTCTACAACGTGTGACTTCAAATTATTCATCAATCAGGTTTTTCACTCCAGTGGGAAGAGGCAGAAAATAATGATTAGGAAATTGTCACAAAATTGGCTATTCTACATCAAAGCATGGCACCTACAGCAGGTTGTGAGGATGCACTGGTTCAATATTGAGCAGGGGAAGGAGCTCTCTCTGTGGCTCAGAAACTCACAACTGTTTCTATGCTTTGTTATTATCACCTTTGTCACACTCAACAGTGTATGTGAGTATTGTTGGTACCTCTGTACCTACAGTACCTTGGGCCTATCCTGAGTATCCATTTTGCTAAATAGAGGAAGGGAGATATCAGCTACATAAAGAATAACACAAAGTTCCCATCCATTTCATCACCATCAGAACTTCAGCCAACATTTTCATTACACCAGTGGCTTTGTTTCATTAACTGTTCAAGCAAAACCAGTGGGCATCCATCAGATGACTGGTGGAAACCAGCAAGATTCCTTACCCATGAGCATAGCAAATGGTGCATTTCCAAAGGCAGGGGTTCAGGCAGACACGGCATTCCGAGCACACCCGATGACTGCACCCATTGCACACTGCGCCTCTGTTCAGCAGCAGCCCCAGTGACTTGTGACAGCGAGCACAAGATCTCTCCTGGTACTCATGCCTTGCATTTTTTGCCCCCTTCCACCGAAGTTGCTGCAGCTGCAGTTTCATTTTCCTAATTTCACAGGTAAAAAAGAAAAGAAATAAAATTACAGAGGACAAAATCCTCATGTAAAGCACAAGTTAATAATACCCTGGTTGTGCAATACCATTTCTAGTGGGAGATACGACCTCAAGTGTGACCTCTGTTGAGCACTGTTTGAAAATGTGCACACACAGCATTTCTGTAGTGTGTGTGTGACCAGAACTGTGCACACTAACAGACAAACAGTCAAGTATAAATGGGGTTTTGTTCATTTCAGGTCCATTCAGCACAGGGCACTGAAATCATTGCATGCAAGTGATTATGCATTCACCTACAAAAACTTAGACTAAGTGGTGCTCCCTTCCATTTGATTTTTTAAAAAATCATATTTATCCAAGAATTAAATATTCTACCAAGTAAAAAAAAGTCATAAAAAAATACATCATCTGAAAGCTGAAAAAAATCAAACAAAAACAGCACACAGCCCAAAATATCAAAACCTCTCTTTGTCTTTAACTTTGCTTCTATTGCATCTACCAATAATCAAGATAAATGTTTTTAATTGACAGTAACATCATCAGCAGTTGAAAGGGATTTTCTAGCCAATTCAGACTTTCTATACAGCCCTTCGCATAATTACTACAGTTTTAATGTTGTTTTATATTTAATATGTCACCTAATACTTACATAAATGTCTGATGCAAACAAAGTTTAACTTTCCACATTTAAGGAACTAAAAATGTATACGTTACCCACATCAATACCTAGTTTTAGAGGGGGATTCAATATCACAAAGCAGGATACAAGGTACTGAGAAAATGCTTGTCCTAGCCAAGATATAAAGCAAATGATGTCCCGGAGAATTATCCTTTATCCTCACCAGCTGAGATACTGGCAGAGGGTGAAATTAGTAAATAATATCCTTTCCTAATCAATGACACCTATTGACATGAGTAACAACTCCTAAGGCAGAGTGGTGCACTTACTGCCTGATGTGGGTGAGAAGGGACAGGGAAGCATTTAGCCCAATGAGCAGGTATCCAAGGATTCTTAACTCCAATCTTGGCACAATGCAAGCTAAACAAGCCAGCCAAAGAGCTGAATATGTTCCATGAACAAGTCCCAAGACTATACATACGCAGACATAGGAACATGATAAGAATGCCATAAAGCCTTCATAAAAAAGATGCAGCCAGCAACTGAACTTTCTATGAAGGCTGGAAGTAAAATTCACCAAGTACATTCATTAAACAGGATTTGCTGATCTTTAGTGTAGCGTCAATAGAGGCTCTGGATAATCTTAGATTTCCCAGAGAATACAAAGGCGCTAGCTACCAAGAAGTTAAAAGAGGGAGTACATCTAGAAGGACAACAAAGGGGAAGAGTAATTCAGAAGGAAAAGAAACCAAAACAACCCAAACAACCAAAACAACAACAAAAAAACCCCAAAAACAACAACAACAACAAAAAAAAATCCCAAAAAAACCCCCAACACCCCCCACCCCCTCCCCCCCAAAAAAAAAAAACCAAAAAAACCCAACCAAACAAAAAATACAACAAAATAGGAGGAACAGCAGTACCTTATTCTTTCTTCCTCTGTTTTTCTCACCATCTGGTCACGGTATAGGACTTCTAGAACAGCCTCTCGCTCCAATCCCTTAAGGAAGTTCAGGTTAAATTCACAGGCCATTTTTGCCAAATTTCAGGATTTCACTTGTTTCGTAGACTCTGGTCCTATGTGTTCCACTACATCCAGAATGCTGGTCTGGGTGTTTCCTAAATGCCTGTGCTCTTACTTCATTTGTTGATGTGTTTCACTCTGTCATACCCTTGAAAAGAAAAATAACTTTGTCTTCACACAGATCATCATTTAAGTGTCTGCTACTTGGGGAATACAAACAGTTACCAAGGTCACAGCAGTCTTTACTTTTTCACGTGTCCTTTAACTTCCTTTTATTTTTTTTCCTACTGAAAGTGGTTCTAAAAGAGATGAGAGCTTGCAGCAATGTTTCAGATAGGGCTTAAACTGGCACCAGATGCAGGGACAATCTGTCAAAAGATGGAGTAAAGGAGTGGCAGAAATGGTTTGGATTTCTTTATCTGGTCTTGTAGATTTGGGACTTCTGGGCCTAAGTGGAAAAAAAACCCAAAATACCAAACATTCTCTCTTCTCACCCCTTCAAGACATTTCAAATACTATGAAGGACACATTTTGTTATACTCAAACCTTTCATGCAGCAATTCAGGCACAAGAGAGGTTTTAAGCCAGTCCTGTTCTTCAGAGGCTCACCATCTTGTCCATTAGCACTAAGGCACATACCTTCACATTTTTTGTAGAGTCAACATAAAACAACCAATAAAAAAGCTTTAGTCAGTTTTGAATACAGGCTTACAAATCCCATGACTGTCTTACTGCTTGAGACAAAATTTGAGAAAAAACGTTTATCATCTCATTTTATTGCAAAGACATCACAAGATTAAGAGGAAAAAACAAAAACCTCTAAATCACTTCCATCAATTATCTGTGTCTGTTAAGTCTAGATAAGCAGTTTGATGCCAAATAATGCTATTATCTTTGCTGATACACAGAGACACCAAAAAGTTAAGATAGATATTATTTCTAGCTCAGTTCACTAATGATTTTGGTCCCAAACTGATAAAGTTAGCATACAAAAATATGCAAATATAAAATTGAAACAGAATCATAACTGCAGTTTGCATATATTCTGTGACCTTCACTTTTGCAAAACTCCACTAAAATATAAAATAATTTTTATATACTTTGCAGCAAAGTCAAGAAAGATGATTTTTCAACCTAAACCAGTTTACCCACCATATTAATTTTCAATATCACTAACATTTAGTGCATGTTACTAGAAATGTAAGACAATCCCACTTATGGTGGGATATCCCCCAATATTATGAAAACTGGTTAAGTGTTTCAAACTTTATCTGAAGTAGATACACACAATCAGGCTCTAGGCAGGTGCAGCCACTAGGACAGAAGGGTAAAACTTTTCCAAACCAGTTACTGATGCTTCACTGATGGACCTCAGCTGAGAATCTGACCATCCATCTGCATTGCTGGATCAATATTTTCAAATACTGAGTTTTAAATTTAAAACAACAACAAAAAACACAACACAAAAACCTAAATCATCACAACTACACTCTAAAATTTCAGTTATATACTGACAATGTATTTTTGTCAGTGCAGAGAATTACTTTACATGCAGCTTGCCCCAGTTATTTAATTTTCCATCAAAGGAAAAAAGCAGAGGGTAATAATATGCATACATAAACAGGTTGCATTCCATTTGTGTATGGGTTTCTTTTCATGAAACTCTTCAGCAGACCAAAAAGATGTGGTAAAAAAAAAAAAAAAGGTTTCCTGTGGAAACAAGAGAGACAGAGATAGGGATAACCATGTTTTATTTCCTTAGCAACTGCAATTTCACAGGAAATTACTCATTTGAAACACAAAAAGCCTGAGCAATTTTTTAAACACAATATATGTCATTTTCAAAGGCCCCTGCATCCTTCACCTGCTTTCATCTTTTACTTGTGAATACCTCCTGGGATTGGTGAGCATGTTTTAAACCATCAATGCCATTCAATTCAACATAATTTAAAGAGGAGTCAGTACAAACTCTGGTGTCTCTGCCCTATACAGAACACCAAAACATCCATTACAGGGCAAGCTACATTTGCTACAAACTCCTAAGACTTTGAGCATATCTAGAACACCACCAGAAAATCCCACTAAAGCATCAGTAAAAGCTAGCAAGTGCATGACAGTCAATACTAAGTGGATCCCATAAAACCCTGCTCTGGTGATCTTACAGGAAATACATGAATGTCTTACAGAGCTATTAAGAACATGCCACAGTAAAACAGTTACGACGAACAATACCTGCAGTTAATCAAGCACAGAAAGAGTTGATATCTGATGTCTCCTCAAATTCTTTTTTAAAATCTAGCTGAATGATGAGGTAGCTTTAAGAATAAATAAAGTATTATGAAAGTATTACAACCCCCAAAATAGGGGAGAATCCTTGGCCCCCCAACAAACTTGAACTTGTAATTATTTCACAGAGGTGTTCAAACTGGACTGAAAAGCTCTCTATCATTGTGAAATAAGAACTTTTCTCTTACACCAAAGCTGTCTGCATTAGAGTAGCTTTTTGGCAGTAATGAAGAAGTGTTTTCAGCAATGACTCTTTTTGACAGGAAAACACATTAATAAACCTTCTGAAATGCCCTCCTTTCATGTTCACCCATCAAATCCAGTTAGCTGTTTTACACAGTCAGCTAACCACAAAGATGAGCAACTTCTACATAAAACCAAAAGTAGCAGCAACCTCTTCAGTAAATATCATACTTCTTCCTTTTCAGCATAAAGTTCACCAAAAATATTCTGTTCAAGCACTTCTTAAATTATATATTTATCATTATTAATTATTACATTTTGTATTTAAACTAATGCAGGGTCAGGCATCTTGCAGATGGATCAGTAACTTTTTGCAAATATCCTAAGAACTCCCAAAGCCATTTTAAGGGACAAGGCATGACTAACGTGGCTATACCATAGCACAGGGATTCATGCATGCACAGAGTACAAGCTCAAAAAAAACATGGGGGTTTTTTCCTATCAGGATAGACTAGCATATAGTTATGTTGGTGAAGGCCTACCTTACATTAGATTAAGTTTGCAAAAACAGTTTATTTTCTAAGTTTTTAAACTTAAAAATGGCTGGCTTAGCAAGGTTTTCCTCAAACCAATTTTACATGTGATGTATTACTGATCTCCTTTCAGATCCTTAAGCATCAGCAAAATAATGGTAATTAAATAATTATAAATTAACAGATCTTCTAAAGTCACAGTCTTCATTTACTTGAGCTAATTGGATTACTTTATCCATTAACCCAGAAAATGGTTGTAATACATCAGTGGCAAGGAGCAGACTACAAAGATTCAGATTAAAACCAGTCTCAAAGCTACTGCAATTTGTGACTATTTTCTGTTCTGCTGAGACTTATCACATAAATTCATTCTTAGTTAAGAAAATTACAAGTGTTATTTTGTACTACCTGACTACAACACTTTAGCTTTCACATCCCTGCATGTGAAAATGACTTAAATTCTTTGATAATGCTTTACCAAAATTAAGTCTGTGATATTAATAACATCCCATCCCAGAATTCAGAGTAAAAATATAACCAAATAACTAAACCCAACACAAACAATTAATTTGCAGGTGTGATTTTTCCATTAAATATTTTCCAGTTTGAAAAAAAAAACATGGCAGCAAATAAAAATGCATCCCCCTGAGCTATGTCATACAGAATAGAGTAAAACGATGTCCTCACCTCTTCAGCAGCCATCAAAGAGACACCAGGAAGTGAAGTGCTTATAAAAGATGAGAAGCAGTCTTATTATTTAATTATCTCTCCTTAAAGAAAACTGGTCGCTGTTCTCCACCCCCTTTCCTTCCTGTGAGCACCAATACCACTGATGTATATTTAGAGGAGCACCCCAAAACAACTGAAAGCAAAAGAACTCCAGTGCTACAACAGCTTTTGCCAGGTCTCTGCTTTTGTAACCAGCAATAAGCAAAGATACGTGTTTTGTAACATTAAAAGGAGACTCAGCAAAAGAGACTACAAAAGCTGACTGATATACCAAAATATGCTCAGTATTCAAGCCACACACAGGAAGAGAAGTGGCTTTGTGTTATATATATTTCTTTTTCTGACATCATAAATGTGAAAACACTTTTAACCTCAATGTCTCTAAGACTTGCACAGAAAGCTTGGTTTGCAGCATAACAATTCTTTCCTGGAAACAAAACAGTTTTCTACTTAGGTCTGTAAAATAAAACAAAGAGAATTCAGTTTTTATGCATCTGCAAGAAGAAGAAAGCTATTTTACCACACAACTGGAAATCTGATCTCAGGTAACAATTGAAAGTTAAAACATCATTCAGATTGGACATCTTAAGCCTATCATAAAATTAAGTGTGGGTAATGAAGTTCAAAATTAAATCCCAACAATCTTTAAGTCTGCAGGAAAAAAAAGAGGTTATTCTTACAGCTCAATCTCCTTTCTTGCTCCCAGCTCTACCAAACTCTGTATACAACACAGAAACCCTTGTAACTGTTTCAGGTGTTTTAAGATTCCTGATTTCTAGTTAAAATGAAACAAAGTACAGCAATTTACTCACATGGCAAAGTTTAAGAGCCTGCATTTTTATAACCTCATCAAGCTAAATAGGTTCAAACATTTCCACCTGCGTATGTCAAGTTTAATCACCTTCTTCAACTGCATCATGGAAGAGAAAGCAGCTGTTAGTGGGGCATAGAGCTATGCATGTATGCACCATATTTGGATAATTTGGGCCTTAATTTTTAGGCAAAACTTTAACTCAATGAAATGCCATAAGTAACCTGAGGATTCTAACTACCCACACTGACAGATTAATTGTATCCCAAATCCAGGCTGCAGAACATTAGCCCTGCTACCAGCTTTCCCCCTAATATTTAATCAAAGCCTTAATTGCCACATATTTAACTCATAATATTTTTTCCTCTCATACCTGGACATGGAAAACTGCTGCAGTATTTTACACATGCTAAGAATACAACCAAATACATAGCCTTTAATGCTTTGTTCAAACAAGCACCACTTGTTCAGTCTTCCCATAGTCCTCACCTTTTTGTCTCTGCTTTTTAGAAGCAGCAAGCGCAAGACTGGTCAGGGTCTCCTTTTTCAGGAGAAACAGGAGGCTGAGCCTGACACACAACTGGAGACAGGATCAAAACTGCTCAGTCAGCACACTCAGGCCCTGAAGCTGTAACTCCCTCAACCTTCTAGAAATACGATGCCCAAAACTGGACACCATATTCCTTGTGCAGCCTTACTGCAGAGAGGGCAATAGGAACACTGCTTCCAGGCTCTATGTCCTTTTTAATTTTTTATTTTTTTTTAACAGCACCATACAAGAAATTGAGATAAATTGTACCTAAACACCTCTCTGCTCCATGTGCCTATGGAATAGCTACTGAGTGAGCTGATCCTGCACCTGTAGAGCTGGTTATTCCTGCCTCCATACAGCCCTTTGCACTTGTCCCCACTAAGTTTTTTGTTCCTCCATCCAGGCACTTTCTGCAGTTCATCCAGGCCCCTCCGAGCCTGAACAGCATCTCGCACTGTCTAGAGCAGCTCTCAGGGCCTGGTACCATCAGTGACTTGGACAAGCTGTAAACACTGCACACACACAACATCCAGGAACTGTGACAACTGAGCCTTTTCATTACATTCTCCTGGTTTTTACTATGTATATATATTATGATAAAAATCATGTGGGCTGCTTAGAACTGTAAGAATTCAGATATTCTTCTGCAGTGGGTTATCCTGTCTGGATGTCAGATGCCCACTAAAGCTGCTCTGTCACTCCCCTCCAGCTGGGCGGGGGGGGTATAATGGAAAGACAGGTAGGATTTTCCTATGTTTTGATTTTTTCAGCTTGTGACATAGGCCTCCCTTTAAAGCTGTTTTCAGAAACAATAAGAAATCCTCCTTCCCTCCTTGGGGAGCAGAGGAGGACCTCACACGGGAGAACATCCCAAAGAAGGACCTCTTGGATGCCTGAACACGAACACCAAGTCATCGGTACGAAATGCACAGCCGTGACAATCCCTGCCTCTCTCAGCCACAGGCTTTGGGACGCTGGATACCACCCAGCCGCGCCGCCGAGCGCCATCTCCCGCCTGACTCCCGGCCGCTGTCGCTGCGGCAACCGCGCCATCTTGGGCAAGCCGGGCCGCGGCGGGCGCTGGCGCGCAGGCGCAGTGCGGCCGGCGGCCGGCGAGGGGCGCAGCGGCGCGGGGGCGGTGCCGGGGATCCGTGGCGGCGCGAGCGGCTCCGCCGGGAAGATGGACGAGTTCCAGACGGGAGAGGAGGTAACGGGACGGGGGTTAAGGGGAGCGCAGCTTCCCGCCTGGCGTCTCCTTTCAGGGCCAGCGGAGGGTCTCAGGCGGTGCCCGTCCGTCCCGATCCCACCCTTCGGCGTCCCCCGCCGCCATCCCTGTCTCCCTCCCCCAGGGTGGAGCCGCGTGTCCCGGGCACCGGCGGCAGACGGGCCCAGCCTTTGTTCTGCCGCCCTCCGGAGCCGGCCCCTTGTCCGGGTGTTCACCGGGCTCCTCGACTCTGGCCTCTCCCCCTGCCGCTGCAGGTCCCTCGGGGAACAGGGTGAGGGGTGTGGGGGCCTCGGGCTGCCCCCGCCGTGGCGGGGGAAAGCAGCAGCCAGCCGCTGCTCTCGGGGCCGGGAGAAACCCCTGCGTGCGGGAAGGAGTCCGAGCCTGCGGTCTGCGTGTTACACTGATGGGGTCACACCCATTCACAAGATACGGAGTGGGATACATCAAGGGTCTCAGTCTGTTGTCGTGCCAAATGACCACCTCCCCGCTAAGGAGGAGGAAGCAGCCAGTGCTGCTTTTGCAGAGGGACAGTGTCACTGAGCTGTGACACCATCAAACAGCCGCGATGTGACTGGGTGACACAAAAGCGAAGCAACGAGAGGAGCGAAGGTGTGTCAGGATTGTCCTGTTCTAAAAGCCTCGTCCTCATGGCAGGACCTGGCCTGTGTTACAATCACAATATATTTTTAAAATATATAATTGACACACTCGAACATTCTTACAGCTGTTTTCAAAAACGTCTCCAGAATTGCTAAAAGCTATAGTCCTGCTCTGCAGTTTGCATGCGTTGCCTGGGAGCATCCCTTTTAAACAAGGAGTTGGAAACATTATCTGCTTGCTTTGTGCTAGAGAGGTACTGCAGGGAAACTGTAAAGTAACCGATTTCCCTTATTTTTTAATACAAAAAGTTTTTATGTCATCTTATTAAAAGATGACAGTGATAGGTAGCATTGTGTTATTTCATTGTTCAGTTATAGCAGATGTATCCCAAATCTGGATATCAGAAATTTATGTTCATTTTTGTCATTCCAAGAAAGGAAAAAGGATGAAAAGCAGCATCAGCCCTAGAAGTGAATTCTCAAATCTATTGTTTCAGTACAAATTAGATATCAAAATACCTTTGAGAACTTGGGTTGAATTAAAGTCACTTTACTTTGGTGTGAACCATGTTTGTACTCACTCAAAGGCATTTCTGAGCAGATTTTGTGAAGAAGAAAACTGCGTATGGTTTATCATCTTGCTTGACAGCAGTCTTCATGTCTGCCAGCATAGCATGTCTGCCATGCGTATTCTTATGCTCTGTGGGAGAGAATGTTTTTTTGATAATTGTAGCTCTTACTTGGTTAAATACACCGGTGCACCTTAAAATGTAAGCACCTCTAAAATGTAGTACATGAAAATAAGTAAGGCATGTTAATATTAAATCCAAGAAGCTGAAAATAAAAGCAGTTTGCCACAGCACATAAAAGCTTTTTAAAATGTTGAATTGTGCCAGCAAGTTGGTGCCTCTGGATAGGTATAGAAAAGGAACTGCCCAGCTTGTCTCCCAGGATGTGCTGTTTCTTCTGTTGTGGAGAATGATCAACTTCTCTCATCTTTCTGAATGTCACATCATTGAAGCTGGCTAGACCGTTCACCTCCTGACCAAAGGTTTGTGAATGTGATGTTGAGATTCTCCTGAGCAGGTGTAACTGCATCCTGCCTGCACACATGAATTATTACACTTTGTTCATTTCTGTCAGCTGGGGAAGCTGACTGACCCCCAGTGACAACCCAGTCAACATACAGTTA
>PYHW01009683.1:189991-217888 GCA_013186435.1 Turdus rufiventris | reverse complement strand
CCTTAAAAAAAAAAAAAAACAACCGTGGATGGAGCATTCAAGATAATTACACAGTCAGTCTCTGCAAGTGATGTGCTGATCACTTTTCAGTCTACCAGCTATGAGTAGAATCTTGGAAGATACAGTTGTAAGAAGTTGATGAGTGACATCAGCATCTGGTATTAGCATTCACCAGCAGAGTTCTCACTGCCAGCATGACCACAGCAGGCTTTGCAAAGACACTGTGAAGCCATTTGAAAATGCCAGGTCCCTTATGTAACCTGGCTGGCATATTTAAAAAATTTAGCAACCTATCCTTCCACCTTCAATCACCCAGGCAAGATAATAAAAAACCCCCTCAATAAACAATACAAAACATTTACAATGACACAGCCTCTTGGATCCCATCCTTATGCAATTAACCAAGTTTAAATATGCATAAGAAAATGCATGTACACTGAAAATGTGTAAGTCATGAAAACAGTTTATGAGAAGGAAACTAAATTTCAGTAGAACGAAAATAAACCCAGGATACAATATAAAGATACAAAACTTTATTATGAACATATTTAACAATGATTATGCACATAAAGTCTTTCAAGAAACTTCCTTGAAGTAAAATATTCAATTTTCCTTCATATTCCACATTATCATGAAGTTTTGCAACATAAATGGATAATTTGCTGTTATTAGCACAACTTACAGATACACAGAATATTTAACATGTCCTCATGCACACTTTCTCAAAGCAGCATTTAATTACAGCTTCTCATTAAACAGAGCATTTATCTTACACATTTTTATACCATTTTGGTACACAATTTTTCCGTATTTTCATTTTACATATTTACAAACTCCTAAAAAAAGCTTTACAGTAATGCAAAAGTTATTACTGGCATCAGCAAAAGGAAATGGGTGGGGAAATTACATGACCATGGATAAAATGTCATTTGGCTCAGAGAAAGAGAACAGATCAAACTCTTTCCTAGCTGGAACTGTTCTCCCCAATACTGGTACCACAGATCCAATGCGCAAACTGTTTCTTAATGGTGTTAAGCATTAGGCTTCCTCTTTGCCAGTCCTAGGAAAGTTTTCCACCAATTTCAACATCAACTGTATTTGTAAAGCAAATACTACAGAAAGTAGTTGCTATGACTGCACTCAATTTCTTCACTGATTTCTTAAAAGTTCCTTATAATCACTGTGTACCTGGAAGTCTTGCGGTTACTAATGGAAGAAGTCTCCTTTAGAGCCAGGATCACTATGTGCTGTGGGGCCTTCTTGTGTACATTTCTTGTTTTGTACAGTTGCAGTAGTGATGGAAATAACTACTTTAGCATAATAAAAGGAAAGCCAGACTAGCTTCTTAAACAGATTTCTTCTGTTTGACCCTTAGATTCCAATACTTAGAGAAGAATTTATGCCACCTACTCCCAAGCTGTTTACAATCCATATTGGAATGTTCTTCAAATATTATCTCTGCTCTCCAATCATGGAAATAAGAGGAGTCTTGCTAGCAAAACTAATTCCTCATCTGCTTCATTGCTTTTAACATCCTACCGTATATTGAATTTGATGCAACAGTGATGCAACCAAGCTATCACAACACTGTAGCATTTCCAAAATAGAAAGCTGTTTTGCATGGCAAACATTGCTTAAATATAATCTCTAAAAATGACCACAGAAATTATTTTCTCACTATTTTCATAATGAGATACTTCCTTTAAGTACACATTTCCCATTCTTAGCTTTTCTATATCCACTCTGAATGTAGTGATGTAGTGAAGTTTATTCTAACACAACAGCAAGAGACATGGGTTGAAAACAGCTTAGAAAAAATAAACTCCAAGTTAGATTAAAAAATATGGTTTTTTAGTTAATGAAATCCCAAGGCATGACATTATTTAAGAACTAACTGCAATAACCACTTCAGACTGTGGTAAGAAACATTAATTTACTTTGCATATTGGTAAAATTTTATCTCTTCATAACTGTTTAGGAGAGAATTAAACAATATCAGAAGAAAAATATCTGAGTATATAAGAATCATGTAAATACCAGTTTTTGAAAACCTACTTCCTGTACCCGTTGTTACTCCAATGGAACTTGAAAGGATTTGGTTTATGTAAACAATGCCAAACAAAAATTGGTTGCCAAGTCTGACTCTGCACATTCAAATAGGGAGAGTTAACTCAGGAATAGTGTAAATGAGAACTAACTCTACAATTTTAGAATACAGAGCATCTCCCATTCCCTTTCAAAATAGTCTAAAAAGAAGTGCTGAAGGTACATTTTACTACAGTTTATTGGAAAGAAAACCACCACTAACTCTAATTACTTCTTTAGTGTTTTCCTGTATGTTCTTAATCGGTATTACTTCAGAAGTTAAAAGGAAAAACCTGCTCTCCTCCCCAGCAATTTCCTTTCTTTAGCCATCCATCAGTGCTTTGGCTTCTAACAAAGAAATGATCCCTGGCACAAAAAGGTTTCAATTTCAGATACTATCACAAATTTTCACAGCTCTACATGATTTTAGAAAGGTCTCCCTCTCTCTCTCACACACACACACACACAGTGTTTCACAACACATCTTTAGCAGAGCACTGATTTAATCTGCACTATTCTATGACAGCAAGGGCGTGACCACATGAAGCAGTTCCTTTGGTCCCCTCGAAGTGAGTTGCTGCTTTGTGCAGCCTCCCCTTCACAATCTTGAACAGCCAGCAGGAGGCTGCTGCAATGGGCAGGGTCTAGAGCAGTTGTTGCATTAAAGCACAACGAATCTCCTTTTTTCCCAACATGATTCAGCAAGTCTAGCAGGACTTCATTGCACTATTCTGCTTAAACTACTTAATTGACGAGCACAATTCCCTAGTGCAACCCAGCACCATATCATAGTAGATAAACAGTGCTTTTGAGAGTCTTCTGAAGCAGCAGGGCAGAGAAATTTTACAAGAGTAAATCTCTGTTACAAGTACATGGGAAAAGGATACTCTTGAAGAAAGGTCAAGTATCTGAAAACAAAAGTAGTTACAAACAAACATCTTAAATAAAGAACTCAACAATAGTGTAGGAGAAAACCAACTTCTAAACAGAGAAGCAACAGCATTGTACAAGGAATACTTAATTCCCATGTAACTTTGTTCCAGCTCAGACTGGAATACAGATAATCACAAAATGTGCTAGTTAGTTCCCATCAGGTGGCAACTGGTATGACAAAGAAACTGAACTGTGCACAAAACAGGCTCACTGACTCTCGGGCACATTCAATACATGAGCAATCACAACAGTGCCTAGCATGTAGAGTAGCTATTAATACAACTTAAGGGAAGATTGATTAGAGGGAAGAAAAAAACCTCTAAAAATGAAATGTTTGGAAATTTGAAACTTAATTCCTTAGAAAACTTTCATACTCTATTCTCTGCAAGTAACGATTTCCTCCAGCATACAAGACCAGTAAGAAGCCAGTACCAACTTCCTCCTGAGATGCTGTTGCTGAAATATTTCCATTTGAAAGGGCTGTTTAAAAAAAACCAAAACACAGACACTTCTGCTATGGCAGTAAAGCATGTCACGAAACATATTATAAAAAATAATTTTGCACCACTGAGACTATTTTGGTTCACTGTAACTTGCCTATTTGCCTGTATCTTGCACTCACACATCCGGTAAACTTACTGAAATGTATTTTTCAAATGGCCTTAAGTCTATATCACTTATTTGAAGGAAGAATAGAAAGTTTGTGTCTTCTTGCACTGATTAAAAAAACACAAACAAAACCACTTCACTCCCTACCTCCAGCTCAAAAGGCTAAGGTAGAAAATGGAAAGGGAAACGAGGCACTTCATACCACGGTGGACAGTATACAAAACAGCTAATGCAAAATGAAACAGATGAATGGCAGTATGCTCCACATCATCTTAAAGAGGAAAAAAAAAAAAAAAGAAAAAAACCAAAAGTGAGCAGCAAGGAAGCAATTTGAAACTCTGTATACAATCTGTGAGACTTTTAAATGGAAACAGATGAAAATTTTAAGTCCACAGACATCCTGCTATCAGGCATTTTATAAGACATGTAAAAATTTTGGTTTCTTCAGTTTTTCACCACAACCATTTTCATCATTTTTTTCCCCTCAGTTTTATCCTTGTAAACAGAAACAGCAGCAGGATGTCCCTCCTGGGAGTTGATGTTCAGATGACAGCAGACTGCAGGAAACCAAATAAGTTGTCCATCTAGGAAAACTTCAGAATTGGCTGAACTCCACATGAACAAGTCTGTCTGCATTGAAAGCAGTCAACCATTCAATCACTGTCCGACTCTTCTTTATACTTGGCTCTAATAGCTTGGCCGTTCTGAAGGGGCATCTCTTCATAGTCACTCCTGTCAAACAGACATGTGTTGGAATTTCTGAACATGGTGTTCAGACAGAAGTTGAAAATAAAGAGGAAAGTCCTAAACTACATTGAGGTATCAAATTGTTACTTGGGTAAGAAGTTGGTATCGGTTTTTCTTCCTTGTGGGAGCTATGAACAACACATGATTTTTCCCCAGAGGACAACACATAATAAAAGTTACTCCAGATAAAGCAATTTTTCACACAGATTTGCAAGAAGCAAGCTGGCACTACCACTACTCAACTAGCTAACCAAAGGCAAGCCATCCCAGCATGAACTTGTTCAGGTTAGTGCAGTGTTGGTCCCATCCTCACTGTTCCAGCCACTTCAGCATCTTTGGTAACAGGTGAAAACATGATGGGTGTATTTCAGTGTCCAGCACAGAGACACTGACTGGGATGGGTTTTCAGTGCTATTATAATTCTCATATTACATTAAAAAAAAAAATCACACAAGGCAAGGAAGTTTTGCTAGACCTGATTGTTCTTCATTCAGTAAGTGCTAGAGACTTAACAAGCACCACTCTTCTTCCCTGAAGCATTTACTTAACAGATGATTCTTTGCTAATTCCATCTGACTCCTGTTATTCTTCCCAGTGTAAAAAGGAAGCCCTTTCCCTTCACAGCTCTTACTGCCTTCACTCCACGAGCTATCAGCATCATAATACTTTCTTACCTGTCAGTGCCATGGCAATCCCTTTTAGAAACCAAAAGCCCAAGAAAAAAACCCATGCATTCTCATTGCATTTCTGTTTCAGAAAAGACTACATTTATATCCTTTAGGCACAAAACTTTCACTAACAAACCCTTCACTGAATTTATATGTAAAAGAACACTACAAAAATAACACATCAGAAGTAACTCTCCATAGGTATTTCATAATCTTACCCATAAATTACATCATCATCTGAATCATTCAGCATAGAAAAAGCAGGATTGTCTTTCAACTGTGATTCTGGAAAACACAAATAAGGGTTAATTTAGTGTGTTAAATATAGAAATGTGACTGTAGTGCTAACTCAACACTGTAGCAACAGACACAACAACTTCCAAGGCAGTCACAACCCCACTTCAACAAAACTATATCCAAACAGCAATTTTCTCCTTTGAATTCACTACCCTTCAGCCACATAATTATAGTGCTCTGAAGAGTTAAGGAGACAACATAATTATCTCATTTTTACACAGATATTCTCCATGTTGCCTACATTCATTTCCTCCCCTGTGCCGTTTCCTGTGTTGTATTTGAACCTGCACATAAGTTAATTATCCCTAATCCGAATTTTTAATGTATTTAAAAAGCACAGACTTCTCAGTTATTTCTAAGCTAAAAATGTAGTAGAACAAAGTTGGAATCCCTTGACTGCAAGTCAGTGATTATTCAGTTATTTTCTATCCTTGAAAGATATGAAGGAAGGACTTGTAGCTTTATGGTGAGATTAAAAAAAGCCACATACTTTGCAATTGCTATTTATGACAATTCTCTCTAGCTTGTTTTAAGGCCTTCATTTCTTGCATAATCTGTGCTGTTTAGCTGCAGTTCATACACATATGCAAGTAAAATTCAATCTAGCAATTTGCTATAGCATCTTTTTCCTGGCAGCATTTAACCTTCTGCTGTCTACAAACAAGTATTTCTGCAATCCAGGAGAAGGCTTTCAACTTTATCTGCATCCAGCCAGGTCTTTTTCCATTCTGGATGTAAAACCAGCATTTTTCTGAAACAGTTCTGTCCATCTCAACTCCACATCTCCATCTCCGCTATTTAGTGCCTTCCCCCTGCATGCTCTCAGCATACAAGATATGATAGGACAGTCTAATAGATAATCTCATATAGGCCTCCTTTCCCATGAAAGGTTGGGCCACATCATCTTCCCAGGACTCTTCCAACCTGCGCTCTTCTGTGGTTCTGTAACTTGAACAGAATGCTTAAAGTGGAGAATGCACTCAGTAAAAATATTTATTTTAATGATCTTTATCTGTTAGTGAGGGAAATGCTTTATAATCATCATTATACAGTCGGTCAGACTGTATCCTTTACATCAGAATGCAAAACCAGAATTGCCATTGACTCAATTCTTCATCTCCCTTTATATGGATCCTGTACAGCACTCCTCATAGCAAGTTCTCCAAAATTCCTCCCATATTAGAGATCAGTTTCACTCCTACTTTTCCAACAGCATTTGGATTTCAGAGTCCAGTTTGCCAGCATGCCAATGTATTAACTTTTTTTAGACCAAATGCAAATGAAGTGATGTTGTACCTTAAGGGCTGTCTGTGAGTCACTTCAAAGGTTGGTGCATCACCATGCAAACCTCACACTGACAGTAAACTTGATCTAAGTGCACAAGAATTCAAGCCCACCTAAACAGTTGATTACATTTTATGTGTTCCTTCATCTTTCCAATACTAATTTGCTCAGGAGCGGTGAGTGCAGCTTCTGCTTATGTTAACTCAGAGCAAACCAAAACAGCAATGAGACAACTAGAAAACAAGGACATTACCCAGCACCTGCTAACATGGCAGCTCTTGTCACCCACATTTGCCAGACAATGGCTCACACTCACCATACAGTGCATTCTTCGAGGGGGAATACACGAAGGCTAATGTGTAGAGATAAAAGTTCAGCAACCCATAAAATGATAAGAATTCTGCTGGTAGTAAATGTCAAGGATAGTGCTTAATATAGTTCCATACACATTAACTTTGGAAACAAGACCCAACCCATGCACAGGCTGTTTCAATGGAAAGAATGTTTACCGTACTCAAGTTTGTGAGCATGAATGGCTAAACAAAACTGCATGTTTGAAATTCAATGACAACTAATGTACTCAAGCTATTTCAAAGTAAAGCTCCCACTGAAAACAAAACATTAACACAAGTAGCATTTGCTGAGGTACAGTCTGCTCTTGAGCAGTAGAGTGCATGGTCAGTCAAATAGTTCTGCCTTGAATGCTGAAAGAAAGCAGAGTAAGTTGAGTGTTCAGGTGGGTTTGGTTTGGTTTGGTTTATTTTTTAAGTTCTTCCTTGGTACAGTGATGAAGAAGGAAGGGGAAAGGACTACATATGGAAAGAACTCTGAAGATGGTTTCTTGCCATTGTTTTAGGTAAATACTAAAAGTTTACCTATTGTTTCCTCCTACCTCCCAACTCACACCTAAGCTAATCAGAAACTAGAGCAGCTGCAGTCACACAAGCACTCTCAGAAAGTAGAATGTATTAGGATCTCACAGTTCAGGGCAAGGAATACAGGTCACAGTCCTGCTGTCAACAAACATCAGAAATAGTCTCTTCCAAACTACTTAAATTCTGTTGTGACCTGTATCACATGTAGACTTGGACCAATACTCAAATGCATTTTCAGTGACATCAAAACTATTAATTCCTCATATTTTAGTATGCCCCATGACAACTGGTAAGTATACAGCAAACAACTGAGGCAGCAAATACAGCCAAATTTGCCATAAAAATCTCATTAAAATTAGTTAGATATGCACTAGGCATGCATGTCTAAGACTTCATTCCTCTCGGAAAGAATCACAAGAATTGTGATGCATGTCATGTGGACACACTAGATAAGACTGTATAGGTCATAATCTTTACAAAGAGCCATTTCAAAATGCTGACAGGAAACCTCAAACAAAACAGACTCAACTACAAGAGTCCACCTAGAAGTCAAAGGTCTCAGTCTTAGGTACATCATTTGAAAGCACCTTCTGCATGAAAACAGATTAACATTCCTAGTTGAGCAGTATCACAACACAAGGATATAGTTCTGATAATGAGTTGACAGCTCAGCAACAAAGTTGTCCTGTAGAACTTGTGCTCCAAAGCGTAGGTAGAGTATAACAATGCTGTGGGGAAAAAAATAAAGCATATAGGTGTACTGTGTCCTTTGGCTGCAAAACTGAAATAGTAGGTTGATAGAAGAGTATATAAGAGAATAATTACGTTAATATGCTGACCATTTATTTTAAGAAACATTTGCTTTGCTTGTTCTAAATTATGATTCTTTCATGATTAAAAGCTAGCATTTAGCTGAGAAAAGCAGAAATCCTCAGATTTCATCCACTACAGACCAATCCAATAGTCAACAGCTATTTGAAATAACAGCTTGGTGTAGGAAAAACACATTAACAGTAATGTAAGAAACTAACTGTAAACTTCTCCTTTGACTAAGTGAAGCCTACAAAGCTTCAGAAGAGCCCTGCCAAATGAACTTCTAAATCTTGTGCACTGCCACAGTAATAGAAATAATATAAAGTCAGCTCAAAAAGCCTTAAGAAGGGTTAAAAAAATTAAGAAATGCTTGTCATCACAATAATATTAAAGGCCTTCAGTTTCATTGACTAATCTGTTAGCAACAAAATATATTCAAAGCCCCCCAAAAAGGTTAGAAAAGTTAGAATACTGACAAATTCGAAAAGCCTTACCTAATGACAAGCACTACAAAGGTTAATGCAGTCAAGAATTTTAACCTGAGATCTGAAAAAGATTGAGAAAAGTTATCAGTAAATTTACATTTATATCTAGGAGAAGCAAGCCCATTTGGGAAGAATCAAAAGACATATTTCTTACCAACATAAGGCATGTTTCGAAGTTCTGAGCATGCCCTCACTATCAGGAACAAAAGGTAGAGAACATATGTGGTTGCCACCACAAGGAAGAAGATCTTCATTCCCTATAAGGAAAGGGTTAGGTTTTATTATTTAATAAAATTTCATCCATTCCTTCTTCTGTCAATAGAAATAATTAGTTTCCAATAACACAATATAGAATGGTCCATTTATACAGGGGAAGTAGTATACAGGATCATGAAACAAGGATGGTGATACATTCAGGGAGATTTTTGGGGATGTAAAAAAAGGTATGCTTAATAGAAGCCAGGATTTTGTTAACTGAGTTCCGAGTTCAGCGAATATCAATAATTTTCTAAAAACACAGCTCCCAAGAACAATACAAGGCCCTACATACATCAAATCCTCCTTTACAAGAAAGTCTGAAGTTTACTAGGGTAGAGGACCTTAGCAAGACCTCAGATGCACAAAACTGAACAACAGACTTAAAACTTTTTCTTTCAATCCCAACAAACGTATGGTGTTTAGTCACCAGATTTGCAAGACGATTTACTTTATCAGTAGGACAGATCTCAGTATCGTCTATGCATGATTTAAAGCAAAAACAAAAGTAGTCTAGTCAGAATAAGACTGTCTGACCAGCATTTTCTGTTTTCTAAACTGTTATACATTTTTATAGAAGAACAAACCCTGTATCTCCTTATATTGCCTAACTGTACCTGACAATTAGATAGTAAGAAGTCATTTTTTACTTACCTGGAAATTACCTGTGTCAACCCTGTATTGATATGTAGGGTCATGTACTTCATTCACTCTAGAAAAGATTCAAAATTAAAAAGTAATACGTGCACAATTCCAGACAAGGCTAAAAAGACATACTGACCAAGAAACCTACTGACAAAGAAAAGGTTTAAGGTCACCATATAGAGTTTATAACAAAAGCGTTTGGCTGTGTAAGTTGGTGCAATGCCATTAATTCCAATGTAGTAATGACAATTTACCATATATAGCAAAATGAATTAAAAGAAATATGGAAGATTGATATTGGGATCATCTAATCTTCCCACTTATTTTTTAGAAAACACACACCTTGTAAATTTCTACAGGCCTTCAGGATTCCTACAAGTCTTCAGGATTCAGTGTCTACATTTTATCCTTATCCTTAGAAAACTGTGGCATGAGGCTTTCCCTCATAGCAATTTTACTAATAGCATGACCGTTTCCTGCAACTACACTGCTTTCAATAATGTACAGTGGCAAGGAGAAGGTTAGAAGGTATCTTCCTTCTGAGAGATAAAATAAGAAGCAAACACTTGACACTAAAACAGTATAGAAACTACAGATGTACTAATATGGATGAAGTTTTCTGAGTGGAGAAGTGACACCTTTATGTTAACACAACAAATTGGAAAAAAGGGAGAGCCACTAAACGAAGCAAAGAACAGAGTTCTGACTAAAGACAGCAGAGCTTGACTACACCATGCCAGTACCAGCTGTGCAGGTTTAATAGTCAAGAAAGACTGGGCAAACTATGTCATAATTAACTACAGAGAAACTGTTGCTTCAGCTACTAAAAATTGAGCTATAGCACTAGTTATGTCTCTTGTAGGGAGCCATAACATCACATCAAAGTAGTGATGTCTAGATCAAACTCAGATTTATGAAATGATTTACTAGGTTGTCCACGGAGAACTGTTTTCAAACCAGTCACAATTTGCAGAACAGGAAGATGTAAGAATTTGAACTCCATTCTTGTATCACAATCAGAGCATTAAGAAACAGATAACACTAGGTAGACACAACCTTCTCACTCTTGAACACTCTCAGTTCATACTTATGCAATACATTTTAAATTACTTACGTTTGCCATATTCCCAGTGTAACTGAGGCCAGCCACAACAGTCCAACAATAAAGAATTTGGGCAGATAGAAAGTTAAGCACTTCCTTTCCCCCTGTTAAGAAAACAATAGTGTGGTGGAAGTGTGAACCCACACTTGAGATTTTTTTCATTCTTGACAGAACAAAATAACTATCATCTTTGTTTCACTCAAAATAAACTGCATTAAGAGACTCATCTTCTGTATTTTTATCCTATACAAGTGACTAGAGAAGACATTATACTCTACCATAATTTGTGTAAGATGAAGTAGAGTTGGAACATCCTATTTATAAGGTCCCCCATATTTCACTGATAATACAAATACAGGAATAGACTCCAGAATTCCTATTTCTCTTACGTAGTATTTTAAAGTAGTTTAAAAAACCAGTTGACTACCACATACAACATCAGAACCCTTCAAGCAAGAATGAAGCATAATGGCATTGTAATTCTGACGACTGTCCCATCTATTTCATTTAGGCTTGGTTGACTCAAAATAATCTATTTCACCATAAATCACTCTAACTCCAAAGTTTCATATGTCACACTGTAATTTATTAAAAAACAAACTTCTGTTTTTTAAGAATTTTATTTCATTTTGGCCACCTTTTGAGAGAACTAAACAAAACAAGTCCTGCCTCCTCAGCAAGTAGAAAACACAGTTGCATCTCTTACCTGTACTCTTATACCATGGTAGACACAAAGCCAGAACAACAACAGTGCACACAGAAACAATGACTGGAATAGATCATCCAGCATTCCAGGAAACCAGCTGTTCACCAAAAAAGAAAGGGGGAAAAATGGATCTGTAACAAAATAAGAAAAAAAAAGTTGAGAGAAAAAGCACCTTTCAATATGAAAAGCAAAGCAGACTCTATCTTCAGCAGAAGAAATAAACACAAGATTTTTTCAAATTACACTAGTAAATGAAACTGAAGCTTGCTTTATTTTAAAGAAATTAAGAAAGAAAATTGTGCAATCCACGCTGCTGTAGAAATCATCTCAAATGTTGCCAACATTTCTAGAAGATTTCAAGTTTTTAGACTTTTTACCAAACCACTGTTAATGGTGACAACCTAAAAATTTATCATATAATGACTAAGATGCAAATATTCTTTTGGTACTGCTAGAATTTGCTGTGTTTTACCAGACTAAAAGCAGTCTCCATTTTTAACTAAAGTGTGAGTATTTGAAAAATGAAGAAGTAAGACAGCAGACAAACAGAAATTGAAAGGTTAAGTATAGCAGGGCACCTATTCCAGTCAGAGCATTAAACAATAGCTGACATCCATGTGACTGAGAACAAAATCCACCCACTTGTTATACCCTTGAATTTGCTACACTTGGAGAGGGTTGGGTTTTTTAAAATTTAGTTTTCTGAAGCTTATAAACAACTGCTTATAAGTTCAGGGGAAAACTCCATCTTGCCTTCTCTTTTTTTTTCCTGCTTCCTATTTAAAAAGGTGCCTTTCTCAAAATTCAAGGATACAAGTACCATTGTAGAGTAGCAAGAGAGGAAGTAGGATGGACATCCATTTCTGTTCAATACCCCAGTCTCTCATGGAGAATTTCCGCAGGGAATGTGCAAACAGACACTGGAAAGCAACAACAATTTGTAAGGAAGGAATAGAGCCTTCAATGGTTTAACCAAGCTAAGAGAGCACAGCACACTGCAAAGACTACCTCAGTGGCAAAGGCCTCGTGAAAACACTGTAAAATAAGGAGCCAGGTCTCCTACTTCCTATTTCAAGTTTGCTCACTGACCCCAAAGCAGATTACTTAATTTCTCAAGCAAATTGAGAAGTAAACCAGCCAGAACATGAAAATCAACAACATGTTGGAAAAAAAGATGTTGCCTCATTTACTGGTTACATACTACCAACAACTTTCACTTGAACTCACTTTTTTAAAAAGCAGACTGCATTTTATAGTCACAATTACCTGAGTAACATCATCTGAGAGACAAATGCTATGGAAGTGTGTAGCACTTTGGTGCCCCTACTCTGAAAATTCAGGATTTTAGATTTTATGTTGTATTTTTTCTACAAATACTTCTTTTTCAGGTTCGAGAGGAGATATCATCTAAATCATAGCATAATTTGGAGGTCATCTAGCCCATCCTCACATGCAAGACAGTGATAAATTTAATGTTAGATCAAGGTCAAACAGCTCACACTCTGGCCAACATATTCCTGAGCCTACCTACACTGCAAAAAAATACTTTTCTTTAGCATCTCATCACAATTTCCTTTGTCTAAGCAATTTTTTCCCTGGTTAATCCAAACCCAGAGTGTAGAAAAGCAAGTTTTCCCACTTATCTTATTTTCTTAATGTCCCTTCAATAGCACTTGTAAAAACATAAAAACAGCAACTACATAAATATTTCAGAAACATTTTTGCACCCATTAAGTGACATGTCGACTTTGCTGCCTGGGGTTAAATTCCTAAACACAGCATTACAGAGCAGTGTTATCAGCTACCTACATAATAAACTCCAGAAAAGCTGCAAGAACATCTTACCGTGACCATAAAAGTAAGAACTACAAAAACAAATCGGAACCATATTTCCACTTGTGAAAAGGTTGGATTATAGGTCTTCCACTACAAGAAAACAGAAGAGCCCAATGAATAGTATTTTGACAGACTACATATGATATCAATAATTAGCACTTTATTGCAGATACTGAAAAGTTCTGTGGCTTTTCAAAATTTAAAGGTATGACCCAATTTCCCTATGTCACCATGAAGAAATAAGGATAAATTTGTACTCACAGAACTATCTGATAAAATGATAAGCAAACACCCTAATAGATTTGCTTTTCTTTTATCCTGCCACTTCATAACATACACAGTGCTATCATATGTTAAAGCCCTCTCAGGACAAATACAATAATCTTCATTGATCTTCTTTTCAATCAAAGTCTGAATGCCAATAAATGAGTAAATCCAGTGTGTTGTTCTGTATTGCTTACATTCATTTTGAGGAAGTCAGAAAGGTACAGGGGTACTTCCTGTGAGGAGTTTATTTTCTTAAAGCTTACTCACTTGTTGCACAAGTTAAAAAAGAGAAAATCGTGTAAAGGAAGGGTAAGTAGCTTACTAGAAACACAGAAGTCTTTATAAAGGTTAAGGAAGAAAGCCTTCTACTCTAATTATGAGAAGGGCATAAATATTAATTGTAACATGTCAGCTTGCATGAACTCTGCTCTGTTGACAATTTATCTCATACCTGGCATGCTTCTGAAGCCATTTTTGAAATGTAAGCTCCCTGGCACAACATATGCTCTGCTCATCTGAACAAGAAGCTTTACCTTTCAATGTATTAAATCTGTCAACCTCTGTCTGGTCTTTTTAAACTGTAAATGTAGAATGAAAATTATATGTAAAGAAACCTACTATACAAAAGGCAATCCATTGATTTCAACTGAGATCACCATAAACAAATATAATAATAAAATAAACGTGCTACAGGAAAGTTTGCATTGGAGTTTCCTTGGGATTGTATACAGGTCTGCCTTAAAGGCAGTCTGAAAAGCAAGATAAACTGTACAACTATACCCCAGATACTTTGTTCTCTTTGAAATCTGGGACTAAATAAAGGGTTTGTGAGCATAGGGTTTTTCCTGTTCCCCCCGCCGCTTAGGGTTTATTGTTAATTATATGCTTTTTGCACTAGAGTATTAAAAAATATTAATATTTAGAAAGTTAATTTGATATGTTACAAGTATTCTTCTTTGCAGCAAGATTTTTGGTTGCTACCTGTTCTAACACACTGAATGCTACATAAGTAAATATACCAGAGTAACCTGTATTATAAACTTGTTTTAGTTCCCTTTTCTCACAATGCAAATGTTTCTAAATTTCTTTCTGGAGTCCATCAATATACATGATGTAAGTGCTTTATAAGCAATCTTTAGCAGTATTAACTGAAATAGTTATTCCACTGGAGACTATTTCAGTGAATTATTTTAGCAACCTGCTTGTGTTAGCTAAAAAAAAAAAAAAAAAAAAAAAATTCTCTTCCTAATAAGCACAGTGTCCCCCCCCAAAATCTCTTCATTTTTCTTTGAGTTACTTAAATCTTTCCAGCCCACACTTTCATGAATTCTGAAAAATTTTGCTAATTCAGATAAACCTCCTGGAGAGGCTGAAAAAAATACCATCCTGCACACAGGCAACATCTTTATAGGTAAATGTAGAAAACTGAATGTTCTAATATAGCTTGCCTATTGTAAAAATTATTTCCCAGCATTCAGACTAAATTTATCTATTACAGAATACAGCAGCAGTAGTAGACAGAATTCTTTTTCCCTTATAGAGTTAAAAAAATAGGTCTAGATCCTTAACAGTAAACACTATAATAGCTCTGACGTTAGTAGTGACAAAAAATTACGATGCATTTTTTAATTTATCTTCAAAAATCTGATACTTTTTTGTTACAGTTAAAACACACTTCAACCACATTAAAGAGACTTATTTTAATAGTATAAAACTTCATACTTACTGTGAAAGTAATATTCTGGATGGGGTTTGTTAACTTGTTTAGATCTTCAAAGCTAACAAATATGTTGTACTGAGTGTAGTTCAGGTAGCCCAGGTGAGCAACAATGATTTCACTGCATTTCTGTGAACACACACAGAATAGTACATAGAAGTCTTCAAATTATTCCAGAATATGCACTGTTAGTACAGGTTGGAAAATTTGCTCCTAAATGGTCCAGTATTCATAATATTTATTATGTATCTCACAAGCTCAATGAGTCTGATCAAGTCTTTCTTCTCTCTCTGGTATCTTTCAAGAAACTGATAAAGTCAGTTAGGTGAATCAGTGGCAGAACAATAAATAGTGCCAGCTTTTCAACTGAGCTGCTGACAGCAACTGCTTGCAGCACCAGGATGGAACCAAATAAGCTGGTGAGATGGAGCTACTTGGTACTAACTCATTTTTAAAAGTCAGAAGGAAAGAAAACCTAAGCATACTGTTCTCTTGGCTAGTGTAATTAAATCTAATGGAGCACTATTAATTAATTTCTGCAAATTTCATGTATCTATATAAAAAGAAAACTTAATTTACTATATATGCTTATCATAAAAAACTTCAGCTATGTCCTTTCTAAAGGATTTGCATCTGGAAAAGCTGTTTTGAATGTCTTCATGCTTAAAAATGTCAGTGAAAATTACATAAGAATCTCCAAATGCTTCTTCACGGTGGCAAAAAACTTTGCTTCTTCCGAACACAGTTGCCAGCTCATTTCAAGTAGATTCTGCAAGGTGTTGGAGAAGAATTTTTCTCTCCTCTGAACCCCTAATCCAATATTCTGCTACAATATCCCTTTCTTCAGTATTGCTAAGCCTGTTTAGGTGACTGACCAGGACCCACTGCTTTACTGACAAAGAGCAGCTCTAAGAAGAAAGAGGGGTCTTTAAAGGGCAATGGACAAAAGTCACAGAAGTAAATAGAAAAATGATGGACAGGTAGGTGTCTTGTCAGCATTACTGCCTGCATTGCCATGATAAATAAAAGTGCCCCGTAGAATCTTCCCTGAGATGTGTTTAAAAGTTACATTCTTATTTGCAATGTAAAGTAGCATCACACAGACTTAAAGAAGATGCATTACATCAGAGTTTTGTTTAAGCAAGTGCATACTTCTGAACAACTGAGTAATCTCGTCCGATTGTGAACTTGGTTGTTAACGTATGGTGTGCTTCCATCCTTCACCACTCCTAGGACTTTGACTGTCATAGTCACATTCTTCTTGAGGGATACTGGAATTAAAACAGAAAATATTAATCTATTGCTAAATGCAGAAATTAAATCTCAAATAGAGTTCCAAAATAATTTAAAACACTTATGCTATCCAAATACTAGGAAGACCTATCCAGTTATACATTATTGGAGTAGGGGTACAGTATTTTTATACAAAAACAGCAAATCACAAGCCCTGTACTGAATCTTGATGACAGATTAACAATAACTAATACAGTATTTCTCACATATATACAGGGAAGCTGTATTGAAAAATCAGTATCATTACAATCTACACATCTAATTCCCCCCAAAATGAAGGAGATACACAGATTATCTAGATAGTACTGTTTCCACAAAAACAGCAAACAAATTTTCCCCTACTCCTGTTGCTTACAATTCAATCAGCACTGTCCATGTCTTTACCAAGGGAGGGGGTGAAGTGGAAGAAAAGCATATCAGAGGGAAAACCCATCAACCACAGCCAGAAAACAACATGATCATGTGTGTGACAGATGGAATTAAAGATACAATAGACAAGTTGCTACAGCAGTTTCCTGAGAATTAGGTCAGATTCTCACCATAATGCTGATCCAACTCAACCACACAGGTCAGCCACAGCTGCTGGTTGTAAGTTGACAGTGGTGGTGAACTTAAATTAAATGGCTTCAGCTGCAAAAAACCCCACAAGGTTAACATCAACCTTTACACTGTTACATGACACATCTGTAGTTACAACGATGAGAGGCATGTTAGTTATGTTTGTGACAATGTTTTTGAAAAGATGTTTATACCTGCTATTCTACATGATAAGCAGCTCACATAGGAGTCTTCCAAAGTAGGTCAAACAGCACATGTATTTTGCAAAGCACTAAAGTAAGGAAAGGTACAGCTACCTAAACCCCATAAAAGCAGCAGCAATAAAACAGACAAGTTCAGATACGAAAAACAAAATCTTGAATATAAGAAATAATTTTTAGTACTTTTCATCAAAAGTCAGATTTCTGGGCCTTCATCTGCTACAGTTTTAAACTTGTTAAACTATAATTACAAAAAAGCCCTATTTTCCACTAGGTTTTCTAAAAATCCCACATTCAGTTCAAAAGTATGAAAGGTATCATTAACAGATAAAATCTACATGCAGGAAAGGTTTCTCTAATTTGAAATCAAGATGTGCTTAAAAAGCAATAAAATCGAACCACAGTACTGTATCAATCCAAACATATATAGACAGCTGGTAAGTTAAAAAAAAAAAAAAAAAAAAAAAAGGTCCCAGTGTATTTAAAGAAAATGTACTTTTAGAAAAAAACCATAACAAAACCTTTTTTGTATTTTCACAAAAAATACTTTAGATATTACGTTGACAGTGAAGAACTAGACAAACAAAAATCCAAGAAGTGAGAACCAAAATATGAAAGTGTTTAAGAACATGTCAATGTTCCTCTTAGGAAGCCAGATCCCATGTCTTGGTTACATGATAGTGAACCAAGCACTGAGTGCATTGTTTTTCAATGCATGTTCTCAGCGTCTATTTCTGAACCCGCTACAAGAATCTCCAACATTGGCTCATCAGGGAAAAATTCATGTGTTTATCAGAAACTGCTGTGCAAAAATATCCTACAAAGCTCACCTGACCTGCTCACCACAGTAAGAGACCAGAAATTGCTGTTGGGCTAGTCATGAAGTAACACAGCAACAGTACAATACTGCATGGTCAGCTTCAAACTAGAAAGCACAACTAAGACATTCTGCAGTAAAAGTTTAAATATTTAAAATAAACATTTCCCTCCTTCCCCCAGTTAACATTACTAATGTCAAATTCATAATAGTCCAACAATATTTATTAACTCTTACCTTTAGGCTGTTATTTAAGTCAGTTCTTGCTACAGAAGTTTCAATAACATTAGGACCTAAACAATATTTAAGAAGGAAGAAAGAAAATATTGACGTATACAGGTAAGTGATGATGCAAATATAAGTTTTCAAAAGACTGTACAAAATACTGCAAAGCAGATACATAGTATCACTTATCAGATGTCTCAGATAAAGGGTAAAGCACTTGGCTATTTCAATATAATTTACAAATTCGACCTGCATATTCCTTTAAGCATCTCTGCCATGCTATTTCTACACATTATTAAATAAAATAAATTATAAATCAAGAAATCCATGTCAAAAGCCCTGAATGTGTATTCTAAACTACTGCAATTTTAGTAGTAATTTTTTATTCATCTATATCTATATCTATCTATGTATGCATATATACCTCCCAAGATTTTACAGTCATGAAAGCACTTGGCTACAGAACCCCCTTGTTTAATTAGATCAGGTTGTTGAGGGCCATATCCAGTTAAGTCTTTAACATTTTTAAGGACAAAGACTCCCACAACCTGTTTGGGAAACCTGTTGCAGTATTTAACTACCACTGCAGTAAGACAAATTTCCTAATATCTAACTGGAATTTCTTGTGTTCCAACTTGTGTTGCATCTCTGAGAAAAGCCCCATCTTCTGCATAGCCCCTGATAAGGTGGTTCCAGACAGTGGTACAATTTCCCTTTAGGAATACAAGGGCACAGGGTATTGAGAACAAGAGGAATGCACACTTGTTTTTCTGTACACAAAACATGAAAGAACTAAACCAACAAAGTGACAGGGAAGAGTAGAGAAAGAGTAGAAAAGTACAGACACTTGCTGTGTCGATATAGCAGGTTGTGAACATACAGAGAGCTGTATAGCAGGTAGGGACATGAGCAAGACAAACACCTGTATTTGGGCCAGGTAGACTCCTCTGTCCAAATGGTCTCTCCTGTACATATTTGGTCTGGCAATTAAATGGGATTTTTTAACCCTCAAAATGTGCTCAATCACAAACTCAGTATAATAAAAATTATACAAGAAAAACAGTTTTTCACAAAGACCAAACACTTCTAAGTTACTACGGAGAAACAGCGGAAAAGAAGGACATTTATAAATGAGCAGCATGGGATCACTCTGTCCAAGACAGGTTAGCTGTCATGACAGCTTTAAACATGCAGCACTAGCTGGGCTCCTATAACCACATTAATAACAATATTAACCCTCTTAGAGACTTAAAAGGAAAAAATAAGAATTTCAGCCATCACAGCCAGAATTTCATATTAGAATTGCAGTGCAACATCGCTAACAGCCACTCACTGTAAAGTCAGTTCTGCATCACTGAACTTTTCAGTTCTCAATTACATATAAACCAGATGGTTGAAAGGCATTTTTTGTTTTTAAAAGCAAAACAGTTTCTGTAGCTGTTCACAGTAAGTCATCACAATCAGTAATTAAATACTGATGCAACAATTAGAATTAGCCTTTTTTTAAGGGTTTTATTTTTTTAATTGGAAGATATGAACCAATATTGGGACAGAAAAATCACAGCCAAAGTTTTTAAGAAGAGCAACCAAACAAATAATGAAGTTCTAGTGCTGTAACTGCTTCTTCTCTAGCAAGTGATATGTAAAAGCTTTTGAAACAAAATTATGCTGGGCTGCGTTACTAACAAATGGAGACGAATTTAAATAGTTATCATTTTTCTTTTAGTCGTGCTCATTTAACATAATAATAGATGAAGACAAAGAACCACCTCGAGGTGATGAACCGCACAGCTACAGAAAATGAGTTCTTGCACCTTGGATTTTCTTTGAACTTGTCTCAATAGCACGGACCCGTTGTGAAAAGAGAAAGAGTGCAGCTTGTAAAAAAGACCAAATAAGTCTGTTTTGGGTTACAGGAACTGTAAGAGCAGCATCCATTTCTGATCAAACTGTCTTGATTTCTCAGATGCAAATCAAGAGTTCTGCCAGGCTTCCCAAATTGCAGGTATAGATTTTAAGTGTGGGCAATGGCATATTTAAGTAGCACAGAAAATAAGGATATATCTCCCATACTTTCATTTACTTAATGAGTTTGGTGAGCTTTTCTCAGACTGCACCCTTTAATGAGAGAGCATGCTGTTGTGGGGGCCCCTCCTTCTATTCACAGGAAGCAAGCAGCTGTCAACAAGTGAGGAATATCACAGTAATTGTTCAGTGAGTCTCCTCCCAAGGCAAACAGCATTCTTTAAAAAATATTTAAGTTATAATAATGAACAGTGTCAGCGAAACTATCCAGCAAACCAATCCTACAAGGACAGGACTCCCACAGCCATGCCAGTTCCTAAAGGGGATCACAGGCAAGGCCTGGGACCACAGCATGGTACAAATGTGCAGATGGTACACATGGTAAGTGTTGCTTACAGCAGCCAAGTCCCCTGGGCCAAAGGTGACCATACCATCAGATTACTCTGCATGCAGGCACAATACACCAGCACAGCTCCCTCTCAGGTTCTGCTACTGATTAAGAACAAAACACAGTTTTCTCTTCCAGGAGCATTGCTTTTTGCCTAGTCTTACATAAAACAACTTTCTTTCATTTCTTGTAGGCTGGCAGTGTAAGTACACAGCTACAAATATGGTTCAATTTTAAAGCCAAATAGCCGAATTACTAAATTAAATAATTCCTTTTTCCTTTATCATAAAATGCAGTTTTGCAAATGTGTTTACGCAGTATTTTAGTGGCCAAATAATGCCCTTCAGCATGCTTCACCAAGTCACAGAATATCAGCAGTTAACTTTTATAAACTGAAAGCCTATTTACACCTTCAGCTACTATATAATAAATCATACAGCAGAAAAGGTTTTATTCCACTGACAAAATTTTATTATTGAAGACTATTATGAAAAATGTACTGCCTACAAGGCAGATGGGCATAAAAAGCCCAAACAGCTGCCTCCAATTAACCCACCCTTCTTGCCAAGGCAGGCAGGACTGGATGGCTCCCAGACCTGGGCAGCCCTTCTCACTCTAGAGGAGGTGATGGATGTGGCAGAGGTGGAAACAACCCAACAGACGGGTCAAAAAGTGTCAGAGAGGGGCACAGGAGAACCCACTGGGTATGCTGAGTGATGTGAAAGTCAGCAGTAAAGTAGAAGGAGATGGCAACAACCTAAACTAATTCTTATATTGGGGAGGATTGCTTAATGAGTACCAGTGCCTCCTTCCCCTTCTCCCTGTCACTTGACTTCTGTATTGATAAAGCTCTCCCAACAGCAGAGCATTAGTATATTTAACCCTGCTAGGAGAGCACACTGACTTATTTTTCAAGTATGTTTTAGCCCTGGAAAAGCTCTCTGGCATGAAATAAAGAAGGGTCCTATGATTTTCAACTCCTTAATGACACTGCATCTTTGTTGACCGGACTACCACAAATCTCTCTGATCTCCAGGATGTGTACCCAGGCACTATGTGCTTAGCCTCCCAGGTCATGTCAGGACTTTCACAAAGATCTCTGAAACCAGAGACCTAAGCTCATATGTTTGACAAGTGAAGTTCATGTTTTTACACTAAAATATTTTGTATTTACATAGCATTTATCACCTAAATATTTAGAAGGCTTTACAAACAGTTATCAGTTTCCTCACAGGAAATCAAGTATTGGCGTTACCATTTTACAGAAATAAAAAAAAAAATTAATGTAGCAGTCTGCTGAAAAATTATGTTACAATGAAGCTGCTTTTGTCTCATTTTATCAACTCTCCCCTGCAAAGCAGTCGCACATACCAAGTCTTTGTAGGTAGTACTTCTATGAAAAAGTGAGACAGAAGAAACATTCCCCTGTCCCCGTCAAGACTGATGCTCCCTTGGACATTGCAGAAGCAGTAAGCTCATTAGCATTTAAACACATCTGTAAATACCAACAGGTTGAGACAAAGTATATGAGAACTGTAATCTTTTTAAAAGAGAACATCCTTACCTGCTATTCCTATGAAGACTGTCAGACCGAAACAAATAAAGAATACTACAAAGACCAGAACAAAATGCCTTTTGGACAGTGTATACAATCTCATTGGGGCCAGCCTACAGGAGCAAAAGAAACCACAGAATTAGTGTCAGTCACATTTCTAAAGGGGAAGAAAATAAACCCCATTCATTCTCCATCAAAGAAAACTAAATCACACTGAGGCAACATGTAACGCTAAGAAAAAAGGTGTGTGTACACAAGCAGCATTCATATCTCCAAATTTTGCCCATTTTTTTATGCTAAAGGTTTTCTATTGTCCTAAACTTGAGCAACAGAAAACATTTCTTAAATGGAAAAGAGATGTCTTTGTTTTTCATACATTAATAACTTAAACATCCAAGACCCTGTGTCTCCTGCAATGAGACCTTAATCTAACAGGACAGACATCACTAACAACTCAGTTACCTGCACAGGCTCTTGTTGGCTACACGTGTCTATACCCTATAAATATACTTCGACCCTGCAGGATCATCCCTAACAAGGAGTAGGGCAGAACTCCAGATATGCCAGATGTGCATGCTCAGGCTTTGAGTTCCTGTCTGAGCTCCTAAGCTTAGGAAATAAAAACTTGAGTTCAAGTTTACTGTTGTACACCTAAATACAAATACACATACAAGCAGTGACATCTCTTGCTTGATGCATCAGTGGTTATCATTAGGGTAAAGACAAAATCAGGGGGCAGGGGTGTGGGTGTGCATTGGAAATACCAATTGCATTCCCTGGAAAACAGGTAACTTCCAGTTCTGTTAGCCTAAGGGAAATATGATTAAATAACTAATCCTATATAAAGTGGACAAATCCATCATGTTTCAAAATACAGCCAACATTTCCTCTTGAGTCATGCCAGAACTGAGTCACCACATACCTGATTTTCTACTGCTGTTTCAGCGGGTATGATCATAGGAACCTGTACAGTCTATACGGGAAAGCTGTAGGACTGGGGGGCTGATGGGGTGGTGGCGGTGTTTTTCAATAAATTTGTATGATCACCATCATAGAAAGAAATGAAACTGTAAGACTTAATGACAGCACTCTCTTTTAGCTTGGAATAAAACTTTTCACCAGCTAAATGGCGCTCTTACTGGTTCACCACATTAACAAAGAATTGCAGAAAAGGTAGTGAAATCCTTCGCATAAACCTAGTCTGAACTTTGGGACCAGGCATCATGTGCTGTGTGCATAGCAGCCCTTAAAAGCAAAGCAAATAAATCAATTTAAACCAGTGCAAGGATTTAACAATAACCTCTATTTTCTTTGAGGATCACTGCATTTTCTCCAAATGAAGCACTACCAAAACCAATTTTCATTATTTCTTTATGGTAAGATTTGAGAGATTCAAATCTTAATTTATTAACACACAAAGGAGGTGGGAAGGGAGGAAAACTCCCTAGAAGTAACAAGAACTGCAAGCAAGTAGCTGCAAATGTTACAAGTCTGCACAACTGGCTGCGCAGGACTCCAGGCACAGCATCTGCAACATACTTGCCACACACCTTTACACACAGCAGAAACTCTGCACCAGTCTAGAGGTCAGAACTGGTTGTACAGCCAAAAAAAGGCAAGCCACACATGAAATGACCAAGCAATTACTATACAAGCAGTATCAGATCATCACACAGAAGCCTCACAGACAAATGGGATTTTAAGCTGACTTTTAAAAACACCAATTGATAGAGGCATTTCAAACCAGAACCTGTCTGCACAAACTTTTGCAGGGATGTAACTGTGGTATTTTTCTTATATCAATGTCTTAAAACCTCAGCCTTCATGCACTTAAATCATGTTAAAGCTATTAAATCTATACTAGTACTAAAACAACTAACTAAGGTGCATTTTTCCATCAGCTTCAGGGCCTTCTTCAGTTCCACAGATGACCTGGTATTCCCTGTCTACCTAAGTACACCAAGTATGGGATATTATCTTGAGATTAAGTATTAATCTTAACAAGAAAATCCCTGACATATAAAAACAGTACATGAAATGTAGACATGCCTAAATTTACTGTAAGAGTTCAAGTGAATACCAAATGCTTCATGGCAGAGCACATACTGAGAATCTCTCAACACAGGAAAGTCCACGGGTTGAGCATAGCTAACAACTGGAAGAGGATCATATTTGCAGTAAAGCACAACATACTTGTGCTGCTCTGAACAGCTCACATCTGGGCATCCACTTAACAGCTACAGGCTGATGCAGGATAATTCTGACTTGCTGTCATGCCCTTGTTTCTTCTGGTAAATTTCCTAATTTCAAAGTTTTCAGATATTTCAAAATGCATGATGTGAATGTGAAAAGCAGCTCCCTCTCCACACTCCTTACAGGAAAGCCACCAGCTCCTCACCCAGCCAAGAGTGTTACAACCACTGGCAATTAGCACCTTTGTTTACTCATAAAGCAGAGCAGACGTGCTTGTGAGCTTTTGAAGAAACACGTTCCAGACATTGGCTCATTCTTTATTCCAGCTGCTCTCCAGATGGTGCAACACCTAGTAGTCAGAACAGGCAGGTGCACACCTACCTACCAACAGAGATGCTGGACCCAGCCAAGAGTGGAGGCACGGACAGGAGGCACACAAACCATGTTTTCCTTTCATTCACACCTGTACTCCTCAAGTCTCACTTAAGCCACTGACTTAAGGAGCTGCTTTAGGGTCAATAAGAAAACGTGGACGCTTATCAACAGCAAATGCAAGAACTCAGCCAAATCCTAACTGCATTTCTCATGAGGGCAAACAACAGTTTACAGCATTCCTATCAGGTGATGCATGCTTCATTGCCCCTTGCCACAGTCACAGAACTTCCTCGTGTAGATTTAAGCATTTCCTTGCACCTATCACCAGCTGGTATACAAAGCAGGTAAAATCACCTTCTTGTAAGTTCATTGCTTAACATCTGCCTTTTGGAAAGAGATTATATAAAGTTTATGAATATACATAAGTGCGAGTTGGTGATGCCCCACTGACAGCCTCTATCTTACATCTGAAAGGCCCAATAAAGAAGAAAATGTTGGAAACACATTTGTGAAAAAATCATAAAAATTCCTCACTCTGGATGCACCTGTTCAAACAAGAACTGTGTGTGTGTTTGCTTTACCAAGCAAAGTGGAAGATGCTTTAGTCAGCCCAACCACAGCAGCCAAAAGCTCCAAGACTAGCCATCCAGCTGTCTGCAGGTCTTTTAGGCAGCTTTTACCACCTACACTCAGCTTTATCCTCAGAGTGGTTTATAATTAACTTATGACTGAAACTGACTGCAAAGGACGAGAAAGCACTGAGAAACAAACAGAGAAATATTAATCTCAGACATCTCAAACAGCAGTCAGTAAAACTAAACTGCTGTAGTGCAGCCAGTGACAGAGTTAGCTTTGGAAACACTCACTCATAACAACTGCAATTTTTCAGCAGCCATTCATATGTGAAATGTAAAGGTGGGTTACATCTTGCTTTTGGAGTAAAGCTTTGTCTCAAAAGGTTCAGCAAAATGTTTCTCAGGATATGCCTCATCTTCAAATCACTTCTCATGACTGTACAACAAAATTTTTCATGAAGACCATCATGAAAAATGGTTATATAACAGTTTTCATTTAAGACTGACTTTAAAGAAAGGAAAGCTGTGGTGAAACAGATTCCATTTAAAATCAGAAATAACTCACTTGTATGCACAGCGGCTTATCTGAAATCCTAGCCTCAACATCTCTGCCTCCAACTGCTCTTCTCTATTTTAGGTTCACTCCCAAGTAGAACCATCAAACCCACTTCGATTTGAGTAATTATACATGCTACCTATGCTCACTGGGGCTATCCACATACCCTGCACTTGCTCATGGTTTAAAGACATTGCTTGCTTCATTGTCCCTCAGAAGACCTTGAATTTCTTCTTGCAAATGTATTCCACAAGGGTTAATAACTAAAGAGGCAGCACACGACTACATAAAAAGAGGCATAAAATTAACATTGTCAGTACTATACCCAACTGCTACATGACAACTGACAGATAAACGTGGCTAAGCTTTACCTTTGTGTGTGTGCAGGGGTGGGTCTGGCTTGTTTGGCTTTTTAGTTGTCGTTTTCATTTAAGTCTGAATAATTAATCGCGGCTATGGCCATGCCAAAAAATATCCGGGAAAACTAGTTTTTCTTTTTCCTTTAACAAACAATCTGACGGTGAAGATACCGGGGGTGGGGGGAGGTTTAATTCGCCATATAAAAGGCAAACTCACAGCGCGCCTCTAAAGAAAAGGACAGCCACCCCCGGGGTTCTGAGTGACGAACCATAACCTCGGAAACATTCATTTAACCCTCGGCGAGCCGAGATCCTTAACGAGGACAGCGTGTATAAACTGAATTAGATTCAGGCTGCCCGAAGAGACCGAGGAGCCTCCCTCTCCGCAGACACTCAAGACCCGGCCGGACACAATCCCGTGCCACGTGCTCTAGGACTGACCCTGCCTGAGCAGGACCGGACGGCCAATGACTGCGTCCCTTCCAAGCGTGCCCATTCTGCGATTCCGTGAATGACAACCCCCAGCTCCTCCCTCAGAGACAGGAGCTCGTTCTCCCGGAGCCGGGCCCGGACGCGGACCCGAGCGCACCGGCGCCCCTCAGGCTCGCGCGCCCCCCGCCGCTCCCCGCCCCCACTCACGGCTCCATCGCGGCGCCGCGCGCGCGCTGCCGGCGCCTCCTCCGCGCGCCGCCGTGGCACAGCCGGCAACCTGCGACGCCTTCCGCGTGCGTCACCGCGCGGCCGCCACGCGGCCCCACACACGTCACGGGCCCCGCCGCGCCCCGGCCGCGGGGCAGCTGAGAGGAGGGGGGGACGGGGGAGCTACGGCGAGCCCGAGGGGACACGCGGCCGCGCTGCGCTGGGGCGGCGGGAGGGAACCCTCGGTAGGGAGAGCGATACGGCCCCGGCTTATCTTTGGTGAGCCGGCTTGCAGCCCCAGTACATGGCTGGTCCTGGCCTGCTGAGCGCTGCGGGTTCCAAAATCGCAGTAACACAGAATCAGGGAACTGGTTAGGTTGGAAAAGACCCCCAAGATCATCGAGTCCAACCTATGACCTAACACCACCGTGTCAGCTACACCATGGCACGGCGTGCCACGTCAGTCTTTCCTTAAACACCTTTAAGGTGGAGACTTCACCACCTCCCTGGATAGCACGTTCCAATGTCTAATCACCCCTTTCTGTGAAAAAATGTCCAACCTGAACCTCCTTTGATGCAGCTTGAAGCCGTTTCCTCTTGTGCTGTTGCTGGCCCCCGGGAAAAGAGCCGATCCCCACCTGGCTACACCCTCCTTTGAAGGAGCTGGCAAGACCAATGAGGGTGCCCCTGATCCTCCTTTTCTCCAGGCCAAACAGCCCCAGCTCCCTCAGCTGCTCCTCATCAGCCTTGTGCTCCAGACCCTTCACCAGCTCTGTTGCCCTTCTCTGGACTCACTCCAGCCCCTCAGTGTCCTT
>PYHW01009683.1:178023-189910 GCA_013186435.1 Turdus rufiventris | reverse complement strand
GTTGACCAGCATCCCCAGGTCCTTTTCTGCCAGGCCACTTTCCAGTTACTCCTCCCCAAGCCTACAACACTGCCTGGGGTTGTTGTGACCCAAGGGCAGGACCTGGTACCTGGCCTAGCTGAACTTCATACTGCTTGTTGTGAGGCCAAAGGTGACATTGTGATGGGATAACAGCAGTATTTTGCACACTTCCAGTGTGCTTTATCAGCTTGTGCTGTAGTAGTAGCAACCACATGTAGCAGAGGGAAATTTAACCATATAAACAAAATAATTAGGACAGAGAAGTGGTTCTGAATCCAGTCTAAACCCATCCATTTTAGGCAAAAGGCCCAATGTGACATATCATGCTGAACACGCACGTATTTAGTGCCACCTGGGTTGTAAATGATTTTGTTTACCAGCTCTTTCAGTGTCATTAAAATGCTGTCACTGCAGTCACCTGCACAAAGCTTTGTGGTATTCAAGGGATGCAATTGACGCATTGTGTTTGCAGAGAATTCAGTCTGCTCACGAGCAACAGAAATTAAATCCTAGGAGCAAGTGACTGCTTTAAACACACTACATAATAAAAATCTCTAGTTCATACCTAACAGTGTTTTGTTCTTGCACAGTGTTAAATAAAGTTAGATAGAGTTGGATTTCTGTTCTGAATTTCTGTTCAAGGTCCTAAGACTGGGCAACAAAGATTGTCAACCTGGGCAGTGATGGTAATGAGTAGGAAGGTGTAGGGGTTAGCCAAACTATATTTTGTACTTATTTTTGATAGCTCTAACATCTGCTCATCTGCACTGCAGTTACTAAAAAATATGGGAATATCTGATGTGTAGTCTTGAATGAAATTCAGAGTAGCTGCCTGGCTTTGGTGTTTGTCATATACATAAGGCAGAGCCACTTTGAGATGACCCCAGAAATGTTTTGATAGATCAGCCAACATACGATTTTAAAATTATCTCTTCAACAGTCAAAAAATTTCATTAAAAGCTTACTTAGATGATACAATGGCCTTATTGCATTTCCTTTTAAAAAGTACTTAGAATTAAGTATATTATTCATTTTATTTCATTACTCTGGGAGCAGTTATGTCCTTACTTGTGACCTGTGGGACCCAGTATGACTGCTGTGTAACACCACTGAACCTAAAAACATGCTGGGAATTAATTTAGTCACTGATACCGGTATTTATCCTATCTGTGATTTACAATACTGATGATCACTTAGTAATCTCATAAAAATAGCTGCCTTAAGAAATACATAGCACCAATTGATGAAGAAAAGATGTCCATGCATTTTAAATCAAAAAGAGTTTAAACTATAGACTAAGAATTAACTGGGGGGAAGCAAATAAAGCTTTGAGTAAACAGGACAACTTAACAAAGTGGTGTCTGCTCAGAACAAGTTATCACTGCAAGCCACAATGGTCGTTGGTCATGGATGACTGTGACATGCATTTTGTTGCTTTCAGCACACTTCACACTTCTCCAGCAAGTTCTCCCTGGCCAGAAAATGATGGAATGGTGCTTATAGCATCTGTGACCATTCCCAGTGTTCTGGGCAGTGCTGTTGCAGAGTTTTGACTCCCTGCAGTTATACTTCCATTTATGTGCACACAACTGAGCTGTTCCAAGGACTCCTCCAATCCCGGTGGCACTCAGGTATCTCACTAATGTGAATTTATTGTCCTCAAACCAAAAAAATATGTTCTCATTGAGTAGGAAGGAAACTTGAAGCACAGAGAGGCTGAGCCTTGCCAAAAGTCCCTTGGAGAACAGTGTGGGTGGCAAAACTTGAAATCCAGCTCACTTCAGTTAGCCATGGGATCACATTTCTCTTTGCCATCTACCAACTTTCAAAGGGTTATGAGTACACTGTAAACATGTACATTGCATGCTAATTTTTGTGAAAATTTTTGCCCTGAGTTTACAAACTAAACACTTGGAGGGAAGACACTGTGAAACTCCTCTCTTTCCACCGAGTCAGTCTCACTGCTTCTTCCAAGAAGATGCCAATCAGTGCCTTGTCTGACCTGCTCTGGGATGAAATAGTGCAAGAAGCTGCTGTCTGCCTCATCTGTTGTAGGAGCTGGACAGTGTGTGATGAATGAGGCTTGCAAGAGAAGGCAGACTGAGCTATGAATAAGAGGCTGAATGCTCACTCAGCTGACATTCTACTTATACTGACCATTTAGCACTAAAGCTGTACTTCCATGGCCAGTTTACTTTCATAGCTCACACCTACAGCTTCAGTGACAGCAGGTGAAATCCAGCCTCTCTCTAGCTGGAGCTCTTTGAATTTTGCCAGCACTCATGTTAGTGCAGTAGACTGGTGAATCGAATAATGGAACTCATCTGAGTTAAAGGTCACTTAGGAATCAGTTGCTCAGTCACTGTACAGATAAAGAATTAATTGTGGGCAAATGAGGAAGAGAACAGAAATGTGTGACCAGGGAAATGAGAGCTAGGATTCCTTCCTCCAGCCACAGAGCCAGCTTATGACAACTTAGAGCAATCATGAACCTAGTGTTAGTCTCATCCTCCTTTCTCTCCTTTCAAGCCATCTGGCCCTAGCTATAAACTTTGCATTGGGGTCATTCAAGTTCTTGCAATTGCCAGGACCCTGAAAAAAAAACAAGAGAAGGGCACTAACTGTGGCTCAAAGAAGCCTCTGAAGATCCTGCCTGGGTCAAGGCTGAATGAAGCATGAACCTTCCAGGAATTTGATTGCAGATGTCCAACAAGGTCTTGTTGACCCCATGGCTTCTCATAGACTTGCACTTTGAGCCCTGATTGAAGATTTTCAGGTGTGAAGAAATGTATATTTTCTCACAACAGCCTTCTCTGGCAGCTTCAAGCTTCTTTTCTGAAGCACACAGATACTAGTTCTCTAAGGAAAAATGAACAACTTCTCCTTATTGCTGAGTCAAATGGTGTGGTATTTCTGGTCTTTTTGCCAAGGAGCAGAACCACAGTCAATGAAATTTTCCCACATGGTTTGAAGATTGTCTAACATCAAGCATTAATTAGAGCTGCAAGTTAAAAAATACTTCTCGTGATAGCCAATCTATAGTCTTTTTTTTTTTTTTGTACAAAATGTCATATTATTACATGATAGGAGTTAAAAATTCATCCCTTGTTTAAAGCAGGGCAGATTGTAGGTCATTTATCTCAGTCTCTGGGTATTATTACTAAATTCAGCATCAACACTGTGCTTCCCTGTATAAGCTGATTGGCCAATGGGATGTTTTCATTAACCTAGAAATTGATTTTTCAGGAATGGCACGTTGCCGTTATGCAACTCTGATGTCAGACCACCACAATTTGGCCACCCTCCTTCTCTCTCCTGTCTATCAGACAGGCACTTCAATTCCTATCAAAATGTTTCCAGCAAGCTGAACTCTTCAACATCAGCTAGGTGATAGAGTTATGAAATTCCTGCTGAAAAACATCTGTCAGCTGACTGGGAAGCTTGGTAAGCTTTGGTATCTCACTGCTAGCATGTCAAAGAGATAAAAATGTGTTTTAGTAACATTGGTACTAGACTCTTTTCATACCAATAGACTACTCAAAATGGTTTTGAGAAGCAGGGAAGTTGTCATCTGCCAGCCCTCTGCCAGCTCTCCCTGCCTGGCCATCCTAGCCAGGAGGCATGCTAAAGCAGGATGGAACATATTGGAGTGGGAGGGGGAGACACCAGGCAAATGAACAAACTGTTCATTCAAGGGGCTTGTTTGGAGCAATTTTTCAGAGGTATAAATTAGAGCAGTCCAGAAGCTGTTGCAATAAATCTGATGTGCTTTATGGCAGTCCGCATGAACTGTGGAAGAGGGTAACACTTTTTCTCCTCTGCCTTTTCTGTGCTCGTGTACTGCACCAAGCACACATGGTTTACCACAGACTAATCTTCAGTGCACTGAGTCCAGCCCAACCTTGTGCTTGGGTTACCAATGAATATCACACCTACTAGTCTGCAAATACACAATCTCTTTGACAAGCACACCATGCAGTGCCATGTCTGCCTTAGGGAACCCCCAACCTAGACAGATGGGGTCCGTCACTGTGCTGAGCCATGGCTAGCCCTGATCTCAGTCTCTTCCAGGTGACTGAGTGAAGTAGCTCTTGCTCATGGGGAAATACACCAGGAGGCACAAGGTACAGACTGTTCTGGACTATTGGAAAGAACAAACTCACTAATGTGGACACCCCTCCATCTCTATAGTCTGAATGAGTGCCCTGGGACTCTGCATAGTGAGGATGAGATAAAGCTGAGATGGCCAAGGAGTCTGCGAGCCTTAGTTGTGCCCCATGTCCAGAGAACAGGCTGCTTACAGAAAGCTGCTGGACCATATGTCCAAGAGCAGTGTGCATTAAAGGAAAACAGCACCAAAAACCATCACTACACTGGGATGGCCTCAGAGCTGAATCAGAAATTACTCAGCCATCTGTGACATGAGAGGACATTTGCTTGGGATTACAGCTCTGTCAGCCATCTCTGAGCTAAGTCATCCCCTTTTACTGAGTCCCTTGCCTCTAAAGGTAAGTACATACAGCAACACTCCTGAGTCAAGGGTCACAAAGGGGACTGACTGCTTGGTGTTTTTCCATTTCTATATCAGCTTTGCTCCAAACCTTTCCAGTTTTGTGTTTTCTGGTTGGAACTCAGAGAAGGGTGAAAGGGAAAACACATGCTTTTTTTATGGTTTTATGGTTTTACCATCTCTCTCTCTTTTTTTTTTTTTTTTTTTTAGTAACCTGATTATTTTAGAGAAACTCCTTGGTTTGAAGTAAAGACAAGCCATATAGCATTTCCTTGGTCAAATTTCCAAAATTCTTTCTGCTGTCAGAGCAGTAAGTCTCTACGTTATGTCCAGAGTGTGCTCATTTATATAATTTATAATCTGACCAAACGTCCTGAGTAAAACAAAGAGGGACAAGAGGACCAAGAATATAATTCTCCTTCCAGTAAGTGAAAGTTGTCTGTAAGAAGAATGGATGGTAGCATCAAGAAATCCTCCTCCATACCAGGAATCTAAAAAGCAAGGTAGCATTGCTAAATCCACCTATAGTGCTGAAGTGCCAGAGCAGCACGTATCCAGTGGCAGTAACAGAAACTCACTTTACACTAGGTCACTTAGGTTAAGATCTTGGGAATGCAGAGAAGTACAAGCATGACTTGTAAGTCAGGAAATATTTTCTTGCTGAAAGTCCGGTATAACTCCATTTCATTCTAGATGGCCAGCAGCTGATACCTCTTGGGGGTATTGTCACTGAAGAAAAGGCAATCTAGCACTAACTGAACAAGCTCATTTGATTCACTGTGGTAGCATCTTTTCAATGCAGGAAGTCCCTCCATACGCTCTTCAGGTCATAAAAATGAATTCATTACAGTTAATCTTGGAGACCTCAAGATTCTTCTGGAAATAAAGCTGAACACATGCCTCTCCCACGACCTCTTATTTGTTAATTCCACAAGTTAATGTCTCCCCTCTTTCTCCATTCTAGCGCCAATATTCCTCATCGTGCTGCCAGATGCACACAGGTTCATTTCCTTCACTCCCATGGCTTCTTACACCATGCTCAAGTGCAAGGAGCCACTGTTTTGCCAGGAAAGGCTGTGGTTTTATTAGACTCTGTCAAGCTGTCAGGCAGTGTTTCCAGGCTCTGTGACTCTATAGTGTTTGATGTTGAGAATAATGAGACAAATTCAATATAATGGACCACCTGCCCCTTCACTGGGACCACATACTGAAGTCAAATGACTTAAGCAGTGCAGAAGCACACTGCCCAGAAGCACAGTAAAATAGAATTGGACAAGGCCTTACAAGGTACCTTATCTTTCTTTCTGTCTTAGGATGGCATCTGCCAGGTCTAAGACTTTCCTGGCATGTGTTTGTCAAAAGTTTTTAAAACCCTCGAATGATGGAGATGCTAGAGTCTTTCTGGAAATCATTTCTAGTAGTGTTTTCCCATCCTTCCCATTCAGATTTTTTTTCTTTATGACTAACAAGAACTGTTATTCACTTAATATTATTCTGTGATCTTTTGTCCAAGATGAGCATGAAGTTTCTCTTTACAGAAATTCCTATTCCTCCAACTTCAATGTTTGTTCTTTTGGCGTAGTAATCTCAAATTTTCCTCAAAGCTATGTTTTCGAGACTTCTGATTATCCAGATCCCTGTCTTATCCTCTCTTCCACTGGCAGGTCCTTGAAGTGTGGTGTTCAGAATTGGACATAGCTTGCACTAAGATCTGGAGTGTTGACTAAGGTAGGTGCTGTAACTCTCACATCTTGTGTTTCTGCTGTACGTTTACCTTCTTCATGTGTGTAAGACAATGTCATTGTTGAAAGATGTTATTTTATAAAAGATTACAAGCTCTATACCCTGTTTAGACAAAAATGTCATATAACTGTTCCCCAGTTTGTATTTGTGTGGATGAACAACATCCATTCTCTGCATAGTTCCTGGCATCTGTTTCTCCTGATATTAATTCTACTTTTTCAGAACCTTCCTCCAATTCAAAAATTTATAACCCAGGTGTCCAACATCCTTAAAGCCCTGCCTAGCCTTGTGTAGCCTCAAACCATCTATACTCTCCAGCCATCGTCAGTCACGGAAACAGCAGACAGGGCAAGGCTCAGAAGAAATGTGGGTGTAGCCCACGCAGACTATCTGTCCCTTCTAACCTCAACCTTTGTCAACCGCTCTCATAATCTATTCTTATCCTATTCCAGGATTGTTTCGCGGCTGCCTCTAGAGCACACCCCCCTCGCCTGTCAAGGCGTTAACAGGTGAGGGCAGGAAGAGCGGCTGGGGCTGTCTGATCGGGAGGCGCTGCCAGAGCACATCCCCAGGGCGGAGCAGCCCCAGGGCCGGGCTGCGGGACCCGGGCGCTCAGCCGGGGGCTTCTCGTGTGATGCCCGGCACCCAACCCCCTCTGGCCCTCGATCCCGGCAGTACCGGTAGTAGCGATCATCCTTGTAGGGCGTCAGGTCCTCCTGGATCTCCCGGTACGTCTCCCGCACCCGCCGGCAGAAGCGCTTGACCTCGCCGCACAGCGGGCTCCCGAAGGCGGCGAAATCCGCCTCCATGCCGCCGCCTCAGGCGCCGCGCTTGGCCATGGATCCCCGCCGGAGCCCGCCCGGCGCTGCGCGGCCGCGGGGCGGGGGCGGCGCAGGAGCCGCAGCGGCGGCAGGCGCGGGGGGGAGCGGATGCAGGAGCGGGGGATGCAGGGAATGGGATGCAGGGAAGGGGGATGAAAGGGGCCGAGTGAAGGGGACACGGATGCCGGGGCGGGAGGCGCAGGGACGCAGGATGCAGGAATGCGGGATGCAGCCGCAGGGGATGCAGGGGCGGGGGATGCAGGGCGGGCCCTCCGCGCACGGCCCGCGCCCTCGGGGGCGGCGAGAGCCGCTTCAGCACCACGGAGAGGGGCGGCCGGTGCCGGGACGTAAGCAACGCGCTCGCGTTACCTCTGCTAAAAAACATCTCTCTTATTTTGCTTTAAATAAAACTGCTTTGTTCTCAAAAGCATACCAGATCTATGTAAAATAAATGCCCTGGTTTTTATTGTTTCTTTTGCCCAACGTAGCAGGTATGTAAAAGAAACCCTATGCTAAATCTACTTTTCATGGTCATAACACTGTAAATGGTCCAAAACTAAGAACGATGCTGTTTACATTGTTTAAATCTAGAAACTCTGAACTGAAATCTAGTCAGTTTACAGAGCGCCATGTTAGCTTCATTCATATTAAACTTCCCTTCATAAACATGTTCACATTTAAGCTAGTTTAAATTATTCAATCAATTGAAGCCTTAATTTCCACTAATAATGGCAGTGATGATATCCATATTAAAAGCAAAAATCCCGTTACTCTTGGTATCCAATCATTGTCTCTAGAAGGTATAAATATAGAGCATATAGAGCATATAAGTATATATTCCTCTCATGTAAATATCTTCCCTGATGACATTCAGGAAACTGGGCTGGGTTATTTCCCAGCCTTGCCTTTAGCCTGTACTTTATCATGTGCTAAGACTGGAACATGCATTTTTACTTAAATTGATCTCTCACAAATGTGTGCTGGCAAGAGGGCACTCCTGGTGGTGCAATGGGAGAGGGACAATTCGTCTTCCCCAGCAGATGGGGGAGAACGGGAGAGATAGGTTCATCTCTGACCGAGAATTTCTATTTCCTACCTATGAATATTTCTAAACTTGAGAAGACATAGCAGCAGGATAAAGCCACGTACACATTTAAGCCTGAGACAAAGGGGTTTTTTGTTGGTTTGCTGCTTGGTTTATTCGTTTTTTGAGGGCCCAGAGCAGCACCACTCCAGAGACACAATGTTCTTTGTTCTGTTGAACACTATCCAGGCTGGCTGCCAATGGTGTTTGTCTCCATACACCTCAAATGCCACACTTTCTATGGAAGGCTGGCAGGTTACTCAAAGAGAAGGTGTTAGCATTGACCACATATTAACCCACCAACTTCTGCTATCTGAAACACTGCTGACAGTGTTTCAACCAATAAATACCAGATATTATAGGATTAAAATTAGGCTTGTGAATAGCAAAGCTTGTGGGAAGACACAAGCAACTGTACATTCCCATTGTGGTCCACATTAAATGCTCAAAAGACTCTAAGGAGGTCAAGAATGCATTTTGAGTCTCCAAAATAGTGCGTGATAAAAGAGAAGCAGCATCAAACCACATCTAAGAACAAACCAATCTAAAGTACCACTGAGAGTCTTACAAATCTCAGTTAGAATTTAAGCATCTGGAACTCAGTTCATCCCCTGAGTGCTTCTGGACCTCATGAGGGAAAGAAAAGCCCCAAGAGTCTAAGACTAGGATGTGATCAAGCTCAACATCTGCACTGCATTGTATCACATAACATGAAAAGAGTTTATTTTTGAGGGTGGAGCTTATCAGAAGTTCCCCTTCTCATTTTTCTTCCTGGTTCTCCCCCTGGGTATAGTGAGCCTTTTGCAGCATCAGCCACATGTATTATATTGTGGCAGTGGTTAAATACAAAGCTTAGTAATCCATGTAAAAGCACCAGGGTTATTACTCTGGATGCTTTCAGAAGCAATAGCAGCTGGGGCTGATAAGTTAAGGGAATAAATGCTGCCAATTCAAGACCCTTTCTTCCCCCCTTTTTTTTATTCCAGTAAAGGAACAAATTCCTCAAAGAGAAGTCCACCTGCTTAACAAACACTTTCTCCCTCAAAACTGTTTTCAGATGGAGAAAGGCAGTAGTGGCAGCTGCTGGCTGAAAGGAGCAACTGCTTTTTTCCTTTCAAGTGGAATTAAGGATGGGTATATCAGATAGCACAGAAACAAGCACACATATGCACTGACTGCCAAGATAAGAGAACCTGTGCTGCCTTTACACAATTTAATTTATGCCCCTGAGTCTCGCCACATACGGGAGCTAACACTGAGTATTCCCAAATTGAAGAGTAGAAACCATGCTGAACCCCAAAGAAACCTCGGGAGTTTGGTCCACCCGCCCTGTTATTCACTGCTGCCTTAACTCTGGAAGAAAATAACCCTTGCCTTGTCCCAGGCCATCATGGCTTGACTGCGTTCTCCTGCCAGAAAACTGCTTTGTCACAGCAAACCAGCGATGTGACAATGATGTGACTCAGCTGTTGCCACGTAGCCCTTGCTGGGCACATAGAGGATCGCAGCACCTGCTGGAGACAGAAAGGTGATGTTGCTCAGCAGGAGGGCGGTGTTCACTGTGATGCAAAGCTTCTCATTCATTTGAAGAGGTGGCACAGAAGCACAGCTGGGACAGCCTGTGACAGATCACCCATAACAAATCATCTCTGAGCTGACAGCGGCTTTGGAGCCACAGCTGCTCTTGTCATCACTGGGAAGAATAAAGCTCTACACAGTCAGCTGCAGCTGGCAGTCCTGACCCTCACAGCAGCAGCAACAAAGACTCATCGCTCTCTCCCTGTATCTTTGGAGATGAATCCTCCCTGCATCTATCCTGCTTTGTAGAGAAGTGAGGACAAGAAAATAAAATAAGATTTAAAATCTCTTTTGATCAAAATGGAAGAAGAATCTCTTGTCAGGTGATTTCAAGGAGGACAAAGAGGAATGCTGATCACACCTGTTCATGCTCTGTGTCTCTCTTAGTATGGCTGGGTTGCTTCTCTCAACTGTCACATTGAGAGCAATGGGAAGATTGAAACGGGAGCATAACAACTAGATTGCCTGTCCTATATATAAATTAACATTTTATATGGTGTTTCACTGTGATTATTGATTTTCAAATGTCAACTACAGGTGGAATAATAATTATCAGTGGCATCTATTAACTTAAATATCCCACTGGTATTGAAAGGAATACTACTAAGGGAAATAAAAACTCAACAACTTGTGATATCTAGATAACAACTAGTGAAGACTTTAGACCAACTGCATATTTTTAACTGCAGCGACTTGTATTTTAGTTACCTTTAGTCTATTAAATAGATCACCATGTTTACCTTTCAGTTCTCACACAGCATACTGCTGCAGGTGTATTTCAGAGAAAATTTAAAACACGATGTTCAAACTACGTAGATGTATTTTTCTAAAAAGTTTAGTAATGTTTGAGAAAATACATGTAATGACATATACTGCAGTTTTACTATTTTAGGCAGAGCACCTTTGTTTTGATGTTGAGATGCCTATTACTCTTCCTTTAAAATTCATGTCTCTTGTGAGATACAGTCTTATCTCTCAAGAATAATTAGGATTGACTAATAATCATGCAAGTTTTATAATCTCAAAATAAAAATATGTGGTGGGTTGGCCTTGGATGAGCAGTAAAACTTCCATCCAACTGCCCGCTCACTCCTACTCCCTTCCCTGAAAGCAGCTGGATAGGGGAGAAAATAAAAAGGACCACAGTAAACAAGCTCATGAGTAGAGATAAAGAAAAGGAGATCAATTCCCAATTACTGCTGGGAGAAAACTAGACTTTACTCAGGGAAATTAACTTAATTTACTGCCGATTGAGATAAACGTTTGGGCACTGATTTGGATAATAACAAACAACAGATTTTTGGGGAGGGAAAGGGCCTGCCCCACAATGAAGCACCTCCCCCTCCTTCAACCTTGGTGTTCCTCTGCTGCTTCACACTCTTTGTCCCCTTCTCCAGCCCGTGCCCTGTCTTAAGTATGTTTCCACAGAGGTGCCACCAGCTGTGCCCCTGCCGTGCTCAGCTCTGTTCTGTGCTGGGTCCGGTTTGAAGCTGTCTGAAACCATCCTGCAGGGCAGCGCTGGCCCCTTCCCACAGAACCCAGCTCTGCAGCTCCCCCTGCCAGCACCCGGCTACCTGTTCCACATCCAGCAGGTCATTATTCACATAGGAGCCTACGTGATACTTTCCCACTGTTTATAATTCTTCCCTTTCTGAACTGTTGTCGGTACATCTCAAGGGAAGCAATTAAAACTAACGTGGAAACAGCAAAAAGTGACAGATATTTTTGGAAAACTTCTCTCATTTTAGAAGCTGATTATTGTCCACATACACAGTCATTAATGTGTGACCCTCTAGGTACTGCTAGATCTAACTAGAAACATGCAGCATCACCAGGGGAGGGCCTCATTCTGTGCTTGGGAGTCTCCTTTCTCCAGTCAGTCATTTCTGCCCTGAACTACAAAGATGAATTTTTTTTTTTTTTTTTTTTTTTTTTTTTGCAAAGTAATAGAAAAACTTCTAAAATACAGGGTTTTCAGCATGTGTTTGCAGCCCACTGGAATGAATTAGCTTTTTCTTGAGCAAACCAACGAATGGGTCTCCTATTCAGCCATTTAAGACTACAGTTAATTTGAAGGACTTGGACATATTTCTGAGGTCCCAGGCCTGGGAACACATGTGGCTAAATCAC